>JACMZG010001908.1:60117911-60200411 GCA_018340805.1 Microvelia longipes
ATTATCACACGTCATCGTAGAAGTGTATCAAAGTTTTGTGCGTAAACCAGGTTTTTCCTGGCAGTCAGATGGGCCTGCTGAATGTGCCTATTCATCGTGGTGATTTTTTCAATATGCTGATTTTTTTATGTTAGAGAAATGATGTTCTATTACCATGTCTAGGTTGTGGATATGGCTGCAGTTCTGGAAATCGTCAGTATTCTGGAGAGAACTCCTATTACAAAAGAAGCCCTTGAGGTTGGTATCTCACCACACCTATCTTTTACTTGATTTATCATGCAGTTACCTCGTTACTTTTATCATTTACTTGCTTTTTTATACTTAGCAATCATAATCAAAGTATTTAGAACCACACACTTACTGGTATTTAAGTTATAGGCTCTGTTTCACTATGAATTTGGTTTAGGACTGATGTGACCCAATTGGGCCAAGTATATTTTATTATTTAGTTTTATGCACCCTATATTCACATATCATAAATAATTAGTGACCTCTTAACTATACCTAAACAGGTTTATCAATGTACAAGTTTATATTAGAGCAGGAGGTGTTAATATTCCTTACAATATCTTTAATGCTCATAGAAGTTCCAAAACAATTACTATGTACACACAGTATTTAACAGGTGATCGTATTCCATATGCATTTAATAAGATAAAGTTCTTGCACCATATTTGTTTAGTCCATCGAGTGAGATTACACGATAACTGATCCCGCCAAAACATCGCGTCTTTTATGGTGAATGTTAACTTTTGGTTATAAGGACGTTTAAAACAAAAAATATATTTAATTAAATTGTGATTTCTTTGCATAATCATAAAGTTACACCAAAAAAAAATAATATTCCAAAATTCATTTGATAATATTTAAGTGTAAAATATTGATGGTATATAAGTGTGATAATATTCACTTAATGGTAATATTTAAGTGAATAAAAATTCGACGAGAAGCTTATCCATTAAATACAATCACCTCTGGAGATACATACAGCGTATCGGGGGATCCATTTAGATTCCATCTCCCTAGTTCTAGCGTATGCGATCGGATTCCCTCCGCATGGTTCATACAGCTAATATTATAGTATTGAGATATCGTACTGTATACGATATAATTTTAATTTTTAACATGTCTATTTCCTGTTAATAGTCATGTACTGTTAAAAAGCAAACTTGGAGGCCAAGGTCCTAGTTAGCCTATTTGTCAGTATTAAAAGATACACAGTGGATTCATTTATTAAAATCTAGGGGGAGGGGGGCTTTGACCTATTATAGTAAGTCAAACAGCTAAAATCAGTTGACAGAAAAATAATGCAAGGGAGCCAATAAGGGTATTCCTGGTTGTTAAACCCTCAATTTTAAATCAGGCCAACCTTATTGGTTCCTCAACACTATTTCCTTGCTGTCAACTGATTTTAGCTGTGTGTAGTACTATAATTCCGCGTATATTAAAAAATTAATTAGTTAGGTAACCTTTTTAAGGAACTCTTGCTAGAGACGGAGTGAGCTAAAGAAATCAGTCTTTGTAAGAAAGATAAAAAAAGGGCGTTATGCTTAACTTTAACCCTCCTCCCCACTACTACTGTTAAAATTCAAACAGATAAAATGGTAGTTGAACAACTATAATATAACTTAATTTTTATAATACTACCTTTAAAGAAATCAAATAAATGGCTGATAAGTTAAATCATTATTTTGTAAATGTAGGAGTAAATGGAGTTGAAAATTATTTTAAATTAAAATTTTAAATTAATTTATTTTAATTTTTAATTTATGATATTTCTACCTCCTGAAATCTGTGTAATCCAAATTTTTGCTAATCCGTAGTGGTAGTTTACTTACAATATCTTCTTTATTGTGTTAAGTTCTAAATCTCTTTAAATAATATGGTGGATCCTCTAAACGTGTGGTTTAATCTCTAGGCTTGACTGCTTTCCACTCTTACTTTTACTCCAATATTAAATTTGATAGCTCTATGTTATTAGAAAACATTTATTGTTGCATTTGTATAATTATTAATGTTTGTGTAATTGCAGACTACAAGACTGGGAAGAGATATCAATGAATTACGTAGGAAAACAAAGAATGAATCTCTGGCCAAACGGGCCAAGGAGTTGGTTAAGCGCTGGCGTGACTTGATTCTCAAGCAAACCGAGGCGGAATCATCTCAACAAAATGGAGGTAGGAGTGTAGGTAAGAGACCTGCATCTCCCGCCACATCAGTAGCTAATAGTGACGATAGAAGTAGTCCAGGTCTTCCTGAGGCTGTGCCTAGAACACATGCAAGTAACAAGAGGTTGAGGAAATGCGATACTCCTTTAGTTAACGGAGGTAGTCCAGAAGCTTCCGAACCCGTCACTGTACCTCCGCCTGCACCTATCCCCACTCCCACTTCTAAATCTAAGAAAAGAGATATAGTCAAAGAAAAAATAGCTTCTATAGCTCGAGTGGCCAAAGTCAAAACTACTCAAGAATTAGTTGCTGGTTTAAGAGGTGATGTTTCGACAGGAGCCTCGTCAGATCTAGCTAAAAATAAAACAGAACACATAGCAAGGTTTCTACGGAGTGAACCTGATGAAGAGGATGAAGATGTAGATGTTGTTGGGGAAGAAGAGACGCGGAACCCTAGGCTTACTCCGCCTGATGAAATATTAGCTCGGTTACCTCCTCTAGACCCTGATAGCATTGTATGGTCTGATGACGAAGCCATAGGTTCTCCTCCCCCTCCCCTCTCACCTAACTCTCTATCAGAGAGACAAATAGATGGTATTAATGGTAACCTTGCTGACCCGTCTGATCCCTCTTCCTTTACAGAATTTCATCAAGTTCTCACTAGGAATCTTTCCAACGGAGATATCATTCATATTCTGCCTTATGTCATTATCGACTGAATTCCTTTCTCTCTATTCACAGTAATTACAGCATTAGTATTGGGTTCACACGTATCATCTATTATAACAATATTAATTCCTCCCTAGTAATTGTGGTATTTTGAAAAATAAATGCCTAAACCTCATATGTTTCAATAAGTTTTACTTACTGTGATTTCCACTTATTTTATATAGTCCAAGAGCCAGGCCTAAAAAATGAGACTCATTTTTTACTACTTCAAACTATATTTTTCTGAAAAGAATTAGAAAATCATAAAAATTCCTGTTTTCTTTCAATAAGTGGTTCTCTGTGGATCGAGTGTAATATATGAAAAGAAAATTTTTTAAAGCTGATAAAATGTTCATCAAAATGGGATGACTACAACTAAAGTTATAAGATTTGTTAAATGGCCAAATAATGCACAAAAAGCCAATATTTTTTCTGAGATGTTCGCTGACTTTGCATAAAGTATCTGTTTTTTAGTGTTTTTGTAAAAGAGCCATAACTTTAATTGTAGTTATCTGATTTTGATGATAAAACACACGTTTTATTGGAAATCGTATCAGCTTTAAAAATGTTTTCTTCGTGTTTTGCACACGACCCACAGGGTCATGTGCCCAACATTCCAAGAAAACTAAAAGTTGTGCGACTTTAAAAAATTTTGAGCATGCCCAATTATATGAAGGGCTCCACTCTGAATAGGCAGACTATGTTTTTTTTATATAATTTAAGGTATTATTTAGAAACATTTGGTTTGAAGTAGTACAAAATGAGTCACATTTTTTAGGTCTGGCTCCCTGAACAAATATGTTTGAGGTTGCTGATAAAAATCACTGAGACTGCTGTCACATAACATATGAGTGAGACAATTATTTCTTTTGCGTCATTATCTTATAAACAGAAAAAAATGGATGCAACTTAACTTTTATATTTTGCTAGACCTTTATTTTTGTTTAGAAACTGAAATGTAGCTTATGACATTGAAGGCCCTAAAGGGCAGGAATTCCCTTGAAATACTAATAATTTTAAATCTGGAACTGTTAATGAGATTGCATGGGTTTCCAATCGCATTTCTAGTGATTTGGCCTTTGTAATTTCTTTATCAGCAACACCATAAGTAAACTCTTTTGAATATTATTTTTACTGAACTCATATCGAGGTGTAGCGTTTGTCTATCACTTCTTGCAATTGTTAATACCACATTGTCATAGGCTTAATTTTCTGATGGAAGTCTGATGTAAAATTAAGTCATTGTTTTATTTTTTAGATGTTTTAAAATAACAGTATTAATGTAAAGAGTTAGCTAAATGCTAACTCCTTATCAAATGCTTGAACCTCCTGTGAGGGAAACAATTATATTGGTCCTTGGACCAAATTCAAAATGGTGGATCATTACATTTGTTTTTCTTATGGGTTTTGGCATGATTGATGAAGCCAGGTCTTAATAAAATAATAAAAATCAGGGGTTTTTAATGTAAATGGTTATACCTAATTTTCAGCAGAAAATGAAGCTCATTTTACTGTTTTGAAATTTGAAGAATAATGTGTATTTGTTTGCTTAGTTTGTAGAAGTGTTTGTGAACCCTAGACTTTGCTTGTATGGACTGCATTGTCAACCCAATTTCCCTCCCCACCAAACTATTTTTTTAATATTATGTTATTTTTATACAGGTTATGTTCAACTTCTAAATTAATTGTATTTTATCCTAGTAGAATTATTTTTTTGTCAATTGTATGTTTATTTATAGGTTATATAACTTATTTTATTTTTATGTTTCAATTACTTTGTTTTCATAAAGGGTTTGGTATTAGGATTCAATTTGAACTTAAGTCCAATATGGGGTCAACTGTGTGGTGAAAACCTGTGTAAGCAGGGGTCCTAGGTATAGGTTTGAACCTTGCACTCCATATTGACCCTGGTTTGCACAAAGTTTTTACAAGAGCATTGACACTGTTGATCGAATTTAAATTGAACCTCCAGCAGCTCTACATATATATCACCTCTTAAATATGCCTCTTATACTTTACTTTGTGTCTATCAGTGATTATTATTGTATTAATACAATGTGAGTAGTGTTATAAATATGATTATGGCAAAGTGGAAGCAAGAAAACACAATTTTAATTTTCTTATTAAAATCAGCGTTCTTCCTTGTTGATTTATATTTGTCACAAAATAGATTTGTTCCTTTTACCCATTTTAATAAATAATAAGGACTGTCGAGATTTTATTCATCTTTGTATTATTTATTCTTATAATTTTTTTAGTTCTTGGTATTTTTATAAAATCAGTTTATATTATGTTCAAATTATATAATTTTTTATATTTGACAGATGCAGGGCTGGCAAAACGGTCCAACTTCGCCTATTTGCTTGTCTTTGCCTCTACCCTTTGACTACAGCTAATGTTAATTTATTTATAATACTTCTCACATTAATTATCATGTATTATGTTGAAAATTATTGTCAATTGTTAGCTTGTAGGTAAAATAGTTTTGGAAAGTTTTCGAAACATAAATACGTAAAGTTATTTAAATTATTTCCCATTAGTTTACTTTGTTACTTGATGATTTGCAAATAAAAACAATTGTCACATTTAAGTGTCATCTCAGAATTTTTGGGGCTTTAATATAGGCAGAATTTATTGTCACTGTCTAAATGAATTTGTCATTTATTGTATCAAAAAATGTATGACTACTTATTTCTAGCAATAACTTAAATTTCTAAGCATATGAATATTTTATTGTATAACTTTTCTTATTTGAATTTACAAAAGCTTTCAAAACCTTTTATTATTCAAGCTAACCATTGTTAATTTTATGTTCAAAGCATATCTTGAGCTTTGACTTAAGTGAAATAGAATCTAGTAAATCCCCATCATAGGATGTCAAAATGTCCTCTTAATCTAAAGAAAAGAGACAAGTACTGTCTGCTAGAGGGATATGAGTGCTCATTGGAATCATTTTTGTCTTCTGTTTATTTTGGTTAGTTACGTCCTGTCAGTTAAAGAAGTTTATTCTTATATCATGTTTTGAAACCTTTTCTCTTAATGTTTTACTATAAATTCTGACAGAATGTGTTACTAAATTGTTATTTAATTAAGTCTCTCTGTTTAGCACCCTCTGCAGAGACATATTGATGCTAGCTCATCTAAAGTTTTGGATGAGAGTGGATTAATTTAATTCTATTCCACAAATAAATTTGACATAATCACAAACACTGTTATAAATTTTGTTTTTGTACTTTCATTTAATTAATTTCAATTATAAAAAAAAATGTGTTAAAATTTATATAATTATTATTTATATACCAGGGAAATTGGGTGTTTATTTTTTAGGAATTGAATTTAATCTAAATCAAAGTGATCTAGCAAGTGGGGTTAAATTATCTAGTCAGGTAGGCTTGTGTCGGCCATGTTGATTTAAACTGGCTCATCAGCCATTTTGATTTCTGCTAGTAAACAATAAATATCTAAATAATTATTTTAATATAAAATTTGTATTATAGTAAGAAAAATTATTGTTTATTTTGAAAACTTAAAATCTGTTTTTTTTACCGTTTATATTTTTCGATTAAATGAGGAGTGACAACAAATAATGATTTTATTTCCAGTTAAATATTTTGTTAATGTGATTTCATTAAACCAAGAATAAGAATTGAGTTTGCTTAAAAAACATAATATGTTAAGATATAATAACAAATCCATACAAATTTGGCTCAAACTGATAAGAGAAAAAGTATTAAAAATCATCTTGGCCATTTTTTTAATATATATTCTTTTTTCACCGATCAAGTTTTGTGAATTAAACCATACATAGTATGTTATAGTTGTACTGTATGAAGTGAGGTTAGAACAACCTGAATGATAAAATTATAGAACCACATTCTAAATGAAAGTAGAGAGTAAAAACTATTTAATAACTCACTTACTTTCTTCTTATAATATCAAGATTACTTATTGGGAAATCTTAAAACTATATTTACGCCTTATCTGTGTTTCACTGGATAAATGAAACAGTAATTTATATTTCCATGAAACCAGCCTCTGATCTAAATTTTTAAGTTCATACCTTACTTTTTTGTACTTCCCTTTTATTTACATAACATTTTAATTTAAAATTTATTTTTACCCTCTCTATAATACCTTATTTTAATTGTTTTACAATAATACTGGTTCTTTAAAATCATTATTTCTAGTGTCAAATCTTTTTAAATTGAAATTATCTGTAGATAAAATAAAATAGTCAATAATTTTTTGAAATGCCTTCAATTAGTATTGTGGTAAGATACATTGTCAGCCGAAATTGAAAGTAATTTTATTGGTTATCAACCAATTATTTTACTTTTTCCATTTTTATATGCTGTCATTCTTGTTCACACTATAGTAAAGTAAAGATGTTGGTAATAATGTTTAATGAGTCATTACTAAGTTATCAACACAATTTAAAAATATACATACACAAATATAATATTGAAATCTACATTTCATAAATACTTGTTGACTATCTTTTGTTTTGACTATAACTACTTTAAATCAATTCTCTGATTATATGACCACTTGTTTTTTTTAAATTAAAAAAAATGTTACCAAATTAACTTTTTTTAGTAAGAAATCATTCCCATCTTCTTCTATATTGCTGTGTTTTGTATAAAAAAGAAACTACGGAACGATAATTTGAGAAGTCTGTGCCTTGTTCCCTGATCTTTCAGGTGGCCTTTTCAACTTTTATTTTTATTATTATTTATCATTAAATTGTTAGGGATATTTTAATTATTTTTTATGTTGTATTTCTTAAAATATGTCTTGTCATTAGGGGCTTGTGGTTTTATTCACTAGATTTATTTGGTGGAACTAAATAAATAGTTTTCTTAAATGTTATTAAATTCATAATATTTAACTAAAACATACAAAAGTTAACATTTCAAAATAAGAAATAAAAAATATCTAGTTTTTAATTCTTTTAAGAAATTTTTTTTTTGAAAATTAATGTAATTTTTGGTTCCATCCAACCAGTTTGGTTAAATCATAAGCCAAAAGAAAAGAAATTATTAAATTCTTGCAAACGAATTGTATTTTGAAGAATAGTTGTTTTCCTAATTGTGACCTTACCATAAATTCTTCAGTCTTGCTAATAACAACACTTTTAAATAGTGCAATCTTAATTATTGCTCTGATCTAATGATTGGTTTAATTTTGATTGCTATATTTTTCTGTGTTAAACTAATGAAGAATTTTGAAAGTAATTTTTATATTAAGGAAAGTCATGAGGGAAAAACAAAGTAGAAGAGGGAAGATTATCCACTCTTTAGGAGAAAATGATTCAGCAAGTCTACTTAAATATAAATTAAAAGGGGATCAGATTTATCAATTCTTATCATTAAAGACAAAGATCAAAATATTTTAAAGAACCCTTACTGCCTTTTAGATCCTGAGAAAAAATATTAAACTTAGGTTTGGGGGGGGGGTGTGAACACTTGCTTCACATATATTTGTAATTCTGAGTGTGTCCCTATTCTTTATAGTCTGTTGTCACATTCTATTTATTTTTATGTATGTATCTTAATTAAATCAATGCAAACTTGACTGGTTTCTATTTTATTAAATAATGACTTTTCAAGCGGCAGCAGTTTATTTATAATTCTTTAGTTCTACGAAGTGATTAGTCTTCCCTCCTTCTTTCAATTTCTGCTTTTCTGTTGACTTTATTAAGTTTTGCTTGCAGTGAATTATCCTCTGGAAAATAAAATAATGAAGACTTGCATTGTTGTATTTTATTATATTTATTTTTACTTTGTCTTTTTTTAATTATTTTCCTTCAAATAAAATACTAACCTATTTTTTCTACATCATCATTATTACCAGGGAATTAAATTATTCCAGCAGTAAATCTTTGGTTTTGAGCTGTTTTTATTGTTTTGTGTGTTGAAGGACTAAAACAGTACATTTTGTTGATCACAGTTATGTCTTGAATTGGTTTTATTTCAGCCTTAGTTTCAGTATGAATTATAGGCTACAGCAATTGCTCATTCAAAGACCTTAACATTGTTTCTTTTATTATAACCATGTAAGGTATAGGTAAATAATATTAACATAGACCAATGTCAAACAATTTTTAAAATTAACTATAGAAAAGATGCTCAAGGGTCTATTTATATATTTCTCTTATTTAAAAAAAAATATACTGGACATTTTATGTTTAAAGTGAGATAGCAACAAAATTTTCCCAAGTTTTACTATTTGTTAGCCTGTCTAAAATGGTGAGGAAAGGAATCACAGTTCCTCCTTAACTTTTCAATTAATTTGAAAGCGCCTGATAATAAGTTCAAGTAATAGATTATGTATATAAATTATAACATTAAATATACAAAGCTAATGCATGCATCTATAATTTGTTTTATAACCCTTCATGAAGGTTAAAATTGTGAATAGACCTAAGCCATCTATGTTAATATTATTTTTCTAAGATCTAATTAATGAATATAAGAATAACCAGGACAATTATAATCTAAAACCTTATTAAGTAGTTTTGGGAGTCTTGCTCCACATTGGAGTCAAGAAATGTAGGATTGCCAACATATTTTGTAACTCTAAAAAAATGTTAGTTACTAAACTCGTTAAAACTGAATTGTTAGGAATATTGTGATTTTACAGTTATTCTTATTTGAACAAGAAAAGTAAATGTGTTTAGCAGATGTTAAAAAATTTGCATATAATATCTTAGATTGTAAATTCATTCCACTGATCAAGTTAGGCCTAACTTGATCAGTGAAAGGTACTACATTATAACAGCTATATCTGTATGACTAGTAGATAGCACTACATTCCCGCTATAAATATTGGTGGAACCAATCAAAGCCTAAAGATCTACCTCAACTATATATACCCAAACTGCTTGACAAAACATTAAAACAGGTTTATTTCTTCAACATATAGTCCTATATGGCTCAGCTAAAACCTTAAATTTTTACATTTGAACTAATAAGGGTATAATAGCCATTGTCATTTGTTAATCTCAATAGCATTACCTGAGATTAAGTAAGACTTAAGTGTATTAAAACCTTACGTATAAATTTTACTCTGTGTCATGTAATGTCCTTAAACACCACCCTTATTCTTAATAAAATCATAGTTACTTTTTTCTGTCAAATAAGACAAGTCTCGATAATTAATTTTTTTTTTAAATTATTTCTCTTAATTTAAATAAATTATAATAATTATTATAATTGTTTATTATTTACCTTTTGTCTAAAATATTGTACATTAATTTCTTAGGTTTTTTAAATAAAAAATACTACCTAATTAAGTTTTAATAATAGGTAATTTTGTATTTATATTAAATTATGTTGTGTTAGCAATGTGCATAAAGTATTGAATTATAAAGTAAATTACAATCAGTTTATTATTACATGGTGTATATTATTCTGAGATACATCTAGCTTGTATATATATATATATATATATATATTATATATATATATATATATATATATATATTATATATATATATATATATATATATATATATATATATATATATATATTATATATATATCTGTGTATATATAGATAGCTAAATAATACTATCAAGTTGTGGTTCTCACATATTAATGATAACAAATATTAAAAAACAAAAACTTTTTTAGTCATTTAAATTGATTAAGTTTTTGTAAGTTCTTTCTAATAGTTATAGGTTTGTTTTCAAAAACAAAGAGGTCTACAACTCCCCTTATTATTAATAATAGGAGTTATAGACTTCCTACAAATTAAGATTAAAAAATGTAAAACAAGCTTTATTTTTAGACAGGAGTCTGACAAAATGTGATGATTTTACATGTAAGATCACCACATGTTGCCAACCCCTTGCCTTTTTACTTGTGCATAACAAAAGAACAATATAATTTTCTATAAATACTTTGTAGTCCTTATTAATTTTTCCTCATATAATTATTATTGTTTTAGCACTATTGTAAATCTTGTTGATTTAGCTGTTACATATTTATGCTAAATTATGTATATAATATGATTAAGGTATATAATTTTTTTGTTTATTTTGTAAATGTGTATTGTTTACACCCAGGTTCTCATTTTACAATGATGAGTATAATTTTTTTGAAGTATATTTTTTGTTTTTGAATAAATTATTTTTGAATTTTATTTTTTCTTATTTTTCCTTTATTTCCATTATTTCCTTTATTTTCATTATGGAAGGAAGGGAAAAAAGTTTGTAAGACCATAAAGAAGAAAAGCTTTATGATTAAGATAATTAGAAAGAAAGAAGAAAAGAAAAATTGACATTTATTTACGAAGCAGAGTAAAAAAAATACTAACAACTCATAAGCCTACTCTAGGGTCTGTGAGATTGGACCGTCAGGAGGAGGTTGCTGTTTGTGGTAATTATTTGGATAATTATTCTGTGTCTTGTGGAAACAACCAATTTGGTATCAACCTGGTTTTTGTTCAATATGGGGAGTCTATGAAAATACTCTCTAGCTCAGGCCTGGGCAAACTTTAGTCTTTCTATAGCCAGTTGCGGGCCGCATTCCTTAAATTTTAATGTATGCCAAACCTGCAACAAATTGCTGTTACGCTGGTGTTTTACTAAAGTCAAATTTATTGTCAAAGAATAGGAATTGGAGAACTTTAGCAATAAACAGAAAAAACTAAACGAAGTATCTTCGTCAGATCTTGAAATATAACTGAAGACAAATATTGCTATAATACTAGGCGTAAAAATAATTTATTTGCTTATATACCTAATTTTTAATTTTTTTATCTTTTTTCCGAACATTTTAATTTTGCCCGCGGGCTGTAGTTTGCCCAGGCCTGCTCTAGCTTGTAAGGCTACGAAAAAGAAATGCTTGAGGTTAAATTAGTGCAGTTTAAATTTACTGACACTACTGGGTCGTAGTTAGTTGTTTATGAAAACAATTGGAAAATGAAGTTTTTTCTATACACCAAGAAAAGTAGTAGGTGAATGAAAGCAACTTTGGGTCTAGCGTAACTATAGTGCGTTTGTTACTGTTTAGGTGAACAAACTAGAATTTTTACTGAATACATATTGTTTTGCAGTCTTACACATTGAAATAAAAATTTTAATTTTAATAGAATTGTAAAAAGCATAAATTAGCATAACCCTGGCGTGATTCCTTCGAACAAGCGGAGAAGAGGTTAAGGATTCACATTTGACCCTTTTACTCTCTTAATAGAGCTCCAAGCGTTCCTCTATAAGGAACACTACCAAGAGATGTACCACCTATGGCGCATAAAAGTTCTGCAAATAGGATTAGCTACCAGTCCATTTAGGTGGTGTAGGCCAAGTGTATTGTATTGTAAGATGCTTACTTTTACAAAACAATTCAATTATTCAATTAAAAAATACTTTTATTGCCAAGAATAAATCAAGTTACATAAATAGAATTACAATTTTAAGATTGGATTTTTTACAATAATCACCAAACAACTAAAATAAAAGGCAATCCCACAAGGTCTATATAGACCTGAGTGTGGGGTATGATAAGAAGGAATGAAAAAATAAAGGTTATGGGCTAGCTTATAGCGGATAGAATAATTAAAAGAGAAAAAAAAATAATATATGAGCAAATAAAGTAAAATAATAACATAGGACTTATAAAAAATACACATAAAGAGATTAAAAACTAATAAGAAATAATACAATAAAAAAGAAAATGAAAATAATAGTACTAATAATAATAATGTGAGACAAAAAATGAAATAAAGTAAAATAGATTGATATTAATAGTTGTTTTTTTACATACTTTACTAATTCTAATATATTTATATTTATTATTATTGATAAATAATTATATACATATTTTAATATTTTTTACTTACACCAACTAATGAGTTATGAGAAATTAAGAACTAGTTATTAACAGCAAATTAAATTCAAAAATCTTGAAATCCCGAGCCATTTTTTCAAAAATCTTGGTTTAGGTTAAAAAAAATATTTATATCTAATTATTTCTGATAATCTAAATCTATCTTAAATTATGTATTTAAATTTTAATTAAATAATTTTAAGATATCATTTATAAATTAAAAAAATAAGATATTAAAAGATCTTGTTTTAGCGTTTTGGTTAACCTGAGTAAAACCCCGCCAGTTCTGTTCTGTCTGTGGCCCGGGTAACTTTTGCATGGCCGTTGTTGAACATGGTATTTTAATTTTCTGATTGTAATTAAGTAATTTTATCTATCCGTTTAATTAATTTATTTTGTATTAAATAGTGAATAATTTGATAGTTTTTGATTTTTATAAGTTAATTTTATACTATAGTACTCCATAGTTTTGGAATTGTTGAAGAATCTGCTTGGTTTTAGTTGTAGAGAAGGATGGCTAAAGTTCACTTAGAAAACGTAACTGTTCAAGACAATCCAGCGTCGTTTTCAAGTCCTTTTCAGTTTGAACTTACTTTTGAATGTATTGAAGAATTAAAAGAAGGTAATTTGCGTTTATTTTATTTTAAGACTGATAACTACTTTGTGTTAATTTTAAATACATCTGTTGAGCTGTGGTAACTTTTCCGCCATAGTGCTGGTTGAGGGCTTGCTAGACCTAGCTTTTACAAAATCTCTTATAACTAATGTTGTTGATTCAGCTAATAATTTAATGTTAGTTGAAATTATTGACTGAATAAATGTTTCCATTGAGAAATAGTTGTCAAAGGTGGCGGTAGGAACTACATGCACTCAGCTTATCAAAATTGGATAAACTAATATGTCGCTAGTGTTTACCTTCACTCTTAAAGACACAATGTTTAGGCAGGTTTCCCCATGAAGTCATCTTATTCAATTTACCTACTAAACTATTATTATGATAAACAAGTGGAGGGCATTGAATGCGACACAATCGCCTGTTAAATACACTGAGAGGACGAAATGAGTGATTGAATCTAATTGATTGATACTGTTTTGTTATGAGCCAGTGTTTATTGTACGGTATCACACTTAAATAATGCATTGGATTTTATTGTTTCTTACCTGTCTGTTTAGTGAGAAGAAGGGTAAGTTTTACCTCAGTCTCAGATTTGAACTCTACTCAATTTTGACCCTAATTCTGTCATCTGTGTTTTGATTGTATCTAGTTGAATTCAAACTGATCCTTATGGCCAGATAAGACGTCTTGAGTTTTAAAGGGCATCAAAGTGGGACCAATTTGAGCTTGGGGGTTAGTGGGTGGAAGATAATACACATAAAAATAGATGCATACAACTATCCAGATGTCCTCTTTTTAAAGATTAAATAGATTTTTGTTAAATAACCTGATATTATGTATTTCAAGGCAATGAATTAATACAAACAAGTCCGACCATTTCTCCAGCTTCCAGGTCTTCATTGCTCCAAGAGAGGAATCAATTCTATTGATGGAATAGAATTGATTCCTCTCTTAGGAATTGACTCCTCCACAAAAAGTCAGATACATGGCGCTAAGGAGAGTCCTGACTGTGCCATACTTGCTACTAATGCCATAGCTAAAATTTCCGTCAGGTACTCTCAATCGTGTACATTTGTCTCTGAGTTCACATTTTTTTAATGGTTCAATATTTAGTGTAAATATTCATTTGTGAAAGTAAAACAAAAAATAGCAATTTGCACAAAAAAAAATTGTTATTGATTGGGAGTGGGGTCGAGGATATACCCCATTTGCACTGCGACTTGGAATCTATTGTACAATAACAATAAAAAGTGTAAGTTCAAAGGTTCTTACATGAAAGGAGTTTTAAATAAAGTAGCTATGTACCTTCCCACTACCTCCAAAAAACCATACTTCATTAACCTAATAATCCTAACATAAATTTATTATCATATCATACATGATCATAAATTCTGTTATCTTTAAAGGTTGAAATATATAATTATTTAATTATGTTTAGTTTATTGTATACTATTCAACAGGTGAACTGTGTAAAAATAAAAACAGAATTAGTTCCAGATCTAGATATTTAAATAGTGAAAGGTACAGGAAAACTTTTAGCTAACTGACCTTGTTTGTAAGCTAAAAATTAGATTTGAGGAAAAAGAAAGAAATCATATGATTGGTTGTGGAGTACCTTAGAACTTCTTTTCTATGTAATAAATTCCTTGTGCTCATCCTCACTAATACAAAATTCAATTCGTTTATCCTTAGAATATAAAAATCACCTAATTTACCCTGTAGTAAAGAACCGTATTATACTGAAAGGTCACCCACCCATGTACTAGCACTGTTTGAAACTGTCAAACATGAGTGACATCCATATTAAAATGAAACATCTATTTTCCAAATTAGGTGACTCCTTCATTATCCCTCACCCTTAAAACCCACTGGTTCAAACATCACTACAAATAAAAACAAGTGGCCGTCGGCCTCATGGTCTCTCTACAGTGTAGTTGTTGGGGCCGCTTCAGGGTTACACGGTTTTTGTCCTATATCATCCTATCACATATCATTTTGTCACATTTTGTATCCTATATCAACACTAGTGTCACCTAAAGTATCTATTTACCATATGAAAGGAAATCCAGATAGATAACTCCTAAGAACACACCTTATCTGTAAGAATGCAATAAACCCAGCATGTAAACATTGTTATTTAAAGTGTAAATCGCTTATTCATATGGTATGGTAATAAAGCTTGTGAAATTGGTGGAGTAAAGTAAACAGAATCAATAAAAAAGTAAATGTTTCAGATTTAGAATGGAAAATGATCTACGTTGGATCAGCTGAGAGTGAGGAGTACGACCAGGTTTTAGATACTATATATGTTGGTCCAATACCCGAGGGAAGGCATATGTTTGTTTTTCAGGTAAGATTTCGTCTTATTTAATTTAGAAATTTATATAAACTTTATGAAGTACAAAATGTTTTTCTCTGATTATGTGTTGAATATGACAATCAGATTTCCGAAACCCTTTAACTTTATAAATTTTAATTTAATTTATTTTAAAAACTTCAAATTATCTAATACAATTCAGTACCAATAATCACATAACTCCTATACTTTTGGACCTATTGTATAGAATACATGAGAAACTTTGCCCAATTTTAGTTTATTTTATTGCAGTTACATTAATTCACTTGTTGAACTTTTTCCCTACATATTTTAATTGTCTTATAAAGTTCAAACCTTGATTTTGTTTTAAGTAAGGGAGTAAAATATTGTTCAACATGAAAAAGAGGGAACTTTTTCTGACGTGTCATTTCGGTCTGCCTTTGTTAGCCCATCCTTGGTTGTAGTTCAGGGATTAAATTTATTAACTGTTAGTTATATTCTACTTTTCATTTTTTATTTCATTCTGGTTATATTTTTTGCTATGACAAAATATCATTTAAATTATAAAATTAATCTTATTCCTGAAAGAAGTTAATGGATGAACAGAAAGGATTAAGCTAAAATTTGTCAGCATTGAATGTCTTCATAAGCTCTTTCATGATACAGCTGTATCCATAGTTAGTTCTTTAATTATCCACATAAAACTAATTATGGTTACTTGAATTCCTACTTGGTAATTTTAAGTTACTCCGTAGTTAATACTTCTTGTATTTGTTCTAGATGTGATATGTATTCTTATTATCTGAATCGTGTATTAACAATTTTTGACTTAGTTGTTAAGTTAGTAAGTTGTTAAGTTAGTACGTAGTTGTTAAGTGTATTATCAAGTTTTGATATAGCCGTTAATTTACTAAGAGTATACATATCTGATTCAGATTGTTGCATTCATATTTATATAACAATATTGTCTTACAGGCTGACCCACCAGACGTTAGTAAAATTCCCGTAGCTGATGCCCTAGGAGTGACTATAGTGTTACTAACATGCTCATACAGGGGACAAGAGTTTGTCAGGGTTGGGTACTTTATAAACAATGAGTACACTGATCAAGAACTCAAAGAAAATCCTCCACCTGTACCTCAATTTGATAAAGTAAGTATTTCCTTTAATACTAGTTTTAGGAATCTGAAAACGCTTAAAAACTTCTCTGGTTTCTTTATAATCTATGAATTACATAACTTAGTAAACTTAAATGTACTTTTAATTATTGGAAAACCATTTATTAGAAAATTCCATATTTTTATTATTTAAAAAATTACATTTTTATTTGTACTCTCCTCATATAAGTTCTCTGTTTCTAAGCATCTATTATGCTTACAGGCATAATAGATGTCATCAACTAATATTTATTTTAAATGAGAATGAATGAATGAAATTTATTGTGAGAGACCATACATAGATGTATACAATTGTTTAGTTAAATTAGTATTAATTGATTACTTAAATAATAAAAAACTATCATATAAGCTTTTAACTTTGAAATTTGATCTCCATTTAACTCTAATACTTGTAACAATCATAATTGTTGTTGTATTAATCAATAAAATATGTTTAAAAAAAAGAAATTTCATCCATAGAATGGCAGGGATTCTTTAAAAGGAAATCATTCTCTGGTGAAAATTTGCCAAAACTAATTTTATTGAAGAATTTTAACTAAAATATGTAATTAAAAAGTTAATTTTTTATGATAAAATACAGGAAATTAAGATGGAAAAAAACTTTTTAACCGAACAAATCTTGTTTCCATGTCAACAGCATCTTCTTTATCTTTTTCTGGAAAAACCATTTTTGAGTATCCTGTTCTCTTTAATCTAAAAAAACCTTGTTTAATCTTTGTTTATTCTTTTAGGTTACTAGAAATATTTTAGCTACAGAGCCTCGTGTTACGAGGTTTAAGATAAACTGGGATGATAGTGATAACACAGGAGAGGGAAGCGGTGAAAATACAGTAGAGGGTGTTACTATGGAAACAGAATCAACAGGTGGTGGACCTGGTCCTACCAGTCCTCAGCAAATACCTGCTCCAATACCCATGTCTACTTAAATCAACAAATATCTAACAAGACAGGGGGGATGGAGAGATTGCAGTAGAGGGTGTTACCATGAAAACAGAATTGACAGGTGGTGGACAAGGTCCCACTAGTCCTCTGCTAATACCTCCTTCCATACCCGTATTTCTACGTGCTAATTATTTACATACATGAACATTTTTCTGGTGGTATGTTGACTAAGCAAATTAAAAGAGCCAACCGTCATTCTAGTGTTTTTATAAGCCATATTTCATTGACAAAGAAATAAAAAACAAGTCCTTTTGGCAGGACAAAAAAAGGTAAAATTAGTTTTGTACATTAACACTGTATTCTTTGTACAATAGACTTGAAAAAAAAATTACCTATATTCAATAATTATATTTTCTCATATATTCAATAATTAAAGGGAAAAAACTAAAAATAAAAAAATTGGTGCCTTAACATAGAATTTATTTAAAATTAAACCACTGCAGAATTATTCCTTTAACCAGTCTACCGTAATGCTACCATCTTTAATAATACAACCGAAAGCGAACTTTAAAAATTGGAGGGGGGCTAAGGCCCTAGTAAGCTTTATTTTTCAATCCAGGAAGTAAAAAAGTTGGTGTTTTTAATAAAATTTGGGGTACAAACATTGTGGAGGCTTAGCGCTTACCTAAGATCACTCATGCATACAGTTCCCAAAAATGAAGTTGCACCCCAAAATGACCTCCTAGCTTAGGGGACAGGAATCCTTACGCTTGAGCAAAACTAGCCAATTTATATCACTGACCTTTTTCAGCGACAATTTACTGTTTTTTTCTTATTAAAGTTGTTCCAAATCAAATTATTTCTCTTTTAATCACTTTTAGCTTTATTATTGATAATTATTGTATGATAACTATCCTTTTATAATAAATAATCTGGCTTATGGCTGAATCAAGTAGAAGGATTTAAAGCAACTACATTTTGGAGAATTTCAATATTACTTTAACGACTATAAAAATTTTCTGTGCAAAATTTGTGAATATGTAGTATTTCTTTTTATGAATATTAAGTCATTTATATAATACCAATGATATTTTTATTTTTTCTTAATTTGTCAACTTCATCCCCATTTTACTTACTCGTTAGGCTTTTTGCTCATTTTGTATTTACCAATTTATTTTTTGAAGTTAATATAAATCCACTGTAAAAAAAAATTGTTATAAAACGTTATGTTGTTAATAATAATGGATTTCTTATGTCAAATGAATGTTTCTTAAAAATTTTATTTGTTTGGTTTTATCTTAAGATGTTTCCCAATGGATTGGAATCTCCATTGGAACTATAGTATTCCTTTGAAAACATTGTCAAAAGTGAGGTCTT
Organism: Microvelia longipes; assembly: GCA_018340805.1. Classification (NCBI taxonomy): domain Eukaryota; kingdom Metazoa; phylum Arthropoda; class Insecta; order Hemiptera; family Veliidae; genus Microvelia; species Microvelia longipes. The sequence goes on from JACMZG010001908.1 coordinate 60,136,988, forward strand.
TTGACCTTCCTGATTATTATGAATGCAACAAAAAAATATATTTCTTCCTTAAAAAGTTTGGTATTAATAATTATTATCCATTTACTTTTTATGGGACCGTATTCAAGAAAGTTACTTGAGATTGAGTAAGACATATTTTTTTGTGTGAATAATATCATAATACTCAAATTTGGCACCAGAGGTTTGCAGCCTGAGCTATGCTCTAAGTTTATATAAATAGTATTTGTATTAAAACAATTTTGCCAACTTTAATACTTAAAGGATAGTGGATGCTACCCACCAGAGGTAGTTCCTCTGGTGGGTTAATTTGTACTTAATCAAATAATATTCTTAATAATTGAGTGAATCTTCTTACTCAATCTCAAATAATGTTTTAAAATGATTGTGTAAATCGACTCATCTCAAGTTATGTTCTTGAATGATTGAAAATCATCTTACATAATCACTTATAATTTTTTTTAATAACTAAGTATCATCATACTTAATGTAATGTTATTGAATGACCGATAATCAGTATGCTTAATCTCAAATGATGTTCTTGAATGAATTGTCTCACTCCAATCCCTAGTATTGTTTTAGAATGATTGTGAAAATAGACTCATTTCAATCAATGTTCTTGAATACTGCCCACAATCAATGGTGCAGGTTTTTATGCATTTCTCATCAATATTTTAATAATGGGGTTTAATAATTTTTTGTATAAAATATATTTTCTGAAAACTATTACTTTTGTTAAATTATTTTGTTGGACTTATTATTTTGTAAGTTATGATGTACTGTGTTTCCTTAATTTTTATTTTTAGTATTAAATGTAAGTTTTTATAAAATTGATTTTTTTTATATTTAATTTAGTGTAGTTAGCCTAACCTTTTATGTCTAAAATTTCTACAAATCTGAATTTCCACCCACCAATAAAAATGTATTTAAATTTTTGTTGACGGGTTTATGTATCAACTGATTTTGGTCAATTTCTAGGAGAAAAATAAGATCGTTGCTGTGTTCTGAAATGTCTTGAAACCTATTGTTTATGGAACATGTATGACATCACAGTTTCAAACTAACATCTGGAATATTGAGTGCTTTTTAAAAATCTAATAATGCAACACACTGCTAACAGGACAACCATGTTAGGCTACCAGCACCCTACACTGAAGGCCTGTTGTTTTCTTAATGGAATGTGAAAAAGTTTAATAGGCTGCTATAATAATGTTCCGTAATTGAATGCCCTGATTGATAAGGCCAATTGAATAATTCCAATTTAATGTTTACAGATAAGTATATGGCCCAATGTTTCAGTTTACAAACTTAAATGTGAACAAAGTAAGCTGAAAGATGTTTTATTTAAACTGCAAGTTTCAGTAGAAATGGGAAATAGTATTAATCAGCCACCTCTCCTGGGTGTGCGTCTATGAAGTATTATTTTATTTATCATTTGATACTACCGAGTTTTGCAAAACATGAATAGTTGACACAATATACGAGCACCGCTCGTCTCTGGTATGTACTTCACATTATATTCTTTGGAATTAATTGAAGGTCAGAGTGAGGTCATGCCCCACTCTGAAACAGAGTGGGACATTACATTATGTCGAGCCATCAATGATGTCGAATGATGGAACAGTTCCCAGATGTAGCATTGCATTTTGCTTGTTACATTTCCTAGGTGTCTCTCGCACAATTATATTATTTTATTATCCATCACTGATTACCTTAAAAAACTAAGATGTACTCATTAGAACCGAGTACTTTAAAAATGATGGCATTTTGTGAAATAACGGGATCTCATTAAAATTATTTCCCTCCTATAAATGGAAGCAATACATCAGTTATTTCCTTATAATTTTTCCTCATTTATATTGTGTTGGCAAAAATATTGGAAACCGCAATGTCACCTGAATTATCTGTTCTGGTTTCAGGTATTTTAAGGCCTCCTAAGTGGTTTTTACAAAGTTGTCTGTGTGTGTCATTGTAGCTCCCAGTGTATTTATGCTAGACAGTTGAAACTTTTTATGAAAATCAGTCTATAAGTGTAGTGCTATCCGGAAAATAATGTTTTTCTCCAGATGGTATATAATAAGAAATTTAATGACTAGATTTAAGAGAGTAAAGAATCACTTTTTACTCCCAAGGGAGTAAAAAGTAACAGTTGCCAACTTAACTTAATAATCGACAAACTGAATAGTATATAATTATTTTTATTTGAAAACTAAGATACCTATAAATAAGAAGATATACAAGAATAAGATGTATAGAAAAAAGAATATAACATTAACAATCATTTTAAGTAGAACTAGTGTACTGCTAATAATAATATAAGAATAAATAATTTAAAAAATAAAAACTAGTTCTTTATTTAAAAGTAAAAAAAAATAAGTTGGCTATCCTGATTTTTTAAAATCATTTTAAGATTTGCATACTCATTGTTTATTTTTGACAAAATATCATTAAATCAAAGTTTTTTTAGTTTAAAACCTTAGCTTTAACTGTTTAACCTGTCTTAAACTTTTATAATTAGATTAAAATATTACTTATAGTTGCTCTAATATTCTACTCTAATATTTCAATTATGTCAGATAATATTGTGTGCGATATTGATGAACTTTTTAACAATACACCTCCTGACATTGCTATTGAAGCGAACTTGGTAAAAGAAAACTTGTTACCAACGAAATCGAAAAAGTTACATGACAAAGCAAGTAACAATTTTAAAAGTTGGTGTCATGATCATAATATACAACAAGTAAGTGAAAATAAGTTGAAATTCAGTATAAGAGTAATAAATAAGTACAGCAGGTTTTGTTTGAATAAGATATGTATATCTACAGTTTTTGTTGGAACATAAATGTTAAGCAGCATCAAGTGTGGTCAGTGCCTGGATGAGTGACTGCTGGGAATAAAACAGATATATTTACTATTGAAAGACGAGCTAAGCAAGTGTGAAGACGTTTGCAGTTTAAATTTAACGACTTGTATATTCTGAGGATGAGCAAAGAGAGTCTGAAGTAGGGATGATGAGCGTAGGGACTCCGATGTGATGTGGAGAAGTAGCGAGGTGATTTTTTACTCTGGACAACTATTTAGACCTGTTGTTCCTATTTCCTCCCATTACCAGTCTATTCCTATTGTTGGAGCTACGATTATGTAGTGATGGATTTCTATTTTAGCCAATTTTCAATTCAAAATTATAGTTAAGAAGTAGTTCGGATGATAACTTGTGATTGGTTGATACTTTTTTAAGTTTGGTGTATAAAAAAATAAGCCAAGAATAAAAAAAGTCATTGTTTTAGTATTAACTAAATTTAATAGTAAATCTTGAATGAAAACATTATATTAAGATTAGGTAACATATTAAGGATAATATACGAATATTTCAGACTCTTCACTTAAAATTGGGATAAAAAATGTAAATTATCTTTGTGTGAAATTTAAGAACCCAAATTTATTCAATAAAATTATAACAGCTACGTCCTTGAAACAATTTGCCAAAAATTAAACAAATTCTTCTTCAACCTTTCTCAGCTAAGGTCAAATACAGGAAATTCTAAATAATGTTTTTATATTCAAAAAATGTCTTTTTAATTTATCAAAACGTTTATTTGAAATCTAACAAAATTATTATTAATCAGTATTAAAAATAAAAACATTTCTTTTAAGTACTTTGTTTTATTTGCACAGTTGTGTTTTACAGTCAAATAATTGAATGAGTTTATTCAGAGCATTTAACTAGACTTAATTCCAACTTTTACAAAACCAAGAAGACAAATTTGATACTTTAAAACTGTGTGAACCACAGAAGGTGTTGTTGGACCCAAAACACTTAAAAAAGTTGTTCTGAAAATAATTTTTATCAACAAAATGAATGTTTTTGAAGGCCCCATATTAGATTATGACTAAATTATTTTTAGTCATAGTTCCCCCTCGTAATTCATTTAATTGGGTTAAACTGTTAGTCCATTTTTCCAAGAAAAAGTACAAAGATTACTTTATTTTTATTATCTGTTGGTGTTGATACACTGAAAAAGTGATTGAAGTATTTTTTTCTTAAAACAATACATCTTAACTAATTAAGATAGGAAAAAAGTAAATTCCGTTAGCTTAAATTGCAGATAATAGAAAACTTAAGATGGTTTCAATTTATAAGACATCATGTTTTAGAGCCTTTAAAAACATTCTCTTGCTTATCCACAGAAAAGGGAGCTGTTGTAAAACTAATAAATTAACGTCACTTGTTTTACTTGTTTACTTAACAAGGGGTCGAGAGGCTGCAAAAGTCAGGGACTCAAAGTGAAAAGTCTGTAAATGCAGTTGTACCATATTTTACAAAAATATATTATAATTATACAAATCCAGACCAAACCAACTTTTTCTTAATTTTTTGGGACTTTTAGAAGCTAAAATGTAGACATTGTATGAAAAAAGAGGAAGCCTATTATAATAGGGAAGCAATGAATCTTTATTTTGAACCATTACTCAACTACAACCGTCCATGCTAATAGTTAGGGATTTAATGGACAGATGGCTGTACAAAATCCCTATAGTTTACATTTTCTTAATTATTTAGCACTTAAATAAAAACCCTTGATTTTATTTTTGTACAAATTGGTTATAGCCAACAATGAAGAAGTGACAAGATCCCCTCCTCTATTTAGACAATTAGCCTAATTCATGACCATGTAATATACTAAAAAGATTATAACATTTTTAAGTATTTTAAATGCATTATTGCCCTTAACAACAGAATATTTTTTTTTAGTTTTATAACATGAACTTGTGACCAAATATATATAAAATCAAATGCAGGGGCTGCCACCTCTGTAAGCTTAAACAAAAACATTTGTCATATACACATCCACTTAAAAATAAACCATATTTTAATCTTTTTGTATACCATGACAATCGGGACTCAAATCATTGTCAAAAAACAAAATTACTTAACTCAAATTGGAATACAGTTAAAATAGGTTGGAGTATTACAAGTTATGTGTAATGAAAGATCGATGAATTCAATTATTATGTGACGTCAAATGGGATTAAAATATATTTAAATTATAGGTGTGAACTTGGTAAGTAAAATATTCTCTCTGATACCCCCTTTAATGAATGTTCCTTGGCAAGCCCCTACTTTTACCCCTCTAAAGTTAGTCATAAATAAGTTTAAATGACAGGAAGCTGTCCATTATCCATATGAATTTTTTTGACTTGTAGAGCTGCTCTGGTTAGTCCAAAGAACTGTTTAGGAACAGTCACTTTGTTCACAGCAGTGAACCTCCAACCCAGGTGCTTTCTGTCAACAAGAGTTATAAAGAATAATTAAGAAGGAAGAGGTAATAAATCACCTAGCAAGGGAGTTACGGGTCACTGACCTACTGTGAGACTTCTCCAGATGATTTGCAAGAAAAGACCATAGTAAAGCCAGGTAAGAAGACCATACCTATGTGTTTACACCAACCCTGAAATCACCCACCTATCACAAATATCCTGCTACCATGGATGAAAGGGAGCAGGTCCTGTTATCTTAGAGACTCCAGTATTTCATTATGTGGCATCCCTTCTAAATCTTCTTCCTCACTGCTCGTGTAGGACTCTAGACTATCTTCATTAAAGTGGCTAGAAGTTAATAAGTTAGCAGTGCCTATTGCCTATTTATTCCTTTAGACTTACTAAGATCAAGAAGTCAAACTTTCTCCTGACCATTAAAAGAAGTAGGTCATCTTTAACTGTATACATCCATTATTATTTTCCTAAATAAATCTAATTAGCTTTCCAAGCAAGTTCTTAAAAGGGATTTGGTCCGCTTTCTAGCCCAGTCAATTACAGGTCATACCCTGCAAAAGTTGGTAGATACTCTGTCTTCAGCTCATTAAGGATTTTTTCCCTTGCATAACATTCCTATAGGCTCTGGGGGTAATGAACACGTAGCATTAGGGTTAAATGCTAACATGATAGATTAATAATCTGATACAAATAATTCTGGAGTGTTCCTAAAATCTGTTAGAATAGAAATGGCACATCATTACATGATCAAGTCCAGAGAGCCAACATGGACAATATGTATTCTGAGTCTTGAACTCAGTCAAAAGCATTCTCTTATTTCTACCTGAAAACATTTCACAATCGTATTGAAATTAAAAGACACTAATTTCTTAATACCTGCAAGTGCTGCATATGCCTATGGACCAAGCATAGCCAGGGAACCACGAGTATTCAGTTGATGGTTGTGTTATCAAAGTTATGTTTTTAACTTTCTTAAACGTTAGTGTGTCATGTACCGTGCCAAGGGGGTTGACATAGGTAGACTGAGCACCCTCGGTAGACATGGCGAATACTTCACTTTGAGTGGCGACACTGCTTTCGCATGAACCACACACGTACTCTTGTTTCTGCAAACATGATTACAAAAATAAATAAAGGTCCGGTAATAGTGCTTTTCAGTAAAAGGGGTCCTTTCACACCAGGACGTGAAGTGGGACAATAGAAGACTTGTGTGGCGAGAAACTAATGTCCTCTGAGCATGACTCAGAGGACACTGGACTCATTAGCATTAATTTGAAGTTAATGAAAAATAGGGATGGAGCAATTTGGATATTAAAAAGGCAACAGCCTTAATGGAAATTGCATTTCTTTCTCTTTTTTAACAAAATTTGCCCTAAGAAATTTTTTAATAAAAAATATCACAAGCAGCAATTCTTTTAGTGTTTTCATCGGAATGTCAAGCCAAAACTAGCATACTAGGTTATAATTACTTCAGTCATACTGGAGAGCTGCCACCTTAGCCTTTGTACAGGAGAGTTTAGAGTTAACAGAAACATCCTCCTCTCAGTATCAAAATGAGTTCCAATCCAGTAGGATAACTGGGTTACATCATATGGCATCATATCTCCTTTACCACTCTCTGAAACACAAGTTTTCAAGAATATTACTTAATTTTATAAAAGATAGTACCAGGGGTGATATGAATACTCTAGAAATAGTAGGATAGGCTAGTCAGTGCTAAGCCTGGTTGCAGGGCTGACTTTGTTGGACCTAGGTCATCAAGGAATTGTTGAGTAAGGCAATCACCTAGAAGACTCAAATGCTGGAGTGCTCTTATGAAAGCATCTTTGATGGTTGGGTAGGGTAGTGCTTAGGTGGGTTTTCTGGTCCCTACTGGAACCTGAAGCCGTCGAGGAGCTTTAGAGGTGGAAGTACCTTGAACTGTAAGTGCATCGCTCTAGGTTAAATAGGGAGTCACTCTTCTTTGGGTGTCAGTGACTTTTGGTTCACTCTTGAGTACAGATCGCCACCATTAACTTTAGCAAGCATCATCAGCTAGACTGTAACAGCAAGTTTAGATCTACGGGGGGGGGGGGTAGATTCTGCTCAGTCTTTATGCCCACCAGATTCACAGTTAGTAAAATGTCAAAGCTGAGGACCCTAGGGGACTGATGCTAATCTCCTGTCATCTGTGGGTCAGCATCTATGTAAAAAGTCTTTTTTTACAGGTAGCCAATTTAACTTTTTTCACCAACTGCTAAAGCCTAGTCAGCAGTCTCTACGACAGCACCAAACGCTCATTTTAGTAAAGGATAAATGTCCTGCAGGAAGAGCCAGTGAGCAGCCCCCACACATCCACAGCATAAAGATTTTTCCTTTTGAAGAAAAAATAAGCTTATGAGGTTGGGGTCAAGGAGGGAAGTAGAAGTAAGGGGTGGATTTTTTCGGGAAGGGGCAGGGGGACTCACTGATCTAGAATATATAAATATTGTTGAGGTTTATGTATATATATATATATATATAAATATATGTGTGTGTGTATGTATAAGATTTTTGTGTCCAAGACGTTTCTATGGGACACAATAACTTTTGAACGCTATCTCGGATTGAAATTAAACTTGGTACAAAAGTCAACCTTGCTAATTATTTCCAGGAGCTATTATAAAAACAGACACACACTATGTGATAACCACTCAGGAGGTCTTGAAACACCTGATACAAATAATTCTAGTGAAATCCCAATTTAGGATTATTTTGCTAACAATACTTTTCAAGAAGGAGTCGGCAAAAAGTATCTGACCCCAAAGGAGTCAGCTAAAAAAGTACCAGGCCCCACAGAAGTCTGCATGAAAAGTACCATACCCTGAAGGAATCAGAAAAAAAGTCTCAGACCCCTGAGGAGTCTGCAAAAAAAAGTACCAGGCCCCACAGGAGTCTGCAGGAAAAGTATCATATCCTGAAGGAATCAGAAAAAAGTTTCAGACCCCTGAAGAGTCTGCAAAAAAGTATCAGACCCCTGAGGAGTCTGCAAAAAAGTATCAGACCCCCGAAGGAGTCAGCAAAAAATGTCTTGACTCCACCACCCTGGTTAAAACAATAGTATAGCATGAGCAAGTTGTACCTTTTTTGAGTCCCTGATTAAGAAAAGCTAGATCAGTGTGAACTCTATTGACTAGTTTATCTGCATCATACATATCATATATCCAGCTTGGCCAGGCAGTCATCAGTGCTTCTTTCCTTCGGCACCTAACACATACAAAAATCTCAACTTACTAAGGGTGCATTCGTGACGCTCGATCGCTCAGAGCGCTCGGGTCAGCGTGTTCAGTGGTGGAGGGGGATGGTGGGGACAAAAATTTCCCCACCATCGTACTGACCACACTTGGTCTCGCGAACGCGTTTTATTCAGGCTCGTGTGTACAGTTGTTAGGTTATGTTACTGTTGTTGTCATTTTTTCAAAAATTCAATCATTTAATTAAAAGTAAAACGTATAAATTAAAGAGAAACAGCACAGAAACACAACAAAGAAACAAACACAGCACAGTACATGTGAATATGAAGGTGAGATAAAATTTTGTATTTCCCGCTAAGAAGGTTTCAATTGTATAGGAGTGGGGAGAAGTGATCGAACTGAACCTGCCGAAAGCACGATTAGTAGAATCAACCCCACCACCACTATCCTGGCTTCCCGCTTCTTTTGGCTCCTCCCCCAGGTCACGCCTCTGAGCACAATCATGGTAACTAGAATACACCTCTTGTTCAGAACGCTCTGAGCGCTTAGGGGTCGCGAATGCACCCTAAGCTAAATTAAAAATAAGATAAGATAACGAAATTAATGATCCAAGGGCAATTCAATAAAGAAAGACATTAAAAATATTTACACTCAAACATATACAAACCATTCTCTTTTAGATTTCCTATATTTTCCCAATGATTGCAAGATACAGAGTGGATTGTCTAAAATGACTTCCGGTAATATTTCCACATGTCCCATTAAATATCTACAACATAAATAAAAATAAATGCATCTCATTGTAATGTATTTTATAATAAGTATAAAAATACCAATGCATCACTCCAGAAAATAGTTTATAAAAAAATAACCATAGCAATGTCAACAACATTGCTGGTGAGTGCAGGTGTGAAACATTAAGCATAGTATTTATTGATTCAATTAGTACACAATAAGGGTACAGCCAATTATCGATAATAAAAATCTAAAATTAAAAAAAAATAACCAAATTGACGAATGTTAAAAAACATTATTCATTTAAAATAATCCTGACTGAAAAATCTGATTTACCTTAAAATATTCAATTTTCACTCTCAACCAAAATTTAAAAAATCAGGTACGGGGTACCTCCTCATTAACCCATAATTAAGATTTGCTACGCTCATCCTCCCTGCTTCGGACTCTCTTTGCTCATCCTCCCTGCTTCGGACTCTCTTCTCTCATCCTCCCTGCTTCGGACTCTCTTCTTCTCATCCTCCCTGCTTCGGATCATCCTCCCTGCTTCGGATCCTCCCTGCTTCGGACTCTCCTTCTCTCATCCTCCCTGCTTCGGACTCTCTTCTCTCATCCTCCCTGCTTCGGACCTCTCATCCTCCCTGCTTCGGACTCTCTTCGCTCATCCTCCCTGCTTCGGACTCTCTTCTCTTCATCCTCCCTGCTTCGGACTCTCTTCTCTCTCTCTCTTCCTCTCATCCTCCCTGCTTCGGACTCTCTTCGCTACTCTGCTTCGCTCATCCTCCCTGCTTCGGAACTCTCTTCGCTCATCCTCCCTGCTTCGGGCTCATCCTCCCTGCTTCGGACTCTCTCTCATCCTCCCTTCGGCTCATCTCCCTGCTTCGGACCTTCTCTCATCCTCCCTGCTTCGGACTCTCTTCGCTCATCCTCCCTGCTTCGGACTCTCTTCTCTCATCCTCCCTGCTTCGGCTCATCTTCCCTGCTTCGGACTCTCTTCTCTCATCCTCCCTGCTTCGGACTCTCTTCTCTCATCGGACTCACCTGCTTCGGACCTCTTCGCTCATCCTCCCTGCTTCGGACTCTCTTCTCTCATCCTCCCTGCTTCGGACTCTCTTCTCTCATCCTCCCTGCTTCGGACTCTCTTCGCCTTCGGACTCTCATCTCCTGCTTCGGAGCTCGTCCTCAGAATATAATATTTCTAAATTTATACTACACCATGTCCTTGGACTCGTCCTCAGAATATAATATTTGCTAAATTTATACTACACCATGTCCTTGGACTCGTTTTGCTCGTCCTCAGAATATAATATTTGCTAAATTTATACTACACCATGTCCTTGGACTCGTTTCGCTCGTCCTCAGAATATAATATTTGCTAAATTTATACTACACCATGTCCTTGGACTCGTTTTGCTCGTCCTCAGAATATAATATTTGCTAAATTTATACTACACCATGTCCTTGGACTCGTTTCGCTCGTCCTCAGAATATAATATTTGCTAAATTTATACTACACCATGTCCTTGGACTCGTTTCGCTGTCCTCAGAATATATATAAATTTACACTACACCATGTCCTTGGATCGTTTTGCTCGTCCTATATAATTTTGCTAAATTTATACTACACCATGTCCTTGGACTCGTTTCGCTCGTCCTCAGAATATAATATTTGCTAAATTTACACTACACCATGTCCTTGGACTCGTTTCGCTCGTCCAGAATATAATATTTGCTAAATTTACACTAACCATGTCTTGGACTCGTTTCGCTCGTCCTCAGAAATATAATATTTGCTAAATTTATACTACACCATGTCTTGGACTCGTTTCGCTCGTCCTCAGAATATAATATTTGCTAAATTTTTACTACACCATGTCCTTGGACTCTTTCGCTCGTCCTCAGAATATAATATTTGCTAATTTACACTACACCATGTCCTTGGACTCGTTTCGCTCGTCTCAGAATATAATATTGCTAAATTTATACTACTTGGACACCATTTGCTAAATTTACACTACACCTGTCCTGGACTCGTTTCGCTCGTCCTCAGAATATAATATTTGCTAAATTTATACTACACCATGTCCTTGGACTCTCTTAGCTCGTCCTCAGAATATAATATTTGCTAAATTTACACTACACCATGTCCTTGGACTCGTTTCGCTCGTCCTCAGAAATAATATTTGCTAAATTTACACTACACCATGTCCTTGGACTCGTTTCGCTCGTCCTCAGAATATAATATTTGCTAAATTTATACCTACACCACCTTGGGACTCGTTTCGCTCGTTCCTCGCTAAATTTATACTACACCAACTCGTTGTCCTTGGACTCGTTTCGCTCTCAGAATATAATATTGCTAAATTTAACTACACCATGTCCTTGGACTCGTTCTCGTCCTCAGAATATAATATTTTGCTAAATTTACACTACACCATGTCCTTGGACTCGTTTCACTCGTCCTCAGAATATAATATTTGCTATTTAACTGACACTACACCATGTCCTTGGACTCGTTTCGCTCGTCCTCAGAATATAATATTTGCTAAATTTACACTACACCATGTCCTTGGACTCGTTTCGCTCGTCCTCAGAATATAATATTTGCTAAATTTATACTACACCATGTCCTTGGACTCGTTTCGCTCGTCCTCAGGTACTACACCATGTCCTTTCTCGTCCTCAGAATATAATATTTGCTAAAATACTACACCATGGACTATTCGTCTCAGAATATAATATTTGGTGGATTGATTTTTCGACAAACTTTTAATTCTCTAGCATAAATACACTAGGAGCTACAATGATAACACACACACACACAAACATACAACTTTGTGAAAACCACTCAGGAGGCCTTAAAAAAACCTGAAACAGATAATTCTAGTGACATCCTAGTTTTCGGATATTTATGCAAACACAATACTTTTCCAACATACCTACGGTATAAATAAGGAAAAGTAAAAAAATCAGGTACAGGGTACTTCGGGACTTTTCCTCATTACATCAGATTCGCTATGCTCATCCTCCCTGCTTCGGACTCCCTTCGCTTGTCCTCAGAAATACAGTTCGCCAATTTTATAGTGCAATATGCCTTTAGACTCGCTTCGCTCATTTATAGATAGTAAATCCATCCGTTTATCATTCTTAGCGGGGACCCATACAGCATTGACCACACTCAATGCTCCTTAATTTTTATGATCTAACAAAAAGTATGGATATACTTGTTGTATTGAAACAAAAGTTAGTGTTCTCATTTATTTATGGAATACACTTTTACCAAATTTCAACTCAATTGGACCATTTTCCAATTTTTTATAATTTTTTAAGAAGCCTACACAAGTCATTCAATAAAAATTAAATTAATGCTGATAAGATTAAATTTAGCACATATGTTAGTCTTGTACATAGTCACATGCGTGCCAAATCTCAATTCGATCAGATAACTTTTCCGCGTTATGTGATTTTTCAAAATGTTTGCTGAGTCATTATTGGGGTTAATGACGTCAGTCATAAAAAAAATTCTGAAAGCACAACTACAGTGGTAGACTGATTTTTGTACAAAATTTCATCTCTCTAGCATAAATACACTGGGCGCTACAATGATAACAGACAGACACACACACGGAAAACTTTGCAAAAAACCACTCAGGAGGCCTTAAAAACGCCTGAAACGGATAATTCCAGTTACATCCCTGGTTTTGGTTTTTTTTGCAAACACGATACTTTTCCTATATACCTACAGTGTAAAAGAGGAAAAGTAAAAATACAACTGAAGCAATAAAAGAAAATTACCCATATTCACTTCTTTTAGATTTAAGTAGTTTAAACCTTTGTCTAGCCTTTGCTTTAACATTAATAGAATCATTAGAATCAGCAAATTCATATATTTCTACAGTAGTTCCATATTGCGGACCAGAATGAGGCCCCCGGGGGTAACTGAAACAAGAAATTACTCTCATTCAATTAAACAACAATAATACATTCAAGGATGAATAGGTGAAATTACTTTTATTTGTACATACATTATATGAGCTATTTGTAAAAACAATACTATATAATAGTTATTTATGCACCTAGTGAGTAATGACCCCCATTATAACCCTGGTCACTGTAATGATTCCTAAGGCTGAAAGCCGAAGGAATCATGATTTATAAATCCCGAGGCTTTAGCCGAGGGATTAATAACAATTAGCTCCCGAGGCTTGCCGAGGGAGATAATTTTACGAGGGTTATAATAGGGCATTATTCACGTGGTGCATACAAAATTTTATCTCCAGAAGGAAAAACAATATATATGAAACAAAAAAACTGTATTTGTTTATAAATAGAATCAGTGAAACATAATTATACTATTTTATCCAAAATTAACAAAAATACATGGTATAATATATTATACATACAACATAACCACATACATACATAACAAACAAATATCATAATAAACAAAAATATATAAATACCTAAATGCTCTATTAATAAAATAAACCGTATTTGCTTCGTCATCTATACAAGACGGTTGAGGATTATTGGGGATCTCGGGAAACAATTTATCTATGTCGTTTACTATCCATTATCACTTTCCATAGTAAACAACCGCACTAAATCCTTTTATGATAAATATAACAGGAATATTACTTGAAAGATAAGAAAAAACTTAGTAAAAAAGTAGGTATTTACCGTCAAAACAGATTTGATAAAGAAATTATTTGTTTACAGACAGCTGGGATTTAATGAATCAGTGCTGCCAACATAACTTTGTTTACTCAAACTTCTTTACGTAGATTTTTGAATCTGTAATTTTAACTACTCAATAATTAAGTTGGCTAAGCTGGATTATAACCCGGCGGGAAATAATAAATTATTATTTCCCGCCGGGTTATATTGACGGTCATTATTACATAAAAACAAGCCTCGAAATGTTTTGATTATTACCCTTCTGGACATAAACTTTTTTAATCTAAGACTGGCAACATATTTTAATTTTAATCTAAAATAGAAACATTATATAGATATTTACATGGATCACAGATGAATGTTCAATAAACTATTAATTGCAATAAGAACTCTCAAAGTACTGAGAGTACTTGATTTGTGTGTTCTCTAACAAATAGATCCACTATTTGTGCTCTTTCCCATAAAAAAAACTACTATTTGATAGAGAGCTTCTATTTGTGCCTTTGCTCAGTGATGCTAGATTTGGTTGTCGACTTCAAATCGCTACAGTCATGTTTGACTTATAGATTTGATATTTTACACATTTTTAAAAAGGCAACAGATTATTAAAGGCCCATTTTTGTTCTTCATTACTAAACCATTATCTTCTAAATCTATTCCTAAGGGATTTAAAAAAATTTTTGAATATTATTTAATATCAAGGTGGGCATGATCTTATGAAAATTATAGCTTCAGTTTTCAAAATGAAATAGATATTTGCATAATAAAAATGGAGATGTGTGAATTTAAAGGTCTTTAGAAAAACATATGAAGTGAAAACATGATTGAGATAACAAGCTTGATGATCCAAGCTCATTTTAGAAAAATATACTTTAATTCAAAAATAAAACAATAAAGGCATTACTCTCTTCATACGAAGAACTACAGCACTTATAATACCAGAATAAAGACAATAAAACAATTTTTTGACTGCCGGCCATTTTTTTTCCAAATACGATAAAAAAGGAAGAATTACAAGAAGAATATTTATTTTTAGTTTTTTATGTTTGCAGTTTCTTAGTTAATAAAGATTAACCTTAATGGTTTAAAAGCTTGGCTGTTTGACATATTGGTGGCCTTATAGTGAAGCTTAAAATTTTAAGTTGATCTACTAATCTGAAAACATTAATAGCCAGATCAACTAAAAATATCAAATGGTTTCACTGATTGGCCTAGTGTCTCTCCTTTAAGGGTTCCACTAATCCAGTTTGGAGTATAAAACCATAAGCCAAGTATGAAAACAAGTCATTGTTTTACAAGTGTAATTTTTTCCCTTCCTCTCGAATTAGTCACATGATCATATCGAAAGTTATAACGAGAAGTCCTCCCGTTATAATCTATCTCCCATATTATCTACCACTCATTTCATAAAGGGACTATAATAAAGAAACATTAAAATTCACCCATACACGATTAACCCTTCACAATGATTTTGGCTGACATTACCTCTTAGCACCTGCCTCATAGTACTGTCATATAGAACTGGACTTCGACACCGGAGGTTCGGGGTTCACAACCTGGGCTATGCTCTCAGTTTTTATGAATAGAATTTGTTGTAAAAAGATTTCGCCAACTTTGGCTTTACTTTGAGCACAGTAGATGTGACCCACTCGTGGTGGTTCCCGCAGGGCAAATACCCTGAAGGGCCGAAAGGCCCTAAAACGGGCATTATTATTATTATTATTACCTCTTAGCAACGCATCCGAATGTATGGTTAGAAGAAAAGCATTTCCTCAACATTTCCATTGAAGCAGAGTCTCTGACAGTCAAAGGTAGAGTTTGACCAGGTATTAGAGTGCCATAGAATTTTGGTAATAGTGGTATACATATCCTACCACCTTCTGATAGTATCACCCTACCACTTAATACTTCTAGATTATTTCCTAAATACTAACATAAAAATTAAACAAATTTAATCCAAATTATACTCTATTCAAGAATTAAATGCAGGGACTTATTGTTTTTATTTTATTATTATTTATTTATATTATTTTATTTACTTATTACGTAATTGATTGATGCTGAGTGTATTTAATTGATTGACCATCAAGTATGCTATGTGATCATAGCAATCCTTAGTATAAGGACAGCCCCACTCTGAGAGAAAGAATAAGCTGCGACCTTTTAAATTAAAGGATACATATAACTACTTCTTAATAATGGAAGATTAAATACTCATGAAGATGTTTAAAGGGTTCATCTACCTCAGGTTTTCACTAAGAACCCACCAAAGTGGTTTAATGCTCTGGATTATACCCCTCAGTCTTTTGAAAAAAAATTATCTACTAATCCTGACACAATGACTGAAACCTATCTGGTCAACACTTCAAGTAGGTCTCTTATATGTGCACATGTAATATCAACTCGGAGCTTAAAACAGGATGCAAACCCTGGATATACCACTGTGGTCTCAAAAACTGTGTTCATTGGTCCCTTAATGACTCCCAACACGTTGGAAGCTAATTAGTAAAAATTAGAATTTAAATTTTATGTTTACCACTATGGATTTACCAGTTATTACTCCATAAGTCATACGCATAAAAATGTACCATTTTTTTATTTTAAGATTCTGGACTTACAAAAATTTAACTCATCGATATCTCAGTTGCTATGGTATGTCTAGTAGTTTTTATAAAAACATAATAGGATTGTTTTTACAGACAAAAAGTTTCCTGGTTTGAGACATGGCTACAATGAATAATCATTCTTTAATTAAAAATATCAATAAATGAGTTTAAAAGGGATGTGTCTTGAAAAAGTGACATAAGTTTGTTAAATTATTTGCTTTCCTTCATAGGCAAAAGGTAACGCCTCATAATGTTTTTATCTATAAGAGGTCCTCTCAACTAGGGCAATTAATTTTGACAAAATAGTTGGTAGCAGTGCATTGCCACCATGAATTGTTGGAGGGAACCAATTAGAGCCCAGTGATCTTCTGCAATACGTCCAACGAAAACTGATGAACATACCATAGACAGCATTAGAGAATTTGGATTCAACCAAGAGAAAGATCAAATTCGATACAGTATGCTCACTTCAAATATTTTTTTTTTCAAAAATTAGTCTGGTGACACTTTATGATGTCAATTGTTTTAATTTAATAAATAAACTATAACTCCATGCTGCTGATTGAACCATTGAAATCAACCAACGAAGTTAAAGTCTATCGTTTAGTTTAAAAATCCCCAAGGTCATAAGTATTTTGGGGATTGACCAATGAGAGAAGCCGCTGCCAACCCCTTACTTAAAATCTACCACCTTAACAGCTGTAGGGAAAAAAACCTTCTTCCCGGCAATTGTTCTCATTGTTTGTGGTTCTTCTTTTGATTACATCATTTTTAAAACTATTTTCAAATTAATCTTAAAAATGATATTTTAAAATGAAACTGCACAAAAGAAATGTAAAAAACATCTCCAAGAAAATATAGGTAAAATAACCTGATTTGTTTATATAGTTTTTTCCCGCTCCCTACTTGCAGGTATTTTTTTCTTAAGAATCGGTGGTGCCTAAACTGACCTGTCAAGATTTTCAAAGTAGTCGATAGACTGTAGTTGATAATTATTTATTAACTTAAAAAGATTTACACTATGCTCAAGTGGAAGATCGTCATCAAATACTTGTTGAGATTGTGTACTCATGTCAACAGGTTGTTCAACTGGCTCTAGAGGTGGTTCATCAAATGTATCGTAAGAATCATTGCTAGCAGCATCCATTAAACTGATTAAACTATTCTCATCGCTGTCCACATTCTCCCCACTCCCACCCTCCCATGTGGCAAGGTTGAAATTGAAAAAACCTCGGAATCCATCACTTTCTGAATCTGAACCTAAAAATAAAAAATATAATAAAGAAATTAGAGAATTTTATGACACAACCAGACTTATGAGAATGATGTTAAGTGGTATAAAAATGAGGGGTCGGTGTAGAGACAGTGTTCCGGCTCCCACCTTTTTCCCTAGAGGTGAGATGGACCAGTTCCAATCAAGGGGGAATCTAGTTCAACTAATATGCAAACTAATATGAACAAGTGCCACTTGTTCCTCCATTGCTTTATTGATTTATGTCCATTGCTAAGCAACAGTCAACAAAGAGGGCCATTTTTAACGTTTTCTGTAGTATATTAATTTTCAAGTAGGTAAATTTGTAAAATATGTGGCAGCGAAAAAGAAGTAAATGTTTGTTAGATATTGCAAAGTTAAAAGATGTAAATTAGGTGCATGGACACCAATATAAACCAACTTTTTTTTTAAAAAAAAAGTATAGCTGGTGAAAATTTAAATGATGGAGGGATATCTGGTGCTGCAATGCGGATATTCGGAGGAACTAATAGTGATAGAATTTGCTCAGGGCCGGGTAAAGGGTGGAAGTCAGAACACTGTCTCATTTTTATCACCTTCTTATAATTACATCAATAAAATGTTTATAAGATGGTGAGATTACTTCATCTCTCTGATTGCCACTCTTTCAAGAGTTTGTGAGGCTATTAATAACTTCAACAGCCAACTATAGGTCTTTATCTTCTATAAAAAAATTTAAAAAATCAATGATCAAAAGTTTGCACAATATTATGTACCTGGTTGCTCTGTGTCTGTGTCACTGTCTGCCATATGATTATGCCACTTCTTAACTTAAATTTAACAATGTTAAATAATTTAAAACTGTGAAACTAGCACTTGTAAGATATATGACAGTTCCAAGTATAGTTCCAAGCTATGTTACCCAACAAAACCAAACTAATGGATAAGCCGAACCCTAAGCAACTACGCAGTCACATTTAGGATAATTCATCAATTGTTAAAGCTATTTATAAAACTTAATATATATTTTCTTGACGTCTAATTTTATATTACATATAACTTATAATGAACTTCAAATTTAAGTAAGTAATCTTTAGAAATACGCGAACTTTTTAAAGTCTTGGGGACTTTGAGATTTGTTTGTTTACATATCCAGCTTCCTGAAAACAAAAACAGCTGATCATTAGGACAACACTGAGTATTCGCAGATTTCTGGGAAAAACGTATAAATTAAAAATTGAATACTATTTATTATTATTATTTAATTTTCACCAGCGATTATTATAATTTAATTTAAATGTCTGCTCAAATATTTAACTCATCATGAAAGTCAAAACTTTATGTTGGTAATGTTGTTTTCTCTTAAAAACTCCGCTCTTCGCGTTGTCTTTGCATGAATATTTCTGATTTTTTTCTAACTTTTATTATACTTCTATTCTAATTCAATTTTTTCTATTCTGATTCTAACTTTGATTTTACTAACTTTGGATACATTTTGTTTTACTTTGGATCTTTTCTGATATGTTTCTTTTCTATGAGCATCCACATAAAATATCCCCAATATGTATGTATTCATTAAGTTATGATAGTGATTACGAGATGTGAGTTAAATATTGATAGTTATAATGTTAATTAAATATGGTAAATCAATTAATATGTAAATTGTAAAAAATGAATGATTGGCGTAAATAAGTATATAATAAAGTAGCTAATGATTCCAAGGATCTGTAGCTTAGTGGAAGAGCGCTCGACTTACGATCTGGAGGTGAAGGGCTAAATCAAGCCAGGCAGGACCTTATGAGGTTGATCCTCATTAGGAGGATCAACTTAGTTTTTAAGTTAACTAAAAAGACTAGTTATTTCACTCGGGGAAAAAGTGAAGACTAATGGGTTTAGCTTTACAGCCTGGCGCTAGGGGGCGACCCTAATCTGCAGAACAAGGTTTTCTGCAAAATATTTTGCAGAATGAGATCTATTTTGCAGAACGGGTACTTTCCAAGGAAGCTAAAGCGTTAAAACTTTGTACGACTGATACTATACGCATAAAAATACATCCCTACAAATTTCAACTCATTCGTACACCATCTGCCGCCCCCAGAGTATTTTGCAGAATGAGATCTATTTTGCAGAACGGGTATTTCCAAGGAAGCTAAAGCGTTGAAACTTTGTACGATTGATACTATACGCATAAAAATACATCCTACAAATTTCAACTCATTCGTACACCATCTGCCGCCCCAGAGTATTTTGCAGAATGAGATCTATTTTGCAGAACGGAAATTACCAAGAAAGCTAAAGCGTTAAAACTTTGTACGACTGATACTATACGCATAAAAATACATCCCTACAAATTTCAACTAATTCGTACACCATCTGCCGCCCCCAGAGAATTTTGCAGAATGAGATCTATTTTGCAGAACGGGTGTTTCCAAGGAAGTTACAGCGTTGAAACTTTGCATATTTAATAAAATACACCTTAAACACATCCCTACAAATTTCAACTCATTCGTACACTATCAGCCGCCCCCAGAGTATTTTGCAGAATGAGATCTATTTTGCAGAACGGGTACTTCCAAGGAAGCTAAAGCGTTAAAACTTTGTACGATTGATACTATACGCATAAAAATACATCCCTACAAATTTTAGCTCATTCGTGCACCATCTGCCGCCCCCAGAGTATTTTGCAGAATGAGATCTATTTTGCAGAACGGGTATTTTCAAGGAAGTTACAGCGTTAAAACTTTGCATAATTAATAAAATACACCTTAAAAACACATCACAACAATTTTAACTCATTCGTAAACCATCAGCCGCCCCCAGAGTATTTTGCAGAATGAGATCTATTTTGCAGAACGGGTACTTCCAAGGAAGTTACAGCGTTGAACTTTGCATAATTAATAAAATACACCTTAAAACACATCCCTACAAATTTCAACTCATTCGTACACTATCAGCCGCCCCCAGAGTATTTTGCAGAATGAGATCTATTTTGCAGAACGGGTACTTCCAAGGAAGTTACAGCGTTGAAACTTTGCATATTTAAAAAAATACACCTTAAAAACACATCCCAACAAATTTCAACTCATTCGTACACCATCTGCCGCCCCCAGAGTATTTTGCAGAATGAGATCTATTTTGCAGAACGAGTATTACCAAGAAAGCTAAAGCGTTGAAACTTTGTACGATTGATACTATACGCATAAAATACATCCCTACAAATTTTAGCTCATTCTGCACCATCTGCCGCCCCAGAGAATTTTGCAGAATGAGATCTATTTGCAGAACGGGTATTTTCAAGGAAGTTACAGCGTTAAAACTTTGCAAAATTAATAAAATACACCTTAAAAACACATCACTACAAATATTAACTCATTCGTAAACCATCAGCCGCCCCCAGAGTATTTTGCAGAATGAGATCTATTTTGCAGAACGGGTACTTCCAAGTAAGCTAAAGCGTTGAAACTTTGTACGATTGATACTATACGCAAAAAATACATCCCTACAAATTTCAACTCATTCGTACACCATCTGCCGCCCCCAGAGTATTTTGCAGAATGAGATCTATTTTGCAGAACGGGTACTTCCAAGGAAGCTAAAGCGTTGAAACTTTGCATAATTAATAAAATACACCTTAAAAACACATCCCTACAAATTTCAACTCATTCGTACACCATCTGCCGCCCCCAGAGTATTTTGCAGAATGAGATCTATTTTTCAGAACGGGTACTTCCAAGGAAGTTACAGCGTTGAAACTTTGCATAATTAATAAAATACACCTTAAAAACACATCACTACAAATATTAACTCATTCGTAAACCATCAGCCGCCCCAGAGTATTTTGCAGAATGAGATCTATTTTGCAGAACGGGTACTTCCAAGGAAGCTAAAGCGTTGAAACTTTGTACGATTGATACTATACGCATAAAAATACATCCCTACAAATTTCAACTCATTCGTACACCATCTGCCGCCCCCAGAGTATTTTGCAGAATGAGATCTATTTTGCAGAACGGGTACTTCCAAGGAAGTTACAGCGTTGAAACTTTGCATAATTAATAAAATACACCTTAAAAACACATCCTACAAATTTTAACTCATTCGTACACTATCAGCCGCCCCCAGAGTATTATAGAGAATGAGATCTATTATGCAGAACGGGTACCTTCCAAGTAAGCTAAAGCGTTGAAACTTTGCATATTAATAAAATACACCTTAAAAACACATCCCTACAAATTTTAACTCATTCGTACACTATCAGCCGCCCCCAGAGTATTATAGAGAATGAGATCTATTATGCAGAACGGGTACTTCCAAGTAAGCTAAAGCGTTGAAACTTTGTACGATTGATACTATGCGCATAAAAATACATCCCTACAAATTTCAACTCATTCGTACACCATCTGCCGCCCCCAGAGTATTTTGCAGAATGAGATCTATTTTGCAGAACGGGTACTTTCAAGAAAGCTAAAGCGTTGAAACTTTGTACGATTGATACTATACGCATAAAAATACATCCCAACAAATTTCAGCTCATTCGTGCACCATCTGCCGCCCCTAGAGTATTTTGCAGAATGAGATCTATTTTGCAGAACGAGTGTTTCCAAGGAAGCTAAAGCGTTAAAACTTTGCATAATTAATAAAATACACCCTAAATACACATCCCTACAATTTTTAACTCATTCGTATACCATCAGCCGCCCCCAGAGTATTTTGCAGAATGAGATCTATTTTGCAGAACGGGTACTTTTAAAAAAGCTAAAGCGTTGAAACTTTGTACGATTGATACTATACGCATAAAAATACATCCCTACAAATTTCAACTCATTCGTACACCATCTGCCGCCCCCAGAGTATTTTGCAGAATGAGATTTTTGCAGAACGGGTACTTCCAAGGAAGTTACAGCGTTAAAACTTTGCATATTTAATAAAATACACCTTAAAAATACATCCCTACAAATTTCAACTCATTCGTACACTATCAGCCGCCCCCAGAGTATTATAGAGAATGAGATCTATTTTGCAGAACGGGTACTTCCAAGGAAGCTAAAGCGTTGAAACTTTGTACGATTAATACTATACGCATAAAAATACATCCCTACAAATTTCAACTCATTCGTACACTATTTGCCGCCCCCAGAGTATTTTGCAGAATGAGATCTATTTTGCAGAACGGGTTTAATTTAAAGTTATTAAAAGTTTTGTTTAAAAATTTATTTATGTTAATATTATTTTCTTTTAATACTATGCTTGTTAATTGGGGATATTGCACAAATTTTGATAACTTAATACTTAGCATTAAATCAGCTAGAGAGCTTATAATCTAGAGAGCATTAAGACCAGAGCTTATAACCTAAAGAGCATAAGCTAGAGAGCATTTAGACCAGAGCATCTAGAGAGCATTAAGACCAGAGCTTATAATCTAGAGAGCATTAAGACCAGAGCTTATAATTAAACTCACTTAAGACATCCTTAAATTCCAGAGCAAATACCTGGTTATCACAGTTATTATATATATGGTAGGCACTCTTCTTATGAAGGTTTTATTACTTATTTTAGGGTTATTAAGGTTTTATTAAGCATTTGAAAACAGATTTTACTCACTTGTACCAGTGGCGTAGGGGGACTGGGGGCTTCAGCCCCCCCCCCCGAAATTTTTACATAACCTAAACCCAATAAATGTGTGAAAAAAATAAAACCTATAAAATAATAAATTACATAACATATATTTTTTAACAATGAACTTAAAATATTAATATCATATAATAAAAAAAATATACCATGAAATTGAAACATATAAAAATAATTTGAAAACATTGCACAATATACAAATATATATATATATATATATATTCAGCCCCTCCCGAAATTAAATCCTGGCTACGCCACTGGTACAAGTGGAGTAATAATCTGATTTTCAATATGCTTAATAAAACCTTAAAATAACCCTAAAATAAGTAATAAAACCTTCATAAGAAGAGTGCCTACCATATATATAATAACTGTGATAACCAGGTATTTGCTCTGGAATTTAAGGATGTCTTAAGTGAGTTTAAGTTATAAGCTCTGGTCTTAATGCTCTCTAGATTATAAGCTCTGGTCTTAATGCTCTCTAGATTATAAGCTCTGGTCTAAATGCTCTCTAGCTTATGCTCTTTAGGTTATAAGCTCTGGTCTTAATGCTCTCTAGATTATAAGCTCTCTAGCTGATTTAATGCTAAGTATTAAGTTATCAAAATTTGTGCAATATCCCCAATTAACAAGCATAGTATTAAAAGAAAATAATATTAACATAAATAAATTTTTAAACAAAACTTTTAATAACTTTAAATTAAACCGTTCTGCAAAATAGATCTCATTCTGCAAAATACTCTGGGGCGGCAAATAGTGTACGAATGAGTTGAAATTTGTAGGATGTATTTTTATGCTATAGTATTAATCGTACAAAGTTCAACGCTTTAGCTTCCTTGGAAGTACCCGTTCTGCAAAATAGATCTCATTCTCTATAATACCTGGGGCGGCTGATAGTGTACGAATGAGTTGAAATTTGTAGGGATGTGTTTTTAGGTGTATTTTAAATATGCAAAGTTTAACGCTGTAACTTCCTTGGAAGTACCCGTTCTGCAAAATAGATCTCATTCTGCAAATACTCTGGGGGCGGCAGATGGTGTACGAATGAGTGAAAATTTGTAGGGATATTTTTATGCGTATAGTATCAATCGTACAAAGTTTCAACGCTTTAGCTTTTTAAAAGTACCCGTTCTGCAAAATATTCTGCAAAAACTCTGGGGGCGGCTGATGGTATACGAATGAGTTAAAAATTGTAGGGATGTGTATTAGGGTGTATTTTATTAATTATGCAAAGTTTAACGCTTTAGCTTCCTTGGAAACACTCGTTCTGCAAAATAGATCTCATTCTGCAAAATACTCTAGGGCGGCAGATGGTGCACGAATAGCTGAAATTTGTTGGGATGTATTTTATGCGTTATAGTATCAATCGTACAAAAGTTTCAACGCTTAGCTTTCTTGAAAGTACCCGTTCTGCAAAATAGATCTCATTCTGCAAAATACTCTGGGGGCGCAAGAATGGTGTACGAATGAGTTGAAATTGTAGGGATTTTATGCGCATAGTATCAATCGTACAAAGTTTCAACGCTTTAGCTACTTGGAAGTACCCGTTCTGCATAATAGATCTCATTCTCTATAATACTCTGGGGGCGGCTGATAGGTACGAATGAGTTAAAATTTGTAGGGATGTGTTTTTAAGGTGTATTTATTAATTATGCAAAGTTTCAACGCTTTAGCTTACTTGGAAGTACCCGTTCTGCATAATAGATCTCATTCCTCTATAACTCTGGGGGCGGCTGATAGTGTACGAATGAGTTAAAATTTGTAGGGATGTGTTTTTAAGGTGTATTTTATTAATTATGCAAAGTTCAACGCTGTAACTTCCTTGGAAGTACCCGTTCTGAAAAAATAGATCTCATTCTGCAAAATACTCTGGGGCGGCAGATGGTGTACGAATGAGTTGAAATTTGTAGGGATGTATTTTTATGCGTATAGTATCAATCGTACAAAGTTTCAACGCTTTAGCTTACTTGGAAGTACCCGTTCTGCAAAATAGATCTCATTCTGCAAAATACTCTGGGGGCGGCTGATGGTTTACGAATGAGTTAATATTTGTAGTGATGTGTTTTTAAGGTGTATTTTATTAATTATGCAAAGTTTCACGCTGTAACTTCCTTGGAATACCCGTTCTGAAAATAGATCTCATTCTGCAAAATACTCTGGGGGCGGCAGATGGTGTACGAATGAGTTGAAATTTGTAGGGATGTGTTTTTAGGTGTATTTTA
Organism: Microvelia longipes; assembly: GCA_018340805.1. Classification (NCBI taxonomy): domain Eukaryota; kingdom Metazoa; phylum Arthropoda; class Insecta; order Hemiptera; family Veliidae; genus Microvelia; species Microvelia longipes. The sequence continues at coordinate 60,162,573 of JACMZG010001908.1, forward strand.
TTAATTATGCAAAGTTTCAACGCTTTAGCTTCCTTGAAGTACCCGTTCTGCAAAATAGATCTCATTCTGCAAAATACTCTGGGGGCGGCAGATGGTGTACGAATGAGTTGAAATTTGTAGGGATGTATTTTTTTGCGTATAGTATCAATCGTACAAAGTTTCAACGCTTAGCTTACTTGGAAGTACCCGTTCGCAAAATAGATCTCATTCTGCAAAATACTCTGGGGCGGCTTGATGGTTTACGAATGAGTTAATATTTGTAGTGATGTGTTTTTAAGGTGTATTTTATTAATTTTGCAAAGTTTTAACGCTGTAACTTCCTTGAAAATACCCGTTCTGCAAAATAGATCTCATTCTGCAAAATTCTCTGGGGGCGGCAGATGGTGCACGAAGAGCTAAAATTTGTAGGGATGTATTTTTATGCGTATAGTATCAATCGTACAAAGGTTTCAACGCTTTAGCTTCTTGGTAATACTCGTTCTGCAAAATAGATCTCATTCTGCAAAATACTCTGGGGGCGGCAGATGGTGTACGAATGAGTTGAAATTTGTTGGGATGTGTTTTTAAGGTGTATTTTTTTAAATATGCAAAGTTTCAACGCTTGTAACTTCCTTGGAAGTACCCGTTCTGCAAAATAGATCTCATTCTGCAAAAATGCTCTGGGGGCGGCTGATAGTGTACGAATGATTGAAATTTGTGGGATTGTGTTTTAAGGTGTATTTATTAATTATGCAAAGTTCAACGCTGTAATTCCTTGGAAGTACCCGTTCTGCAAAATAGACTCATTCTGCAAAATACTCTGGGGCGGCTGATGGTTTACGAATGAGTTAAAATTTGTTGTGATGTGTTTTTAAGGTGTATTTTATTAATTATGCAAAGTTTTAACGCTGTAACTTCCTTGAAAATACCCGTTCTGCAAAATAGATCTCATTCTGCAAAATACTCTGGGGGCGGCAGATGGTTGCACGAATGACTAAAATTTGTAGGGATGTATTTTTATGCGATTATAGTATCAATCGTACAAAGTTTTTAACCTTTAGCTTCCTTGGAAGTACCCGTTCTGCAAAATAGATCTCATTCTCAAAATACTCTGGGGGCGGCTGATTAGTGTTACGAATGAGTTGAAATTTGTAGGGATGTGTTTTTAGGTGTATTTTATTAAATTGCAAAGTTTCAACGCTGTAACTTCCTTGGAAACACCGTTCTGCAAAATAGATCTCATTCTGCAAAATTCTCTGGGGGCGGCAGATGGTGTACGAATTAGTTGAAATTTGTAGGGATGTATTTTTTATGCGATAGTATCAGTCGTACAAAGTTTTAACGCTTTAGCTTTCTTTGGTAATTTCCGTTCTGCCAAAATAGATCTCATTCTGCAAAATACTCTGGGGGCGGCAGATGGTGTACGAATGAGGTTGAAATTGTAGGATGTATTTTTATGCGTATAGTATCAATCGTACAAAGTTTCAACGCTTTAGCTTCCTTGGAAATACCCGTTCTGCAAAATAGATCTCATTCTGCAAAATACTCTGGGGGCGGCAGATGGTGTACGAATGAGTTGAAATTTGTAGGATGTATTTTTATGCGTATAGTATCAGTCGTTACAAAGTTTTAACGCTTTAGCTTCCTTGGAAGTACCCGTCTGCAAAATAGATCTCATTCTGCAAAATATTTGCAGAAACCTTGTTCTGCAGATTAGGGTCGCCCCCTAGCGCCAGGCTGTAAAGCTAAACCCATTAGTCTTCACTTTTTCCCCGAGTGAAATAACTAGTCTTTTTAGTTAACTTAAAAACTAAGTTGATCCTCCTAATGAGGATCAACCTCATAAGGTCCTGCCTGGCTTGATTTTAGCCCTTCACCTCCAGATCGTAAGTCGAGCGCTCTTCCACTAAGCTACAGATCCTTGGAATCATTAGCTACTTTATTATATACTTATTTACGCCAATCATTCATTTTTTACAATTTACATATTAATTGATTTACCATATTTAATTAACATTATAACTATCAATATTTAACTCACATCTCGTAATCACTATCATAACTTAATGAATACATACATATTGGGGATATTTTATGTGGATGCTCATAGAAAAGAAACATATCAGAAAAGATCCAAAGTAAAACAAAATGTATCCAAAGTTAGTAAAATCAAAGTTAGAATCAGAATAGAAAAAATTGAATTAGAATAGAAGTATAATAAAAGTTAGAAAAAAATCAGAAATATTCATGCAAAGACAACGCGAAGAGCGGAGTTTTTAAGAGAAAACAACATTACCAACATAAAGTTTTGACTTTCATGATGAGTTAAATATTTGAGCAGACATTTAAATTAAATTATAATAATCGCTGGTGAAAATTAAATAATAATAATAAATAGTATTCAATTTTTAATTTATACGTTTTTCCCAGAAATCTGCGATACTCAGTGTTGTCCTAATGATCAGCTGTTTTTGTTTTCAGGAAGCTGGATATGTAAACAAACAAATCTCAAAGTCCCCAAGACTTTAAAAAGTTCGCGTATTTCTAAAGATTACTTACTTAAATTTGAAGTTCATTATTAAGTTATATGTAATATAAAAATTAGACGGTCAAGAAAATATATATTAAGTTTTATAAATAGCTTTAACAATTGATGAATTATCCTAAATGTGACTGCGTAGTTGCTTAGGGTTCGGCTTATCCATTAGTTTGGTTTTGTTGGGTAACATAGCTTGGAACTATACTTGGAACTGTCATATATCTTACAAGTGCTAGTTTCACAGTTTTAAATTATTTAACATTGTTAAATTTAAGTTAAGAAGTGGCATAATCATATGGCAGACAGTGACACAGACACAGAGCAACCAGGTACATAATATTGTGCAAACTTTTGATCATTGATTTTTTAAATTTTTTTATAGAAGATAAAGACCTATAGTTGGCTGTTGAAGTTATTAATAGCCTCACAAACTCTTGAAAGAGTGGCAATCAGAGAGATGAAGTAATCTCACCATCTTATAAACATTTTATTGATGTAATTATAAGAAGGTGATAAAAATGAGACAGTGTTCTGACTTCCACCCTTTACCCGGCCCTGAGCAAATTCTATCACTATTAGTTCCTCCGAATATCCGCATTGCAGCACCAGATATCCCTCCATCATTTAAATTTTCACCAGCTATACTTTTTTTTTAAAAAAAAAGTTGGTTTATATTGGTGTCCATGCACCTAATTTACATCTTTTAACTTTGCAATATCTAACATAACATTTACTTCTTTTTCGCTGCCACATATTTTACAAATTTACCTACTTGAAAATTAATATACTACAGAAAACGTTAAAAATGGCCCTCTTTGTTGACTGTTGCTTAGCAATGGACATAAATCAATAAAGCAATGGAGGAACAAGTGGCACTTGTTCATATTAGTTTGCATATTAGTTGAACTAGATTCCCCCTTGATTGGAACTGGTCCATCTCACCTCTAGGGAAAAAGGTGGGAGCCGGAACACTGTCTCTACACCGACCCCTCATTTTTATACCACTTAACATCATTCTCATAAGTCTGGTTGTGTCATAAAATTCTCTAATTTCTTTATTATATTTTTATTTTTAGGTTCAGATTCAGAAAGTGATGGATTCCGAGGTTTTTTCAATTTCAACCTTGCCACATGGGAGGGTGGGAGTGGGGAGAATGTGGACAGCGATGAGAATAGTTTAATCAGTTTAATGGATGCTGCTAGCAATGATTCTTACGATACATTTGATGAACCACCTCTAGAGCCAGTTGAACAACCTGTTGACATGAGTACACAATCTCAACAAGTATTTGATGACGATCTTCCACTTGAGCATAGTGTAAATCTTTTTAAGTTAATAAATAATTATCAACTACAGTCTATCGACTACTTTGAAAATCTTGACAGGTCAGTTTAGGCACCACCGATTCTTAAGAAAAAAATACCTGCAAGTAGGGAGCGGGAAAAAACTATATAAACAAATCAGGTTATTTTACCTATATTTTCTTGGAGATGTTTTTTACATTTCTTTTGTGCAGTTTCATTTTAAAATATCATTTTTAAGATTAATTTGAAAATAGTTTTAAAAATGATGTAATCAAAAGAAGAACCACAAACAATGAGAACAATTGCCGGGAAGAAGGTTTTTTTCCCTACAGCTGTTAAGGTGGTAGATTTTAAGTAAGGGGTTGGCAGCGGCTTCTCTCATTGGTCAATCCCCAAAATACTTATGACCTTGGGGATTTTTAAACTAAACGATAGACTTTAACTTCGTTGGTTGATTTCAATGGTTCAATCAGCAGCATGGAGTTATAGTTTATTTATTAAATTAAAACAATTGACATCATAAAGTGTCACCAGACTAATTTTTTGAAAAAAAAAAATATTTGAAGTGAGCATACTGTATCGAATTTTGATCTTCTCTTGGTTGAATCCAAATTCTCTAATGCTGTCTATGGTATGTCATCAGTTTTCGTTGGACGTATTGCAGAAGATCACTGGGCTCTAAATTGGTTCCTCTCAACAATTCATGGTTGGCAATGCACTGCTACCAACTATTTTGTCAAAATTAATTGCCCTAGTTGAGAGGACCTCTTATAGATAAAAACATTATGAGGCGTTACCTTTTGCCTATGAAGGAAAGCAAATAATTTAACAAACTTATTGTCACTTTTTCAAGACACATCCCTTTTTAAATTCATTTATTGATATTTTTAATTAAAGAATGATTATTCATTGTAGCCATGTCTCAAACCAGGAAACTTTNTCAAAATAGATCTCATTCTGCAAAATACTCTGGGGGCGCAGATGGTGTACGAATGAGTTGAAATATTAGGGATGTATTTTTATGCGTATAGTATCAGTCGTACAAAGTTTTAAACGCTTTAGCTTCCTTGGAAATACCCGTTCTGTAAAATAGATCTCATTCTGCAAAATGCTCTGGGGGCGGCTGATGGTTTACGAATAAGTTAAAATTTGTAGTGATATGTTTTTAAGGTGTATTTTATTAATTATGCAAAGTTTTAACGCTGTAACTTCCTTGGAAATACCCGTTCTGCAAAATAGATCTCATTCTGCAAAATACTCTGGGGGCGGCTGATAGTGTACGAATGAGTTGAAATTTGTAGGGATGTATTTTTATGCGTATAGTATCAATCGTACAAAGTTTCAACGCTTTAGCTTACTTTAAAGTAATCGTTCTGCAAAATAGATCTCATTCTCTATAATACACTGGGGGCGGCTGATAGTGTGCGAATGAGTTGAAATTTGTAGGGATGTGTTTTTAAGGTGTATTTTATTAATTATGCAAAGTTTTAACGCTGTAACTTCCTTGGAAGTACCCGTTCTGTAAAATAGATCTCATTCTGCAAATGCTCTGGGGCGGCTGATAGTGTACGAATGAGTTGAAATTTGTAGGGATGTATTTTTATGCGTATAGTATCAATCGTACAAAGTTTCAACGCTTTAGCTTACTTTAAAGTAATCGTTCTGCAAAATAGATCTCATTCTCTATAATACACTGGGGGCGGCTGATAGTGTGCGAATGAGTTGAAATTTGTAGGGATGTGTTTTTAAGGTGTATTTTATTAATTATGCAAAGTTTTAACGCTGTAACTTCCTTGGAAGTACCCGTTCTGCAAAATAGATCTCATTCTCTATAATACTCTGGGGCGCTGATAGTGTACGAATGAGGTTGAAATTTGTAGGGATGTATTTTTAAGGTGTATTTTATTAATTATGCAAAGTTTTAACGCTGTAACTTCCTTGGAAATACCCGTTCTGCAAAATAGATCTCATTCTGCAAAATACTCTGGGGGCGGCTGATAGTGTACGAATGAGTTGAAATTTGTAGGGATGTGTTTTTTAAGGTGTATTTTATTAAATATGCAAACTTTTAACGCTGTAACTTCCTTGGAAACACCCGTTCTGCAAAATAGATCTTATTCTGCAAAATACTCTGGGGGCGGCAGATGGTGTACGAATGAGTTAAAATTTGTAGGCATGTATTTTTATGCGTATAGTATCAATCGTACAAAGTTTCAACGCTTTAACTTACTTTGAAAAACTCGTTCTGCAAAATAGATCTCATTCTCTATAATACTCTGGGGGCGGCTGATAGTGTGCGAATGAGTTGAAATTTGTAGGGATGTGTTTTTAAGGTGTATTTTATTAATTATGCAAAGTTTCAACGCTGTAACTTCCTTGGAAGTACCCGTTCTGCAAAATAGATCTCATTCTGCAAAATGCTCTGGGGGCGGCTAATAGTGTATGAATGAGTTGAAATTTGTAGGGATGTATTTTTATGCGTATAGTATCAATCGTACAAAGTTTCAACACTTTAGCTTTCTTGGTAATACCCGTTCTGCAAAATAGATCTCATTCTGCAAAATACTCTGGGGGCGGCAGATGGTGTACGAATGAGTTGAAATTTGTAGGGATGTATTTTTATGCGTATAGTATCAATCGTACAAAGTTTTAACGCTTTAGCTTTCTTGGTAATACCGTTCTGCAAAATAATCTCATTCTGCAAAATACTCTGGGGGCGGCAGATGGTACGAATAGTTGAAATTTGTAGGATGTATTTTTATGCGTATAGTATCAATCGTACAAAGTTTTAACGCTTTAGCTTACTTGGAAATACCCGTTCTGCAAAATAGATCTCATTCTGCAAAATATTTTGCAGAAATCCTTGTTCTGCAGATTAGGGTCGCCCGGCGCTAGGTGTCGCATTGTTCCATCAGGGGACTCCAAAGAGACTAATACTATATAGAATAATATTAGTCTCTTTGGAGGATTTAAACCTGATCTTTCCCTATGCTACCCCATACTATGACCCCATCCGTTTAAAATTTCTTTTGATCTGTCAATAAATTTTGATCGTTAATTGCCATAGAAATATTATATCAGTTATGTTATCAATAATATATTACAACTTTCAAAACTAATGTATCAATATTTATTTAAAAAAATACGATTTTTTAAAATTAAGTTGAAACTTATTTAATTTTTTTGATGTTCTGAAATACTAACGATAAGGCTTCCCTAGTAATAAATATCTCTATGCCCATGGAGAAAATGTATTAAAATTGTATGTTTCATTAATTGTAATAATTTAAATAGTCACCGATAATTGAATATACATTAATTATTTTTATTTAAAAAATCTTTTTGTCGTATTTAAACAATTTAATTAAAGATGAAGGTTACTTAACTCTAGGTATAAACGGACAAATGTCAATAAATAATTCATTAAGTTCAAAATAATATTAAATAAAAAAAGTATTATTTATTTATTTTTTTCATATAATTTAGAAAAATTTAATAAAATACAACGTAGTAGTCATATCAGCTTATTAATTTTTTTTTAGTTTTGGTCTAAAATTAAAAAAAAATATATTATGAATTATTAAAAGTTAATATTAAAAATATATTAGTTAATAATTATCAATAAATTTCATCAGAAACAAAATAAAATATTATATAATTATTTCGTTATATATTTGTAATCTTTTACTTTTGACAAATAAAGGTTATTTTGTATTGTATTGTGATTCGTGATATTCAATATGGCGGAGGGGAAAAAAGGAAGGCCCGATCGCCTCTCGTCAGTCGGCCTTCAGCCTTCATGCAGAGCGGAAAGTCCGATGAAGTGAAGTAAGTCTAGAAATTTTATGGTTTGTTTTAATCTATATAATTTAGAATTTATTTATTACTTAACTACAATTCTAAAATAGGATAATTATATAAGTTAATAGATCGCAATATAAGTACGATATATTTTACTTTGAATATTTCTATTATCGTTTACAACTATTATATTTGCATGTCTGCTATAAATATTAAATTACTACTATAACTTTTATAAATATTACTGCTATTAATACTAATATTACTGTTAGCTCTATACGTATTAGTACTAATACTACAACTTATTACAATTCTATAATTTCTGTAACCAATAACTATTACTAGAGTGCCTGTATAATCCAGGCATTTTACAGGATTATACAGGCACTCTAACTATTACTATAACGTAACCAATAATTCCTGCTATTACTATAACGTAACCTATTGCTCTAACTGTTAATATAACGAAACCTATTACACTCACTAATACTATTGCTTATAACTATTACTATAACCTATTACTCCTACTATTACTATAACCTATAATTGTTGCTATTACTATAACGTAACATATAATTCCTGCTATAACTAGGACGTATAACTCTTGTTATTGCTATAACGTAATATATTACTCCTACGATTAAAAAAACGTATAACCTATTAAACCCACTATCACCTATAGTAATATATAAACCAAGTAGGAAAACCCACTAACCTACGTAAAAAAATTAACATGCGTGATCAGCTGAAAGCTGACTTAAAAATAAAAATATCACTGAAATTGGAATAACTGCCCATGAGCTCTCTATGATTTACCTTTTTTGTTTTTAATTTTAATTGACTTCACTGATAACTTTTTATCGTGTCTAATACTTTAAAATGTGCTGGCTAATTTAAAATTTTTGTATAGTTACAATCATTTAGATAAAGAAAAATAGTAAAGTAAATTATATGTTTTTTAAGATTTTGAAAAATATAAAGACGAAAGTTTATTGCCTTAAATGTAATTTAAAATTACGATTACTACTACTAGTAATTATTACTAGGGTTGAGATACGTTCATCCTAACCCGCTATACACTTATATGTGATACGGTCTACCAAGACCGCAATAAGCAGACTGAGCCATTTAGTCATTCATTAGTTATTTTAAAATTTAGTAACTATTTGGAAAATTTTGAATATAAAATTTGGAATAGAAATGCTTTTGGTACTAACGCACTGAACCTAAATATATATGTATGTATATATATAATTTATTTATAGGTATTAAAGACAGCAGTGTGAAGTAAGTTTCATTTACCTCTTGTCCAACCTTTTATAAATGTTAGTTATTTATTATAAAATTTAACAACTGAGGTTCTTTTTTGTCGCAGGATCGGATTTTGCTCCTGTTTCGCTATACCATTGTCAACCTTCGTTGGAGACCTTCCTCCGTGGGATCGCCGTTTCAGTTTTAAAGATAAGTAATCAGGGTTCCGATCTAACTAATCGACACTATCCTTTCAGTCTTGGTTTTATCGGACCCTGCCTAGGCCTACAAAATCTTTAAGAGGACACCGAATTGGTTCGTTATTTATCATAAAACACATCACACTGTAGTATAGATATTATCTATAGGTGGTCACTGTCGAGGATTTGCCTGGTTTGGGTATTGTAGGCTGAATAGACACAATGTTAGCATAAACACTGTAATCACGCTTTTGTGGGGGCCTTGGGGAGTGACGTAGTGATTGTAACTGCCTATAGCCTCGACTGAGGCATACGTCTCTTATGATATTTTTGGTAACATTGTTGTTTATTTTGGTGCGACAGTCTTTGAACTAAGCTGTTGTCGGCAGTGGTCATCGCTAGCGCTGATATCTGTTGAAATTTTGTAGCTTTTAACTGGTTTAGTAATCATTATACAAATTTATTTATTTATAAATTTCATATGGTACAGTTAAACTAGTTAGATGAAAAAAATAAGTTTGAACACTTTTTATTTTGGCTAGTTGTATTTTTTTTAAACACTATACATTATTTATGTAACAAACTAACCCATTGGCTTGTTCAGAATGTTTCTAGTTTTAAGTCAAAGGTTTAATTTCACTGCAGTAACTGATAAATAGTTACAAACTTCATGCACTGTTATTTTTCTAATAAAATCGCATATACTCTATAAGTATAATAAAAACCTTCTGATCAGGCATGCATACACTTTATATTAGGAGATACTTGATTCATGACCTGTAGTTGTTTAAGTCGAAATATTTTTTCATGGTTAGGCGCGGCGGGTAGGTTAGGGGCTTAAGGTTATGACTGACTTATCTCTTTGTATATCCACACTTCATCGACATGTCAGCCGTAACTAGAACCATTGGGCGATGGTAATTACAGTGTCTGTATAATCATAATTATACAGGCAATCTAATGGTAATATACCATTGGTTCCCGGGTAGGGTAAGGTAGAGTGCCTGTATAATCTGTGATTATACAGGCACTCTATTAAAAAGATAAGTGGGCTCTTTATTATGAGGCATAATTATTTGTAGCAGGTATCCAGAGCTTATACATTTTTCTGATACATAGGTTATTAAGTTATTATAAAACTGTTTGGCGTTATTGGTGATTATTATCATAAACACTTCAGTACTTTATTTCATTATTATTGACACCTAAAATCAATCACGAATAATTAATAAATTTTAAATAATTTCGTTACTAAATTTTTCCTGACCTAAAATAGTTAGTTACTAACATCACCAAAGGATTGAATTTGAACATTTATTTCTTTTCTTGGGTTATTTGCATTTTATTTTTAATGTTGAGTCTTGAAAATTAGAAATAACAATAGATATTTTTATTAGAGTTCGTTTAATTCTACATATCGCACATCAAAGAATTAATGGCAGTAAATTTGTCATTAAATATGTTTGAATTATGTTTTAGCTATTGGTATATTTGGGTAAGTTTTTATGACCAGGACTTAAATATATACACATCACAAGTTCCAATTATTTTTCGATATAATTCTGACTTTTGAATTTAATTTTAGTGGTAAAAATATTTATTATAAATATTATTATCACTATTACCTAACTGTCCTATTTATTTTGATATTAATTTGTTCTTTAGTAAATTCATGATAGTTGATTGTAAGTGTAATATCCCATGTTGTGAGATGAATGGAGAATAAAAAGTATAAATAGATTGGTAGTGGATATTTTATCATATTTTTACTGTATATTCTTGGTAAAAATATTTACCAACTATTTATTCTTTTTATTGTAAGCGATAATTAATTTTTTAAAAGTCCCTATTTAATCATCGCGGTGTGAATGGACCTCCTCTTAAGTGTTTATTTAATTTGGATAATTTTTTCCATAATACCATGTATTTTACATGATGAAATATAATATTATCTATTTTTAAATAAACCATAAAATAATATCAGTAGAAACATAAATATTTTAAAAATTAAATTTACAATATGTCTATTAATTTTTGCCTAGTAGATTGCAGGAGATCTCTAGGCTCTAATTGGTTCTTACCAATAATTATAAATATAATCGTGCGAGAGACACCTAGGAAAAGTTACAAGCAAAATGCAATGCTACATCTAGGAACTGTTCCATCATTCGACATCATTGATGGCTCGACATAATGTCGTGTCCCACTCTGTTTCGTTACGTCTAACTCATCTGTCGGCGTCCTGATGAGTTAGACGATTTTTTTTGCAAACCCCATTTTTTTCTATATACCTATGTTATAAATGAGGAAAGCAAAAATATAATAATATTAAACTATAAAATGTTAATTATAAAACAATGTTTAAAAAAATAAAATAAAAATGTTCAAGAGTTTAAATAACATAAAAACAAATTATGAAGAGTAAGTCTCACTATATTCTAACTAATCAGATGCAGTGTGTGTGTCATTTGCTTTCAATTCCCTGGTTTGATTTTATTAGCTATTCTTGAAAATTAAATTAAGATTTATAGAGCACAGATAGGGAGGGGGGCTGTGATGTAATCAAAGAGACTATTACTATTAGAGTAAGTACAGAACCCGATTAACACAGTGATAAGGGGTCTGGAAGTGAGACAGTTTTCATAGGGGTAACTCTACTTACCCCTACTATAGTCTCCCAATAGAGAGACTAGATACTCCTCCACCCCTCTACAACCCCTATAAAGGCACACACTCTACAAACGGCTGACATTTTTCAGTGATGCCACATTAAACCACTTTATTCAACATAGACAATTAAATAATACATGAAATAGATAATAATTAAAACTTATTTTAAATTCATTTTACTTGATTTCGAAAAATAATGTAATATTTACGTGAAATTGTAATTATTATAAAAAATTAAGAAAATGACGTCACCAATGTACTGTTACGGCACCTAGCTACCCAAGGAATGATAAGAACTGTTGTATCCTCCCTCTAATAGTATTAGTCTCTTTGGATGTAATGGTTATCGTGTTTGCCTCTCACCCTGACAGTTTGAGTTCAATCCTGGTTGGTACTTAAGATTTTTTATGGGAATTGATATTTTTGAATGTGTCCTTTCAAAAAGGATGTTAAGACGGTGGTTCCGAGCCTGTCCGATGTCAGGTACTTTTAAAAGATCTATAACCCTAAATGAACCTGGGTTTAGGAAAAATTTAGGACTCTAAAACGATCATTAATAACAGCCCTTAATAAATATCCTTAAGGTCCTGGTATCATTAATATGAGTGAAATTTGATTTCTTAGTATTCCTAAACCTATTAATGTGTGAATAAAATGCACTTTGGCAATATTATAATGTTTTCATCTTATATCCTCAAATCATAGGGGTTGTTGAACTTTAAATTTTGTTATAGAGTCAAAGTTTTAATTTTCTTTAAAACAAATTTTATTAATAATTAATTTATCTTTATTGCCAATAACCAAACTTATTTTTGGAACAGGTTGCGTCAAAAAACAGATTGAAAATCTATTTACAACTATTATAAAAAAAAATATATATAAGAAATCAAATTATACCATACATACAGTGCTACTTTAAATGTATAATTTCATCAATAAATTCTTTCATGGTATAAAGAACTTTTTCTATAAGAAAAGCCTTCATAACATTTAAGTAATTTTCATCTTGCAAATCATACTTTTCTTTGTATGTAGCTGGTATAGCATTGATGACTTGCACTACTTTATAATGAGTGGAATTCTCATACAAACTACTTCTATCTGGTTTTAGACTGCTTTTATCCCTTGTTTCATAATTATGAATAATTTTATTGCTTTCAAACAAAGTACCATTTTGGTAAAACTTGATTAGCTCTAGAATATAGAGAGTAGTTAATGTGGGAATTCTCGATATTCTGAAAAGATCTCTACAAGATGACCTTTCAGGCTTCTTATACATAATTCTGAGGCATCTTTTTTGTATAATGAAAATTCTATTTACACTATTATACCAAAACAAAATACCATATTGGAGCCGAGAATTGATTTGTGCATAATAAAGAGTCTTGAGTTCATCTGTATTAAAAATAATAAATAAAAAATACAGTACTGGTCACTCATAATAATTATTTTTAATACGATCCCACAATAAAATTTATAGTATCTTCTAATAAATATATAAGGATGATTTTAATTTTATAGAATTTTAGAAATGGCACATTTAATAAAAATCCAATTTAAGTTTTTAAATTGAAAACCTTACTTTATCTTGTAGCACATTACTTTGATAATTATTTTTGATATGATCCTATAACGATGCCACAATAAAATTTGTAGGATGGTTTATTTAATATACAAGGATGATTTCAATTTTTTTTAGAATTTTAGAAGAGGTGAATTTATTTTAATTTCAAATTTGAAAAAAACTAATATTACAAAACTTAATGTTGTAGAATATGATTTTAAAGAGCTTTCAAAAACTAAAAGAAAGGTGATTTTGAATGAGCACCAGTGGAGTTGTTCATAATAAAAGGAACGAAGAAAAGAGTCTCTCCACAAAACAATAATTTATTCAAAGCGCTTTCAACCTAACATGAGGCCATCATCAGTGCCTGTACAAAAAATAGAAACCATAAAAAATTAACCATAAATAGTCAATACTAAAACAATAAGATTTATTGTTTTAGTATTGACTATTTATGGTTAATTTTTTATGGTTTCTATTTCTTTGTACAGGCACTGATGATGGCCTCATGTTAGGTTGAAAGCGCTTGAATAAATTATTGTTTTGTGGAGAGACTCTTTTCTTCGTTCCTTTCAAAAAGAAAGGTGTCTTTTTCAACTCTTTAGCTTATTTAGAAGAGCCATAATCACTATTTGCACGTATAAAGGTTTGATGATTTTATGCACTTTTTCAAAATTTTATACAGCCATATTTTCTGAACTGTTCGGTTTATAATAGTAAAATTTGGTATTTTTGTTTCTGTAAATGGGCATAGTATTTTCCCCAAATTTCATCAAAATCTGAAATGGAAACTTTTTTACTCTGTGTTGATTTGACATGGAATTACCCAGTCTTATGTCATGGATTAACAGGCTTGATAAAAATTTACAAGCCAATAAGAGAAGATACATCTAATAGACTTATTCAAAGATTAGGTATATGTGGTACAAGCATACAATTAAACTTATTGGCTGAACTTCGGTATACGGTGCACCCTGTTATCAATACTATATATCGATATATTTTTAGTTTAGAGATGTGACGTAGGAATAATTGATATATGCCTTTTCTTTTACGTTTATGAACATATTTTATTATTTTTTTAAATGTTTTTTGTTGTTTGTTTTTTTTATTTGTTGTAAAATGGTTTATAACTATTTTTAATATTTTTTTTTATGTTTTTAAAATGTTTTAACTATGTTTTCATAAGAATAATCGATGATACACCACATCTAATTTTATGTTACGCGTATTTTTGTGTTTGTTACTTTCAGGTTTTTTATTATATTTTTGTTGTTAATGTTTTCATTTATTTGTTGTATGGTTTTTTTGTTGTATGTTTTAATTATAATTAATAATTTAACGACGCTGCTTATCTATTAAGTGCTCAGTTCTCGTTTACGTGTCGCGTAACTAAAAATATATCGATATATAGTATTGATAACAGGGTGCACCGTATACCGAAGATTTACCAACTTATCTTATACTAGAAACTTACACTCAGGAAAAAATAAGGAAGTGCCAAAATAAATATGTATTAAATTCTTTAATTATATACATTATACATAAAAAACTGTATATACAACATTTATTTACAGAATAAATACAGTAAAACAAACATTTTGGACATAATATGTATTTTTTAGAAAATTACAATAAACTTTCGATTTTAAGTTGAAATTAAAAGAAAAAAAAATTCACACTTATTATTTTTACACTATCTTGTTATCTTTGGTCTTCTAACATTATTACATTAGAAGAGTAAATTATTGAATTAAATTATTCTTGTGTCTTTTGACACAAGAATAATTTAAGTACCTATATGACTTTGTGCTCACTTTTCAAGTTTGACCACACATTCACAAAAATGTAAACCAACTGATCATTCACATGATATTTATTTATATTTATTGATAGTGTTATTTATAATTTAACAGGAGGAATAGGTTTAGTATTGGGTATATAAGATCTATGCCTAAGTCTCCTTACTGCCTCCCTGATGTGTTTTGGCTGCAACGGTCCAGTCTCTCCTTTACTCTCCATTACATCCAGTGCTAGCAACCACAATAATATTATTAGTCATTCAAGCAAATAATTATTGTATAATAATTATTATAACAATAATAATGCCTGTTTGGAGCCTTGCAGTGCATCAGGAATAACCCGTGCGGGAACCAACTCGGGTGGTAGAGACAACCATCATTTATTTAATTAATAATTACTCCACAAAGCAGCAACTTTCAGCCGCAGATCCACAGCAGGGGGCGATTGCCCCCCTTAGGATCATCACAAAAAAGGAAAAAGAGAAAAAAGAAGGGAAAAATGTATAGTATTACATAAATTATAAGAATTGTTATTTTTAAATATTAAGAATATATATATATATATATATAACATCCCCTATCTCCAAGAGGTAGAAGCTGGATCTGCCCTTGGTTAGTTTGACATGATAAATTAATTGAGATGATTTACTATATTGTCTGGTATTGTTAGTTAAATCAAAAAATAAGTAAAATATTAAGATGAATCCCAAGTAAGGATCTAAATAATAAACTGCGTAGGCTCCCGCGGTTATTGTCATGAAGATTTAGATTTTTTTTTTAGATTTTTTTTTTTTTTTTTTTAGATTTTGTCTAAATCTTCAAGGATCTAAATATTGGTAGGAATCTCCCAAGTTCTGAATCCTATTAAATAATAATAAAATGCCTGTTTTAGGGCCTTTCGGCCTATTAGGGTATTTGCCCTGCGGGAACCACCTTAGGAGGGTTGCTTCTACTACACTCTAAGAATCAATTAAAGTTGGCGAAATATTTTTAATACAAATACTATTCATCAAATCTTAGAGCATAGCCCGGGCTGCGAACCCCAGACCTCCGGATCCTAAATCAATTGCCTATACGATCTCGGCCACGGAGGCAGATCC
Source organism: Microvelia longipes (assembly GCA_018340805.1). NCBI lineage: Eukaryota > Metazoa > Arthropoda > Insecta > Hemiptera > Veliidae > Microvelia > Microvelia longipes. The sequence goes on from JACMZG010001908.1 coordinate 60,178,784, forward strand.
TATTGGTCCGCATGTATATCATTACCTCTATGGATTTTGCTGAGTTCTGCTATAACTCCAATTGCAATTATACACAATAGAAAAGTTTGAATTCTCCTCCACATTTTAACTTCAGGGTCGAGCTTTAGTCACATTATCCAAAAGAGGAAACAGCCCATTCAGACTTGTCTTAAAATTGAGATATTCACTCTTTTGGATTAAACACTCCGAATTACAATAAAACTAATTAATGAAAATTTCTAACTATCAGATTTTCTCCCTGACAAATTCACTTTGTTTAAAGTATTAATTAAATTTAGTGAACTATTTTTGTTCTAAATAACTTAAATTGTCAAGGTTTAAAACAATATTTAAATCGTATACTCTAATTAATTTTTTTTAAATTTGCCCATATGAAAAAGACAACTACTGCACTATGAAAGCATAAAAATAATTGTAGCTAAGGAAACTCACCTTCTTCGACAATTTCTCCAACAAATACTTTAGCGATGCCAGCCATGGCAATGACGACATTCTGAGATATAGTAGTACCCGTTAGTGTTTGCATTAACTGAAAAAATAAAAAGTAGATACTTCACTGTTCCACTAGAAAAAGAAATTTGCATGATCTAACAATATCTTCTTGATCTCCTTTTTTCAACGGAGGGTAAACGCAATGACCTCTAGGAGATAGCTTTATCCCTCAGAATCAAAGCAGCCAACACCCCTTTAAGGGGATGGCTCCTAATCCTCTTTTTATTAAAAAAAATGCAATTAAACCAATTATTTTTAAATAAATTGAAAATTTAAGATGGAATTAGACTAAATCGATTATGATGGGCAAAATTACAATCAGAAGATGACCATAAAATACTTGTAAATTTAAATGGCTGTGGCAACAAAATTATATTCTTAAATACATGGCCATTGACTTTTAAAAATGGTCTCTACCCTTAGTGAAAACCTGAAAAATAATACTAAGAGTTTCAATTCATCAATATTTTCATCATTAACTAAAAATAGAAATTTTGTTACCACTTTGAAAATTTAAAAAAATCAAGTTGGATACACTGTTTTGGTTTCAACATTATATTGAGAATAATTAGCTACCAATACCACAAGATTCTGGTGTTTTTTTTACTAAGTGTTTGTTCAATATAAATACTCATTTATATATTGAATAGTTTCTACTAGCAAAAGAACTATTAAGTTCTTGTTAAGTTGTATACAAACAATGTTAAGTTAAAAAAAAATGTAATCATTGAGTTATTATACTCATCCATGACATTAATGAACTTACCCTTTTAATAGCAGCCCTGGGGAAGGCAGATCTACGGAACATCTCATAGTGATTCAACTGATCTTCAGTAAAATTTGATACCAACACTCTGCAACAAAGTCAAGTTTTCTATCTTAAATGTGATTTGAAGATTATGGATATGGATGTTTTTCACCGTCACTGAATGATGGAAAAATTTTATTGTAAGTTATTAAATGTTTAATGATACTGCCATAGAGTTATATAATAGTAATTCTTAAATGGAAACATATAATATAACAATACCATCAACTTAGAATAATACTATATATAGAAGGAGCACTACTGATAACACGAAAGGCGGTGGTTCACTGGTGCACTTAAGTAATGCTGCCACCCAAACAATATACAATTTTCTATAAAAAAAAGTTGGCAATACTTCCGGTTGCTGAATTATTATGTTCTAATATTAATTAATGATTGATTATTCATAAAATACTAATATAAATATAGGTGCATTGCAATATTTAAAGCATTTTAAATTGTAGTTTAACGTATTTGTTATATTTATATTAAAAGTAGTCCTCGATTATTGTATTACGCCACCCTTTTGCCATCTAAGACCGGTTTTATTAAATAGTCAGCAGGTGTTTTAAGTTATTATATTTTTTCTTTACGATCTTTCTTCATTAATAGATATTTATGACACGTATTTAAAATAATGTTTTGTTGTCAGATTGGAAGTATTACTTAAATGCACCAGTCAACCGGCTTTCGTGTTATCAGTGGAACTACATTGTATTTACGGTCCTGTGCTCCTTCTATATATAGTATTATTCTAAGACCATCAATAATGGAAAACTAATTTTTTGACACCAGGTCAATACTGGGGGTTTAGCATATACATACATCAGTACAAATTGATTATCTTCCCTATAACATTTCTGTCTCTTCAACACTCTCAGAAGATTCATCTGAAAACTAAATAATTTCACTGGTAGTTTTTCAATTGTTGATTGGAACGTGTAATTTATCTTATCTTATAATAAGCTAAATTTTGTAATACAGCTTAGTAAAATGTAACCGGTCCAACTGGGTTCAGCAAATCCATAAATGTATGCCACTGGTTTGTGAACCTGTTGAATGCCATTAATGAACACATGAATAGAACAATCTCACCAGGTAATAGTTAATTGTATTTAAATAGCCATCAATCAGTACCTGTGACATGAATAAATATTGAAAGAAATTATTCATTAGCTTTTAATATTTAAGCCTCTCTAATAAGAGATGCTTAAATATTCAAGACAAGATAAGCTTAAATATTTAAGACAAGATAAGCTTAAATATTTAATTAAGATAAGCTTAAATATTTAATTAAGATAAGCTTAAATATTTAATTAAAATGGCTGTTAACAATTGAAAGCCAGATTGCAGAAATATAAATTACAATTACATAAAGACCCTGTAGCTATTTTTTATTCACTCTGCAGTTAATGTTATTATATAACTGAATTAATATTTCACACCTTATTTTTTTTTAATTTAGCTTTTCAGCTGTGATTAGCTTTATTCAACAATATATCTTTAACCAAAATAATCACACCATCACAAAAGATGTAGAACTATTTCAATATGCCTGATGATTGAAAACTATACAATCATGTTTTGGTTTTGATCATTTGACAGCCTTCTATAAATCAAGGAGGGAAGGAATTCTATCCGTATATGTTAATCCCTCCAAAAAGTAGGATCAAAATAAACAAATAGGACTCCTATCCTAGTTTATAGCATCTTTTCAACTAAAATCCTGCAGGGTTAACTAACTGTATAGTTATCCCTGTTAACTAATCTAACTAACTGCTAACTATTAATCAAAACCAAAATTTTTATCCTGAATAAAAAGTAAAAATACCTATTTTATTTATCATGGGAGCTCACAGTTGTGCTCAATGAAATAACTAAAATTAGTCATTAATATAATATTTATATTCAAAATATAATATTTTGAATAAATAATTTTATGAACCTCAGAGCACAAACCAGGACCAGAAAGTCATAAATGACTTACACTAACACCATAACAACCTCAACCATGCAGGACTAAATGAAAAACAATACTCACTGCATTTTCTCTCTTTCTTCCTCTTCTAATTCTTTTTTGGTTTTTTCTTTTTTCTTCTCTTTAGGGATGGGAGGAGGAGGAGCTGGTGCAACAAAGTCATCGGTATTGGCTGGTTTTACTTCATCTCCACTGTTCTCCTGGCCCTCCCCAAGCTGGATTGTTTGGGGGTTAGACTGATTTTCAGGTTGGTCAGTATTATCAGACCGAACACTAGGTCCCTCTTCTGATTTTTCTCCATCTGGTTCCACCAGGGGTTTGCCTTCAAGTTCTAATGATGAGTCTAATAATGCAACTTCTTCTTGTTTACTCCCATTTTCATCTTCAACTACAATTCCTATAAAAATTAAGACCGAATTTTCTCTTATTTCCGTATTACTCAAAAATATTTATATGGCAAATCTAAAGTTGATACATTATTACACTAGATACTTATCTAATAAAGTGAATATTATTATATGCATTATAATTGAATAATACCTGCTCTATAATAAATGTTTATAGAGCCAAAATATAGCGTACAGAGAAGAATTATAGACTAAGATACAAAGAGACTAATACTATTAGAGGAAGGATACAACAGCTCTTACCATTCTTTGGGTAGCTAGAGGTAAGTACAGTTACAGCACCTATGGATACTGTCTCACTTCCAGACCCCTTATCACTGTGTCAATCGGGTTCTGTACTCCCTCTAATAGTTTTAGTCTCTTTGCTAAGATACACTTGTATTAATCTTATGTTGGTGAGTCATTTTAGTGAGCAGTTAAACTATATGACACACAACAGGCATTCTTCTTAATACCACTCATTAACAGTGCTCATTAATAAAATAAATCAACGATAATAACATTTTTTGATCTTGCGTCATAAATGAGAGAGTTAATAGATCACTAAAAATAAGCTATATCAAGCCTTTTTGCTAACTTCCTAAGGTAGAAGATAGTCCTCTATTGCTTATGAGTCTTAATGTAAATATTTTGAGTCCAACCACAAAAAAGCTGCAATAATGTGAAGATTGTTCAGAGGCGTAACTAATGCATTGCCCCTGGATATTTTTGAGGAGCCCTCTTATGTGTATTTATATATGTTTGTGATTTATATACACATATGAATATATTATTTCTAGTGGCAAATCAAAGAAAACACCAGTCTGTAGTCAATTTATTTCCTCTTTAATAATCTCACCAGACTATTTAATAAAATATTAGAGAGGTACAAAAATTGAAATAAGGCCTACAGCAGAATACTGAAATGAATTAATGATGACATTGAAAAATTATATTAATGACGACAACTTCTTATCTCTAATTTGAAACCTGTATAATATTGTGTATATTAGTTCCTGCATATTAATATATAATTAATGTGTATTATAATACACTTTGTGTATGTGATTTCTTATGCCATTGTTTTTCTGCATAGAGATTGGAATAACACTGTGAGCTTTAAACTTCAAATTATAAAAGTCATCTACTTTTCGACGAAAGTGTAATCTAAATTTTTAATTTACAACAATTTTGTACATAAATTGGATTGACTAGTTTAAATAATATAATGTTCATTCATTTATATAAATCGCCACTATCAAACTTTGAACCTGGGTCATTACGTTTGAGTGTACTTGAGATGCTTGTAACGACTATAGAGCAGTTTAAACTTAGAACGCTACAAAACATCGGATGTGCCACTCAATTCGAAATTTTTTGTTTTAAAACTGTATTGTAGGTTTTTCGGTTATTTACAAAGGCGTTTTTAATTAATAAGAGTGGTCGCATTGACTTCAGACCAGATTAATTTTATAAACCATCCAAATACATATAAAGAACGACATTACCCCCGACACCAAAAATGTAATCTTACCACTTTTTTAAATTGATCTAACTCAGCAAACTGTGTTGTTAATGACGTCAGAAAACCTGGGTTTAATAGTGTTCCCCCTCCCTCTAAAATTGAATTTTTTACCACGATGATTTAAAAATATTCTTCCGGTCAAAAGATAGAGCGTTGATGAAAAATTCGTAAGAACATACATACAACATAACTTAATAATAAATTAGAAAATAAAGGAGATGTATGCTTCTATATTAGCTTTTTTAAAAATATAGGTACAGTTTCCAAAGGTACGCCAACATAAATGAGACAAATATGTTTAATTATGTTGTAATGACCATCAATGGTTTACATTATTACTGAATATTTACAATTTTATTGATTAATTAAAATTTTATTAATTAACTTATAATGAACCATCAATAAGGCCATACTGATTAGTAAAAAAACAAATAACACAACTCTGCGACTAGGGGCCCCGTGACATCGTGATGTTAAGATAGAGTATATAAAATTGTAATGGGGCCCATATTTATAGGTTAAATATAGAGCCAGCTTTGACTGGGCGGCCCCGCAATTAGATGATTTCAAGGTTGATTATACTATGCTCCCAATGGGGCCCCATTTATAGGTAAAAGATACAGCTCAAATTGTCTGGAGGCCCTACGACTTGATTATGTTAACAAAGGCTATACTATAATCTCATTTGTCCACATTTATAAATAAAATTTACTGCCAAGTCTGACAGGGGGGCCTGCCACTTGATGAGGTTAAGATATACTATACTATGTTTCAATGGGGCCCTATTTGTAGGTAAATGATACAAAACTTGATGATGATAAGAATAACTTTACTTTTATGTACTAGGGACTTAACTTATAGAGAAAATATATAACCCATACTCATAAAAAAGGACATGAACTCCATTCATTTACATAAAATAATATAGAACAACAATATTATTTTTTTATGTTGACTTCTTGAGAGCCCTCCACAAGGCGGGCCCATAAATACGCCACTGAAATTGTTTTATCTATAACTAAGAACAACATAAACTCTAAATTTCACTGAGTGTTCCTAATTTTCAAACCTTAAGGGAGGAATATAATAAAAATAAATTTTTGTGCTCAGATTACTAACTTTATGACTACTAACTTTAGTCATCTTAAACTTTATTAACCCTATATTGGATACTTGCTATCTGATTCCCACCTTAAGAAAAAATCATTCACTACATAACAGCTACATTATTGTCATAACATAGCTGTTGAATATCAGAAAAGAGTAAAATAAACTTACCGTCAGACATATCAGAATCATCTTCATCATCATCAATATTTTCTGACTTAATAAACTCAATAGGACTTCCTCGTGACTCGTTATCAGATATCTCCATATCTTCCCGCAGCATATCATCATTCATCTCGCTCTCTAGCTCTTCCTCGTCTTCCTTACTCATTAAATTATCCATTCTCCTAAAAATAAATGTGAAAAAATGGTTTTCGATAAGTTGATTTCACTGATTAATTACTGTTAAAATTTGGATTACCTTTGTCCTCCTTCCAGTAACAGGTTTTAGAGGAACAACTTCACTCAAAACTCACTAGAAATTATATGAAAGTAACAAATTCTGTAAAAAATATTTAGATTTTTATTCAATCATTTTATTGTTTCATGTTTTCAGTTGATAGTTTATTTATGTTTTTCTTACCTAATTTTATGTGTTTTATTTTGATATAACTTTTTTCTTCCTTTTTTAACTGCATATCTTATAGACCAAGAGCCCAGGGGTGTTTTGTTAATAAAAAGTGTAATGGCTGGAACCGGTCTCAATTTTTCGTAAATACCTTCCTGAACAAGGATCTGCAAGTCTGCCGACTCGTATCGCATGGGTGTCCCAGGCAGAACGCACTTTAGGGGTCAAAGGTTCTGCCTGGGACGCCCATCCGATACGAGTCAGCAGAATTGCAGATCCTTGTTCAGGAAGGTATTTACGAAAAATTGAGACCAGTTCCAGCCATTACACTTTTTATTAACAAAACACCCCTGAGCTCTTGGTCTATTATACTCTGTTAATAATAAATAAATTAATTTTCTATCTTATAAATATTAGTACATTCACACACACTTTAGATCCGCGTGTCGTATAGAGTACGATCTCTCAATACAGTAATTTAAGCTGTATGAAACATGCGGAGGGGATCCGATCGCATACGCTAGAACTAGGGAGATGGAATCTAAATGGATCCCCCGATACGCTGCCTTTTTGTGTGTACCTTTAGAGACGATCGTATTTAACGGATAACCTTCTCGTCAAAATTTTATTTCACTTCTATATAACCGTTTTTGATCAAATAACTTTTGGAATATTAAGACAAAAACTTTTATAGGGACCTCTATTTTAAATATTCAAGCTTTTGAGGAGGAATAGGTCCTAATTAATACAAAAAAAAACTAATTTTGCCGAGCTTTCGATATAATTTAATCTTTTTCAAGGCTTAACATATTAAATAATAACAAAAACAGTTACATGGTAGTTTACACTAGATGTCCAAACATCTAGTGTAAACTACCATGTAACTGTTTTTGTTATTATTTAATATGTTAAGCCTTGAAAAAGATTAAATTATATCGAAAGCTCGGCAAAATTAGTTTTTTTTTGTATTAATTAGGACCTATTCCTCCTCAAAAGCTTGAATATTTTGGAATATTATTTTTTTTAGTGTTACTTTATTATTACGCAAAGAAATTACAATTTAATTAAATATATTTTTGTTTTAAACTTCCTTATAACCAAAAGTGAAGGTTCACTATACAAGACGCCATGTTTTGGCAGGATCAGTTATCACTCGATCGACTAAACAAATACGCTGCAAGAACCGAGAAGTTAGTTGACCGTATTGTATATGTATTCTATACAATCCACGGATCTAGAGTGTGTGTGAACGTACTAATTGACTTGCGGCATAGTAGATGAACTAGACTCCCCTTGATTGAAAGGTTGAACAAAAAGGGTGGGAGTCAGAACACTGTCTCTACCGCCCAACCCCTCATTTTTACATGACTTTAACAGTTACAATCAATTAACAACATGGAAAAATATTGTGACCAATGAGATTGGTTCAATATGAAATTGTGGCCGAGGTTTTAACATCCAGGACTGAACCTCATTGGCTCTCGCACATTACACGCTGTCAACTGATTACAACAGTGTGTATTACTAATGTACGAATAGCCTAACAAAAGTTAAGGATCTGTAAATACTGTATATTATCATCAAAATATTTTAAGAAAAAACTATAAACTTACAGAATAACCTTTGACTGTATTTAAGGGTACAAGTTAATTTGAACGAAGCAAACGTAAAACAATTGAATATTATTCTGTTAAAACTTGTGCAAAGATACATGTACAATAAAAACAATGGACGCCGCCATTTGCTTTTGTGTACATTCAAAAATCCAGCTGGTGGGTTTACAAACAAAACAGCTGATTAATTTATGAACATTTATTTTTTCCCAGTGTATGCGCAGCGGGCTTTCGAGTTGATAATTGTTCTATGCGCGAGTTCTTTTTTTATTAATTTGCTTCGCTTTTGTGTAAATTCGAACTATTTTTGGTTTCTTTGAGGTGAAATTAAAAGTTGTATTTGTTTTTTTAGGTATTAATAATAATTGTTTAGCTATAGTCGATATTTGCTATTAACCTTTATTATTTCTGTTCAACGGTCCGTGGGCTTGCTTATCTCAATTTATAATCATAATTTGGGTTTGAATTTGTTAATTTGATTGATATACTGGTATCGTGTTCAGTCAAAGTGATTTGTGCTTTTGTTGCGGATTAGTCTACGCTCACAGACTTGCACCCGAGCGAATTAACCGACCGCTTACGGTGGAGACTGTTATCACGAAGGGGTCAAGGTAAGTCAACAAAAACAAACCAATCTTCCTTACTAAAGTATCCTCCTATGATTGTAGCTAGCCAGCCAATCCGTGATGCCCACTGATATGATATTCTGTCCAATTGATCGTATCTATAAATAGTTTTGATTCTCGGTTCGACCTTAATTTATTCAAAAAATTCTTCAGGTATTTTCAATGATTCTTTCTTATTCTTTGTTTATCAAATATTAAATTGTGGTTCATTATAATGAATCAAATTTAAAATATGACCATTGGTGGCTCTTGTACCCAAGAGATAGTTTTTGCTCTCGATAACCAATTAATCTTTATAGGGTTTTTTTTTAGATTCTAATCTCGCTGGAAATAATAAAATTGGGCATGGGGTACCTCGGAATGTTGCCTCATAACACCGGATTCGCTTCGCTCATTCTCCCTGCTTCGGACTCACTTTGCTTGTCCTCAGAAATACAATTGACCAAATTTATCCTGCAACATGCTATTGGACTCGCTTTGTTCGACTTCTGATAGTAAATGCACTCGTATCATTCTTAGCAGTCAACCATACAGCACTGACCACGCTCAATGGTCCTTAATTTTTATGATCCAAAAAAATCATGGATATACTTGTCCTATTGAAACCAAATTTAGTTTACTTATTTATTGGCTAATAATATTGTACCAAATATCAACTTAATTGAACCATTACCCATTTTTTTTAAAAACCTACACAAGTCATTCAATAAAAAATAAACTAATGCTGATAATGAGATGAAACTTAGCACGTATTATAGTCTTATTCATAGTCACATGCATGCCAAATCTCAATTCGATCGCATCATTTTTCCGCGTGTTAAGATTTTTCAAAATTTTCGCTGAGCCATTATTGAGGGTTAATGACGTCATAAAATAATTTTCCAAATTGCACAACTTCAGCGGCAGACTGATATTTGTACCAAGTTTCAACTCTCTAGCATAAATACACTGGGCACTACGATGATAACGGACACACACACACATACTGACCGACAACTTTGGGAAAACCACTCAGGAGGCCTTAAAACGCCTGAAATGGATAATTCCGGTTTCATCCCAATTTCAAATTTTTTGTAAACACAATACTTTTCCTATATACCTGCGGTATAAATGAGGAAAAGTAAAAATGAATATCCTACCTAAAGACTGTGCTAAAAATCACCTAACTGGAACAGAATTTGCTTGGTTTAGCATAACAAAGTAAAACTTCATTTGTATTCTACTGTATCTTCTGTACACTACCCACCTGTGTCTGTTGGTATGTTCAAACAGTATTCTAAATCCAGTGATCGTATTATGTACGATATGTAAATACGGTTACATACCCTGTAAGAACCATGCTGAGGGAATCCAGTCGGATACGCTAGAACTAGGGAGATGAAATCTAGATTGATCCCCTGATACGCTGTATGTACCTTCTGAGGCGATCGTATGTAACGGATAACATTCTCTTCGAAATATTATTTCACTTTATTTCTCTTAAATATTACCATTTTTCATCAAATAACTTTTGAAATATATTTTTTGTTTAACTTTATTATTATGCAAAGAAATCAAAACTTTATTATGCAATGAAATATATTTTTTGTTTTAAACTTACTTATAATCTGAGTGAACCTTTACAATAAAAGAAGCGATGTTTTGGCGTGATCAGTTATGACATAATCTCTGATTAGCTAGACAAATACGGTGCAAGAACAGGATTGTATTAAATGCTTATGGAATACGATCATCTGTTAAATACACTTTGTGTATGTAGTCTGTGTAGTGTTCGAAAAACTGTAAAAAGGATGTTTTGTTGTTGTGTTGTTCAATGATAGAAGATAAAAATAAGATACTTTCTGTCGTTTATGTGGTCATTGTTTGATCAAGAGGCACCTTTATACACGTAAAAGATAAGCTAGTCTGCCCTGAATTTTTTTTTATATTTTTATGTTATTATTTTTTTTTTCTTGTTCGGCAATGAATGTAGATTTATATCTATTGTGTAGAGGGTATGGGGATGAAAATGATAGCTGCCAGGGGTCCCTGCCATTTTAGCAACTCTTACTAGCAACTCTCCTTTGTTAATATTATATAATAAATGTATGTTTTATGCAGAGGTGATGGAGAAGGAGGTGATAGCTCTCTGGCATCCCTAGCATCTAAACACCTCGACCTGGCTCCGACAAACACCTCACCTTCCTCAGACCAAGCCCAGCCTGTCCGCCGTCCTCTCTCACATCAAGGTAACATTTCTTTCTTTTAATTTTTAACTTTTAAATCTTTACAGGAGGTATTTTACAGACTTATCTTGTTGTGTGAATTTGGTATGATAGTCATTTGTTTATATTTATAAGATTACTATAGTTTGACTTCCATTAGATAGTTATTTAACCCATTTAATAGTCTAAGTTCAGTTAAGTCGAGCCTCTACAAGAGTATAAATAAATGAATAAACCATTTATTTACACATATTACGATAATAATTTAACTATAAGATATTAATCGATTCATTTGAGCAAAGTTAGTGTTAAACCTAAGGGAGGGAACGCCATTAAAAAAATGGTACACAAAGTAATACATGAAGTACACAAGAGTGTATTTTCCAATATTTGTTGGGGAGCTATGTCCCTGGTAATAAAATTTATATTTTACAATTATTAATAATCAATATATATTTGAAGTGAAAGTGTCATGTCATATTGTGTTGAGAACGCAGACAGACTGACTTTAAACTATTTTATTGATTTAACAATTAAACAAATTTTACTCTTCCTCGGCGTCTTCTCAACGACTGACTCTGTCATCTATTTTTCTTTTCCTGACGTGACGTCTTACAACTTGCTTACTTGCAATAAATAAATAAATAAATAACAAGTTCCAACATTCTCCCCCGGGAATACCTGGGGTTTTACTCCAGGTTTTCTTACGATGTTAGGTGGTGATCCGCTGTTCGATGCTCCCACGATGAAGTGATACGAGTTCAGAGTTGACGCTTCTGACTTCAAATTATTTTTCATAATTCTTTTGAACATTAAACTTAAGTTTTCATTTTTCATTTATCTCAGAAACAAAAACAAACAAATAAATAATTAATAATAACTCAAAACAACAACAAATAAAATATTTCCCTAATCTAGAGCTTTAAGAGTCTAGCTCTAGTGGGTATATACGTTGTAGTGGACGTAAGAGGTGCCCTGTGGCAGTTTTTATGCGTACTAGCCGAACTTGGCCATCGTTGCCAGGTAGCATCTCTTCCACAATTCCTAACGGCCAGTCTAATCTCTTAGAATTTTCGATTTCCACTAAAACAAGTTCTCCTAACTTCAAGTTCCGTTTTTCTTTTTTCTTGTTGTATAATTTCAGCTGACCTAGGTATTCGGCTCGGAACCTCCTCTTTAGAGTGTCTGTCACAGTCTGTCGATGTTTTATACGTCTGTCGAGACTCCTAGCGTCAATTAAATCAATATCCGCGGTTCCGTCCGGTTGTAAGTCTTGTAAGAATTTCTTTGGCGTTATAGGCTCTAAATCCGGGGTTTTGACGGGTACGTAAGTCAATGGGCCAAAAACTAGCAATGTCTAAAAATTATTATTTCACCTTCTTTATTACCCAAAAAAATCTAAAAAAATCTCTATCATTTTTGAATAAACTTATTTGCAAAAACGCTCTACGGATATCCGATACTACTCCTATTTTATTCATTCTAAACCTAATTAAAAGTGGAGGTATCATTTCAATAAGATTTTTTCCTTTCTCTAAGCAGTCATTTAGAGAAGGACTACCTTTGCTCTTTGCAGAGGCATCAAATACCGGCCTTACCGGACTTGTCTTACTACTTAATTTAACAACATGTCTGTGAGGCAAGTAATGTTGAGGAGTTTCAGGACTTATAGGTGGTGCATACTCTATGACACCTTCATTGAGCCATTCCTCTAACACTTGGTTATATAACTCAAAATACCCTTCTCTGTGAAGCCTTGCAACCAAATTTTAGTCCTTTGCAACGCTACATTTTGATTACTAGGAGGGGAGGGTGGTCCTCAATCCACGGCAAGTGAACGACATACCTACCGTTCTCAAATTCAACGGTTTCATCAAAATGTTTTTGGACCTGCCTATCCATTTCTTCTTTTGTTTTCTTTTCACCTGGGTCTTTAATTCCCAGCACATCCAAGGACCAAAGATCTGAAATAGGTGCTGAAAAATTTGTGCATCTTAAACTATCTACAGTTAAATAATTTGTATTCAGGTTATCGTAAGTTTTCCCAGTCAGAGTCCATCCTAATAGGGTTTCTTGAGCAACCAAACCACAAGTTAACTCGTATTTTTTACCCGTTACAAGTTTTCCTAAAATATCAGCGCCTATTAAAACTTGTATGGGGCCATCTATGGTATCAGTAATATCTACTCCTAGTTTATTTAATTCTTTAAACCAAGGTCCGTTGTGCACCACTGGAGCAGCACTAGTAATAATTTCTTGGTCTAAGACCGAAAAGTTACATGAGTAGGAATCATCCATTTTCGCCAATCTAACTTTATAGATTTGGTGTAATTGTTTTTCGGTGTAAATCCCACCAAATAAACAATGAACTAATTCTTCCGTACCTAAAGAGTTATATCCCATTTTCTGAGCTAATGATTTCTGAACATATGATCGTTGGGATCCGGAATCGATCATAGCTCGTATCCTAATTTCTCCCTTACTACCTCTAATCTTTACTCCTAGAGTTTGTAAAAATATTGTACCTACTGTACTATTCGATAACGAACATTCTGGTGAGGAATCACTGTTGTCACATTTCTTTAATTCTGATTCTTTACCAGGACACATAAAATCAAAATGCCTACGTTTGCACTTAGAACATTGCAATTTTCTTTTACAATCTTTGCTCAAATGGTTTTTTCGAAAACAAATAAAACAACTACCGTTTTTAAAATCGCATTTCTTTTTTGTTGAAATGACAGTTTGTAAACAGAGGGACATTTTTCTGGTATATGATCTACGTCTATTTTTTGACAGAACACACATTTTGTTTTATTATTTTTCCCGGTCTTATTTGTGTTGGTCAACCCTGACGCAGATGGAATCGAAACAGATTTTCCCAAATTCGTTTTTCCAAACGACCCTATAGCGAGCGCGATTCTTTCCTCGCTCTCTACTTCTTGTTTTAAGAAGTCCAAAAGATTCTCTAATCTCCTTTTAATAGAATTATCCTCACCTGCAACTACTGGTTTTCGTTGCCAAACTCTGAGTAATTCTTCTGGCAAAGAACTTTCTACCAGAGGAAAAAGCATTGCAGAGCAAGTCTCTGACGTAACTCCTAAAGATTCGAGAGCCCTTATCTGAGAACTCAAACTATCATACAGGGTACTAAGAGATACACGTTCCTCAATATTAGAGAGAGTTAGTTTGAGAAGTTCTCTTACATAAACTTCAACCAGTAAATCTTTATTTCCAAACCTAGCTTTTAAACTATCGCGAGCTTTCTCATAATTTTCGCCGGTTGGAGGAAAACTAGCTACTATTTGATACGCCTTAGAATCTTCAACCATTCATTGAAGGAGAAGTTCAAATTTATCTACTTTCCGTAAATTATTATCTTCGTCAAACTGTTGGAATTGACTCCAAAACGGAAGCCAAGAAAGTAGATCCCCATTAAATTTTCTAAATTTAATTTTAGGAAGTTTCATTTGTCTGTCATATCCTTTAATTTTTGTTTTTTCCGAAATTTCAGATTTGTCACTGTCAAACATTTTGTCGATTTGAATTTTGATCAAATTAAATTTTGATTGGTATTCGCTAGATGAATCTATCTCCTCCTCTAATAATTTCTCGTCAGTCGTCAAATCATTTACTAAGAGTTCAAAAATTTTTCTGTCAATGTCCGTAATAGAGTTAAGTCTAAGCTCTAGTTGAGGGAGGTCCGAAAATACCTTATTTGGATCAACCTCCTCCAATTTGAGAGTCTCTTCCAACGCCTTTAACTTCTTTGTGAAAGAGCTCCTATTCACCATCCTAGACTTCCTTAATACCATATAGGCTTCGCTCGTTGCCGCCATTGTCCCAGAACCTTTCAGATTCACGGCACCACAATGTTGAGAACGCAGACAGACTGACTTTAAACTATTTTATTGATTTAACAATTAAACAAATTTTACTCTTCCTCGGCGTCTTCTCAACGACTGACTCTGTCATCTATTTTTCTTTTCCTGACGTGATGTCTTACAACTTGCTTACTTGCAATAAATAAATAAATAAATTACAAGTTCCAACATATTGGCTTTGATTGGAACTGAAAAGAAATTAGGGAGTCTCTGGAATTTTTACAAACATGTTTTAAATCCATGATTGAGTTGTTCTAAAATGGGACATTGAGTCTGTGTTTATCACAGACTCAAGAGAGAGATGTGGTCTGTGTTTACCACATCTCTCCTCTAGATTAATTATAAAAGATAAGCGTTTGTAATTATTAGAAGATTTGGGCTCTACTAACCTCCATTGAATTCAAAAAGATCTTTATGACTTGGACTATTTACTTAATAGGGTGTAAGCTTTTATAAAGTTAAGCTGCCTGGAAACAAAATTTCTTACCTTGCAGTTAAAAAAATAGAGAAAAATAGGTTGGTCTTTGGCCTAAAGTTTTGACAATTTCTCAAGAACTGTGGTAAGCACAGATGTGGATGAAGTCTTGTAGCATCCATAACTAATTTACTTTTCCTTGTTTATGATGTTGGTGATACAGGAGAGATATGTGTTGGCTCTAATAATCCGAAAACCAGAATTTTAACTGAATTTTTTGGTTTCAGGTTTTTGTAAGATCTCCCGAGTGGTTTTTACCAATTTGTCTGTCTCAATATTTGTGTGTGTCTAATATCATCATAGCTCTGTGAGTTTATGATTGAAGGTTGAAACTTGGTGTAAAAACCAATCTTCAGGTCTTATTGTACTATCCAGAAAATAATTATTTTATGACTTTATGAACTGTCATAATGATTTTTTCTGCATTGTTTTTGTATAAGATTGAAATTTGGCAATTTCATAGCCCTTTTTAAAAACAACATAATGTGCTAAGTTTTTTTTTATATTGAGTTGAATGAAACTGAGCTCTAGTGTATACCTTTATGTAATTAACAAGTGTATAATGTATAATTATGGCTAGGATATCTTGGGTTTATGTCAGGTTTTAAGTGTTAAGCAGCATCGAGCAGGTTCAGTGGATAGGTTACCGTTGTGAATAAAAAGGGCTTTTTTAAAGTCTGAGAGATTTTTGTATTGTGAGGACAAATAAAGTAGTAAGAATGACACTGGAAATGTAACTAGCAAAGTGCTATGTTACATCCAGGATGTTGTTTGTTACATTCCCAAGGTGTGTTTTGGACAATTATATTGTGTCAACAATTCATATTTGAAAAAACTCGGTATCAAATGAGTCATGATGATAAGGTGAGTAAAGGTTCCTGAAACCAATCTGTTCACTAAAATTAGATATTGTTTTAAAAGAATAATATTTTTTTTGTGTTATTTTGAGGACTTAATATGGTAGTTGTTTGTAGACTCTTGTTCGTTTTATTTTCACCAAAAATATTTTATTTTACTTATAGGGCTTGATTTTAGCACTAAATAATAATGTGATTATTACAACTGATAACTTAAAGTGCGTCCTCTACAAAAGAGCAAATTTATACATTTAAAGTAACACCATCTTAATTGTTTGAGTGTGTAAAATACAAGGTGGTGGAAAATACTTGAAATGTGAACATTTGATGAAAAATGTAGTTGAATCATTTTTGCTATTACAATGCTTCCTCTTTTATTATAGAAAATAGGGAAGTGATATTGTTACCATCAATACCAAATAAGCATAAGGGATAAGTAGTAGATAAGAAAATATGTAAGCAATGTCAAGTAATAAGAAAAAAAATCAGATATGCTTTTCCTCCATACTTCAGACTTGCTGTGCTCCTCCTCAAAATATAAAAATTACTGAATTTATTCTGCAACACGTCTTCGACTTGCTTTTTTTTAATAATAAATATCCTTTATTAATAATACAAATTTTAAAATATAAAACATCATATTTAGGATAGAATGCCACACTTTAGAGTTTTAAACTCTGCGCTGTGTGGCAAGTACTTAATTAACTAAGGCTAAAGAACTATTTTTATTTGTCTAAATATTCACATATACACATACATTTCATACATACATATATATACATACATTCATACACACACATATAACATTTACATACACACACTTATATATATATATATGTATATATATATATATATATTAATATATATTATATATATATATATATATTATAATTATATATTATATATATATATAATATATATATATATACATACACACACACACACACACACACAACACACACACACACACACACACACATATCCATAATTATTTTAATACTTTTTTTTTTTAAATTAATGCACAATATTTAATTTTAATAACCATGTAGTCTTACATTATGTTTAAATAAATCTTTAAATTGATCTTGATCAAAGGGAAGAAATAAGAACTGTAATAATTGAAAAGTAATTAATAAATAAATATTTCAATAATCTTTCTTTTTTTCTGTATTTTGTTTTTGACACAGGTAAGTGCGAAGGTGTTTTTTGAATGAGTCTGTTTTTAGTAAGTCAGTTGTTTTAAACGTTATAAATAACTCTGTAGGTAGTTGATTAATAAGATTCAGTCCGTAGTAAGTCCAGTATTGCTGTGCTTTTACAGTGTTAGTCTTAGGTAGTTGGTATAATCTTCTTGTTCCTTTGCCGTGAAGTATTTCGTCAGTTTATTCCTGTTTTATGTATGCATGTCATTTTGTAATTATTGTCGATATTAAGTACATCTAACTTTGTATATAGTTTTTTAGTGCTGTATCCTGTGGGTTTTTTTTTTAAATATCGTCCTGATTATAGCTTTCTGTGATTTGAGTACCATCCTCTTAGCCGTATCACAGGCAGATCCCCAGGCTATTATTCCATACTGGATAATAGAATTTATAATTCCATAATAAAGGGATCTTATTGATAGTGCTTTGCTTGTCCTCAGATAGTAAATACATTTTTTTCATTCCCAGTGGTCACCCATCCAGGCAATGACCACGCTCTATGCTTCTTATCTTTTATTATCCAACAAAAACTGTATATATATATACTTGTCATATTTCAACAAAACTTAGTGTACTTGTACTGAATTTCAATTCGATTAGATTATTTCCCGATTTTTTATACTTTTTAAAAAAATCACAAGCCATTTGATAAAAATTAAACTAATGTTGATAATGAGATTAAACTTGGCCCATATGTTAGTCTTATACATGGCCCATATGTTAGTCTTATACATGGCCCATATGTTAGTCTTATACATGGCCCATTTGTTAGTCTGATACATGCATGCCAAATCTCAAATTGATCGCAAGATTTTTCCTGGTTTTATGATTTTTCAAAATTATTGCTGTCATTACTGTGGGTTATTGACATCATTACAATATAATTTTCCGGATAGCAAAAAACCCGGTTGACATCTTGGTTTCGAATTTTTTTTTGCAATCTCAATACTTTTCCTATATACCTAAGGTATAAATGAGAAAAAGTAAAAAATATTTTAATATTAAGAATAAAATTATCCATTATAAAAAGTATGTTAATATTATAGTTAAATTCCCTCCCTCTTTTTTATGTGTTACTGCTAAATTTTTACACTGTGCTGTACTGAAGTTCAATATGTTGCATTCATTTTCTCTTCCTCACATCTCCCTCTTATAAGATAAACATCTGGTTTATTTCAAATGCAAACAAACAGATTAAACAAAGCAATAATTTTAAAGTTAAGATTTGCAGTATTGGAGTTTTGTTTATTCGTTTTATCTAAACAAAAGTATTTAACTAAACATTTTGTAAAATTTATTTTGGAAAGTCTTTATTGCTGCACCAAGATCTCAAATAAATCTGCCAAGTATTTTCGAAGATAATTCTTCTTGAAATTTTTAAATTATTAATTGACAAAGAGTCTTAAAAGTTTAAACAAATTTGATCTTATCTTCATATTTCATGAATATGAAGTTAATGAATATAAGTTACTAACAGACACTTAAAAGTGTCTGTTAGTAACTAACTGCTTATTAACCACTTGTCAAAGGTTAACAATAATAATGTATATAAGTCACAAGGAAGACTACTGACTGGTCACTGTCACCTCCGAAAACATCGCCATACCATTGGTATCTTTAAAGATAACCCAGTGTGTAGGCTTTGTGAATCGGAAACCGAAACTGCATCTCACGTACTTCTGAGATGTGAAGCCCTAGCCTTTCAAAGGTTCACCAACTTTGGTAATAGCATTCTCACTAAGTTTGACTCTACCAATGAATCACTGGTCAAAAAGATCCTAGACCTAGTCCGGGGAAAAGGATTATTCTGACCTGGACCCATTGAGGGGATTGTACAATATACTTCCAGTCGCAGTGCAAATGGGGTCTATCCTCGACTCCAACCCCAATCTTTAATAATAATACACAAGGAACTTTTAAGCAGCCCCGCCGAAAAGTGGTCAGAGGCGAAAAGTGACTTGGGGCCCGAAGACCCCTGTTTTTGGACTCTATGATAGTCTGTTCCCCTTCTTAAACGAAGTGGTAAGAGGGAGGGTTATACTTAGCCATTATTACAATACTGTTTTACATTATAGTCTACTTTTGGATTAATCTCTCCTCTAGGATCTGATAGCCCTTGTATGCCCTTTAGGACCCCACCCTGTTTTTAAACATTTTATAGGGCTATAAAAACGTTTCCTGTGTCTAGACAAGATAAAATATTTTTTTAAAAAAATAAAAAAAAATAGTTTCTTTTAAAATGATTTGTTTTAAGTTTCGTTTTAATTGATTAGCTTTCAACTTGTGTTTTCATAAGTAAAACTTAAATTGTGATTCCGGGGTTTTAAATGAGGTAAAGTAATTTTCTACAATGATTTTAGTTATTTAACAATGCTGACAGGTTATTTATGTAGTGATTGACACTTGTTTTGTCAAGTGACAATGCCAATTTTAATAGAATTCTATATCTATCTTATAAATAGTTTAATTTTATAGCCAGTTGCATAGATAAACAATACTAACATAGATGGTTCACTCAATTTTTTTTTTAAATAGATGATGGGATGCAGGAAACTCAAGTAGTACAATCTAGTGGTGGAAATGTGAAACTGTCAGATATTTTTATTAATCAAACAACGAGCTGTTGGGAGTAATCAAGTCTTTTCATCCGCTATTCAGCGCTAGAATGATGAGGAGTCGATGGATGAGTGATCCCAAAAAAGCTCTGTATATCTCTATGCTAGTAAACCTTTCAGAACCCTCCTCCTCATTCACATACATTTATGATACGATTACCCCTCCCAGGATAGTGGACTAATACCGCCACTGCATAGAGATAGTATAAAAGCAAACTGTTTTAAAGTAAGGCTAGTCTGTTCCAAAAGGTTATGCTTAAGCTAGTTAGGTTACAAATAATTTCCTTTAATGATAAATGCATGCTTCAGCTCGCACAATGATATGAAGTAAGCACTGCCATCTCTATATCAAAACAAAATAATTATTTTAGTCATTTTCTCGTTTTATTTTATCACTAAAGAATTATAGATAGATATGGTTGAAGATATTTCAACCAAAAGTTCTATTTACAAAAGAAAAGGGCCCCAAGTTTAATAGGATTATGTGGAAGACTGACAAATTTAGAGGCGGAAGGAGGCATACCTTGCATGAGTCGAAATAGGCAGGGTTGGCAAAAACCCGGGTTTAATTGTAAAAACCCAGCCCACCCGGGTTTTTTTAAAAAAAACCCGGGTTTTTTTGGGTTTAATGGGTAAAATGGGTTTTTATATTTTTTTTTAAATTGCAAGTTAAATAATCGTATTTTTAAGCCTATTTTAAGAATCTAGTTGATAAATAGTCGTAATACGTAATTAATACATTTATTGAACAAAGTTGTTGTTAAATTAAGATTTTTTGTAAGCAAACATAATATTTATTTCAGAAATTTTAAGTTTTAATCGATAGTTTAACTAAAAAAAATCCCCATTCTTAATTAATAACAATACTTAATACTTCTCTCTTGTAAATATAACAGTTAAAAAATAGCAGTCACAAAGCAACTTTGCATTACAGATTCTTTATAAAAAAAAATACAGCACGAATAAATATAAAAAAAAATATGAACAATAAAGTTTAATAAAAATAAAGAGCATTCATATATGTATAGCAATGCCTTGATTTATTTTACATGCATAGAACAGATGCAAGAATAACCTAATTATACTTTTTATAATTATTTTTAGCTAATTTTCCAAGGAAACAACAAGCTTTATTATAAAAAACTAAATTAATGAATAAAAAATATAAAAACCCAGTAAAAAACCCGGGTAAAATAGGGTGGATTTTGCCCATTTTGCCCGGGTGGGTTTTTTAATTTTCCCCACCCGGGTGCCAACCCTGGAAATA
>JACMZG010001908.1:60202911-60218687 GCA_018340805.1 Microvelia longipes
AAGCGACATTTTAGTTCTAAAATGTATATCCACACCAGGGAAAGAAATAAGATTTAACGTCTTTTTTAATTGATTTTCCATTAGTTTTTGTCAGAATTTTAGGTTGTTCGGATTGCGGAATTAGTTAAAATATATTAGTATATTAAACTCGCAACTAACAGTCACGTATTGAATCTATTTTTAGCAAAAAATACTTGTGCTAAGCAGTATCGACCGTGATCAGTTCTTAGCTGATTGGCTGCTGGTAATATGGTGTCCGTATTTTTCTTTTTATAAGATCGTCCAGCGAATGTCAAGTATGTAAGTACTCAATGTTTTGGGAGTTATAAGAACGAGTGAAAGGACTGCCGTATTCATGTTCTCTATTTAAAACGTATTTATGGGTTTTCTAAATTTACTCTGCTTCTCATTCTTTGAGATCTGGTTCTTCACATAAATCTTCAAATGAATGATCCAGAGGTGGATCCTCAAATGTTCATTCATAGTATAAAAATTTGGCCACTTTTTAGCCTCTCATTTAATCTGAATTTATATTTCATTAATTTAAAATAATTTACGATTTTCTAACCACCTGCCTCCTGTCATGTTTAGTTAATTTTAAGAAGTCCAAATAAAAATAAAAACGTTTTTTGGCTCTTAGGCTCTACACGTGCATCTGTGTATCAGAGCTTATATGTTTTTGCCTTTTATTTTTGGTGTAATAAGTAGATGTTACTTGTGAAACTGATTTTCACTATCTCATGTTCAAAACGCCTGGAAAACACGGCCCTTTCTGCAACTTTATTCTAACTTAAATTTCTTAGGATCCGTGCTTTCCACTTATGTTGTTAAGGCTTTGTTGGACACTTTAAGCTTGTATTGAGGCTGTTGATCCCCTTAATGGCTGTTCATACCCTGGTCGGGAAATATCAGCGAGAGATGGCTATCTCTGTATAGCTTACTACCTGCTATAGGAACCATATATCATTTTATGTAAACAAACCAATCGTTCATTTGAAAATTCGCCAAACCGTTGAAGTTTACCACTTACAAAACTCTGATACGATAAACTGCTATTAGACAACTCGCGGTCTCATGGTTGGACTATAATAAAAAACAAGTATGAAGGGCCATAGGAAGAGTGAAGACATCGAAGCGGCTTCTATTGCCGATGCCACGTAGGAGCCAAGAAGCCGAAGCCATTTATTTTTCCTATTAGTACGATGGCGTAGTCCTCGCACAGATTGCATTTTTAAATATTACTTGGTACAAAGACTAATCGATTGATAGGGATACCTATAACACTCTCTTTGACTGTAATTAACTTTTTAGCAAACTTTAAATTTATAGTAGGATATAATAAATTTATAGAAGGATGCTATAACTTCAGTGATAATTGTCTAAAAATAGTTACTATAATGTGGATCCATGCCATGTTTCATTATATATATATATATATATATATATATATATATATATATATATATATATATATATATATATATATATATATATATATATATATATATATTATATATAATATATATATTATATATATATATATATAATATGATTATATATATATATAATATATGATTTTTATAAGCTCGCTACTTCTCAAACGGAATAATATTTTTTATCAAACTTATTAAAAAAAATCAACCTTGGGAAAGACACAAACCCTATTGAAAAGTAGGTTGTTGTGACGTCATTAACCCGATTTGCTGAGCCAACAAAATTTTCATATTATCGTTAAAATTCTAGGTAATTTTTTTCGCTGCGAAGAAGGTCCGAAGTCGATACGACTAGTCTGAGTGACCATAAAATCGAAGAAACCGTAGAAAATAACAAAAAACCAAAATAACAGTCAGTAATTAACTTAGAATAATACTATATATAGAAGGAGCACAGGACCGTATACACAATGTTATTCCACTGATAACACGAAAGCTGGTTGACTGGTGCACCTAAGTAATGCTGCCAACCTGACAACAAAACATTATTTTAAATATTTGTCATAAATATTTATTAATGAAGAAAGATCGTAAAGAACAAATATAGTACTTAAAACACCTGCTGAGTATTTAATAAAACTGGTCTTAGATGGCAAAAGGGTGGCGGAATACAAGAATCTACATTTAGTTGACGATGACTACTTATTATGTATAATTTTAATAAATACGTTAAACTACAATTTAAAATGCTGTAAATATTGTAATGCACCGATATTTATGTTAGTATTTTATGAATAATCAATCAATAATTAATAATAGAACATAATAATTCAGCAAACGGAAGTATTGCCAACTTTTTTTAGAAAATTGTATATTGTTAGGGTGGCAGCATTACTTAGGTGCACCAGTGAACCGACTTTTGTGTTATCAGTAGTGCTCCTTCTATATATAGTATTATTCTAAGGTAATTAATAATTTTCGAGTTGGATGTTGTTTTCGACAAGTAACTGCGCAGATTAAAATTGGATTGATAAGCATTGTAAGCAAGATTGCGCTCATTTAAAAAAAATTAGCCTTGCTTGCGGACCTCCGCGCTAGAATGTTTTTTTAATTTTTGGACTGAACTAAAGTAAAAAGATTAATTTTTAACACCATTTTTAAATCCTGTGAGAATTAGAGAAATAACGAGGAAAAACTGTAACTGTTAACATATTGTACAATTCTGTGTTATATACTATGTTAAGTAAGCGACTGAGTAAAATTCAATTTATTTTTAGTGATTGTTTTTATCGAAACCATGAATTTCAGCTAGGACTTTAATAAAGATGCTAAGTTTGACTTCGATCCTGAACTCCTTAAATAGTTTCAATTGCGACAATTCTACCTTCAATATATTTTTTTAAAACAATTCTGGTGTTGAAGAAATCACTACTAGCACTAGGAATAGTTTGGGATGTCGTGCAGTTGTTAGTTCCGTCAGGGAGTCCAAGGACCCCTTGATAATGGTTTTATACCGGAGAGAAAAACCTCCTCGTTACCGAAGAAAGGACAATATCACACGGTTACGGTCAATTTCACATCACATACCAAGCTAAAACACCTCGGACGTAGTATCTCTAACGTGTGACATAAACTATCGTCGGATATCTAGTAACCCCTGTCCTTATAAATTTCCTTGGTGGTATTGACAGTGTTAACTATTCTTATTTGATAAGCTGGAACACTATTTATTCCACGATTTGTATAAAGTATGTAACGAATATTTTTTTTGTATGCATGGAAGATATTTGGTAATCCCTTGAATTAAGTGGAAACAGAAGTGACAATTATTTTTGATGTCTACGACGAATTGTGGGAATATGAGGACGAGGAAGTATAAGTAAGATATTTGTTTCCTTGTATAATATTTTCAATTGAATTTTTCCGGCTATAGAATAAATAGTCGGAAAAAGTCGAAAGTATTTTCATTGAGAGCTTTGGTCTTGGTTATCGTGCAGTGCAAAAACCTAGGTCATGCAATTTCTATCACCCATCGTTGCGTGAAGGATTTGGTTGTAAATTATTGAAACCAGAGAGTTACCTCAGGAGTAACTAAAATATTTTTTTTCTGGCGGCTCTAAAGTAGACACTTTACATCCTCAAAAAAGTAGGTTCTTAGTTTTGTGGAATTAAAGCTGTATGACATTAACTTCATTACTCAGTATTTTAGGTTTGTTTGGTTTTCACTCAATTAATCAGTATTTTAGTTGTTTCCTTTGCTTGTTTTATCTTTGTTAAAGCTTCAATGAGGCTTAAATAAATAATCTTGTAGTGAGGATTAGATGGTTTTAGAGATGTGAATAAAACACTTACTCAGGCGCGGATCCGGCCCAAATTCTTGGGAGGCTCGTTTATTGAGGGCTTAGTATATTCAATTTAACTTTAATAAAATATTAAAAAAATATCAAAGATCCGAGCGAAGCCAGCTAATTAAGAGTTTTATGTTTTAAGACTTATTTCTGACATGGATAGCAGGATGTGAAACTCCTCGCAGAATCGATCAACCCTTTATCCCTGCAGAACACTAAAGTTCAATGACTTGAATAGCATCAAGCCAAAATAATTTACGTCAGGGGTTCCCAAAATTGCATCCAAGGGAGCCATCTACCATCCAACTTTAATTTTAGTGGTTTATTAGAGCTGTTTGCTGTGTCTAAATATTCGTTGTGTGGTGTGCTTGTTAGGAGAGTTACCATGGTTACCGAGGATTGTTTAATGTTATTATTAAGTATTAATAGCACTATTAAGATCTCTTACAGTCTCTCTCTAGTTTCATGGATATTGAGACATATAAGACCATGATCACTATCACATCTGCTGTATTCTATCTATAGCCGTGTCTTACACAATTTTTATAACTTTAAATTTTGTCTAACGAACTTTAGTGTATAATTAAGGAACGCAGCAGCTTTCCGCTCCAAAAAGTCAAGAAGAAATGTTAAAATACCTTGCTTAGTTAGTAAAAGAGTCAAAAACCAACTAAATCTGCCAGTGTGTTTATACACATTGGCAGATTTAATAATTGGCGTACATTATAATTAATGTACGCTACAAAATTGGGTTTCTGAGGGTCTGTAGCATAAAAACGACTATGGGTACATAAATAATATTATAATATCTTTAAAGGGCGTGCCTTGTTGGTAAACAAAATCATTCAAATTGACCGAGTAGAAGTGGAGAAAAAGAGGTTTGAATATTCTTCTTCTTTCTGCACTTTTTGTTGACGCACCTACAGCCTAACCTACTAAATGGATTTTGACGTATGAGGATTTTTTGGATTCGTCTTATGCTCGTGTGCATTCCTACCTAATAAAATCTCAAATTCGACATTCCTACGCTGAACGCGGAGCGAAAAATGTCGCTAGTAAACGGTAGTTTTATACGTTGACGCACCTACTGTTGTCAACTACTGAACGGATTTTGATGTGTGAGGACTTGGTAGATTCTTCTTATACCTTTGTGCATTCCTCCTTAAAAAATACCTAATTCGACATTCCTACGCTGAACGCCCTTAGTATTGCCAACCTAGCAACTATATTTTAAAACACCAATATCAATCTCCAACTTAAACGGACATGACTTGGCGGGACAGAAAAGTTGATTTCCCTACTTTTTTGGACCATACACTTGCCGGGGAGTGTTTTTTCCAAGCAAGTGGTTTTTGTTTAGATACCATCCATATTTAGGTAAAACATCATGCTTAAACATGTTACAGCGTGATAATGTTGACATCTATTAATATATACTTATTATTCGTGTCCTAGATCTAGATATGGTGTCTAGCTGTCTATCTCTAGTGCAGTCTAGTTAATGTTAAGTTGCATGTTAGCATAATATTGTTGACGACTGTTCTATCACTGGTATACATATATAAATAAGTATCCATGTTTATGATTTAACCTTTAACTGATCTCTAATTTAGCCTTAGAATAAAGTAGCGGTTTAGTTCAAATTTTAGCTACTCTTGTGGTGGCCCTTAAACTTTTTACTCAGTAGAAAATAGAAGCCCTGAACAGTGTTAGTCATATAAACCAAACTAACACTGTAAAAATAGTTAATGAGTTGTGGCTGTTTATTGTTTATAAAACCGCATAATTGTCCTCACAATGTCGCATGTTCTTGTTATGTCACAGACATGTGATTCATCTTATAATTTCATGCGTCATTATCGCCGTAGCTCATATGTCCTCTTCATCTCTCGCTCTGTTACATCTAGCCGGAGGATGTCACCTTGACAGAACTATCCTCCCTGCGAATCTTATTCCTCCGGATGTTGTCAGCCACCTGGAACCGACTCTTGTCCTGTAATTGTGCTCTTATTATTGCATTCGTAGCACCATATCTTAATTTTTGTGTAGCTTCAAGCATTTCATACATTTAAATTGCTATAAAGACTCATTTGAAATTGTTTTAGTTCTATTTCTTCGCTATTTAATGATACCATTCATATGCATTTCCTTCCTATTCAATGTCATCTCCTCTATTAGAGGAAATATTGTCACTTTTAAATTCCAGCTGCGAAATCAAAAAAGTCACGTGTTATTTTCCGTGTAATATATGATAATAACCATTGATCACGGTTAAATATAGAATTTAGAAAAACGAATGTAACAAATTTAAATATAAGCAAACGATAAGGATATGAAAATGTTATGAGATAATAATAATTATGATGTTAATAGTGTTAGCGGGCTCAGCTGAAATTTCATTGATTATTATAGTTTTACGTGTTATTTATTCGCAGGCACGTGTTGTTTTTTGTTTTACACATGTATATATAAAAGTTATATACTGCGTAATAAACTATAAAAATGTTGCGTACATGTAAATGATAAGATGAGTGATGTGAAGAGAAATATATTAGAGATGCCAGCGACAGCATTTCGGAATTTGCTACCTAATTAAAAGCCTTGAAATTCAGTTTCATCTCATTATGCAGTATTAGTTCAATATTTGTCCTGTAACTTGTGTATGTTTAAAAAATTGTAAAAAAAATCAGGAAATAATTCAATTAAGTTGAAATGTAGTACAAGTGTATGAAATGAAATGAAATGCCTGTTTTAGGGCCTTTTAGGCCCATCAGGGTATTCACCCTGCGGATACCACCTCAGGTGGGTTGCATCTACTACACTCTAAAAATTAATTAAAGTTGGCGGAATCATTTTAATACAAATACTATTCATAAAATCTTAGAGCATAGCCCGGGCTGCGAACCCCGGACCTCCGGTGCCGAAATCGAACGCCTTTACGATCACGGCCACGGAGGCAGACAAATGTATACCTCGATGAAATATGTACACTAAGTTTCGTTTCAATACGTTAAGTCATAAAAATCAATCAGCATCGAGCAAGGTAAGTGCCTGGATGGGTGACCGCTGAGAATAAAACTAAAATGTTTACTATCTTAGAACGAGCAAAGCGTATCCGAAAACGTATTGCAGTATAAATTTAGTATTTTTACTTTTCCTCATTTATACCGTATGTATATAGGAAAAGTATTGTGTTTGCAAAAAAATCCGAAACCGGGATGAAACCGGAATTATCCGGTTTCATCCCGTTTTAGATGTTTTAATGCCTCCTGAGCAGTTTTCTCAAAGTTGTTTGTCTGTATGTGTGTGTCTGTTATCATCGTAGCTCCCAGTGTATTTATGCTAGAGAGTTGAGACTGTACAAAAATCAGTCTACCGCTGTAATTTTGCTGTTCGAAAATATTTTTTTATGACGTCATTAATCCACAATAATGACTCATCAAAAATTTCTAAAAATCATAAAACGCAAAGAAATCATGCGATCTGATTAAAATTTTGCACGCATGTAGTCATGTATAAGACTAACATATGCGCTAAGTTTCATCTCTTTATCAGCATTAGTTTAATTTTTATTAAATGACTTGTGTACGTTTTTTAAAAAATTGTAAAAAACCAGAAATGATTCAAATGAGTTGAAATTTAGTACAAATGTAAACCTTTACTTTATAAATAAGTTCACAGAGTTTCGTTTTATTAATTTTCGTATATCAATAAATTTTGTTGGATCATTAAACTTAAGTCAGTGCTGTATGGGTGACCAGTGAGAATGAAACGGATGCATTTACTATCTGAGGACGAGTGAAGCGAGTCCGAAGACATGTTGCAGTATAAATTTGCCGAATTGTATATTCTGAGGATGAGCTTAGCGGGTCCGAAGTGTGGAGTATGAGCGTTGTAAATCCGATGTGGTAAGGAAAAGGTCTT
Source organism: Microvelia longipes (assembly GCA_018340805.1). Taxonomy (NCBI): domain Eukaryota; kingdom Metazoa; phylum Arthropoda; class Insecta; order Hemiptera; family Veliidae; genus Microvelia; species Microvelia longipes. Next base: position 60,210,617 of record JACMZG010001908.1, read on the forward strand.
TAATAGCCGACTTTTTTCTAAAACTTTTTGTATTTTCATAAAATACATAATAAGATTAACTCAATTTTTACTGCCAGAATCACACACAATATATGATATAGTTCTCGTACTTGACTCTAACTAAGTACGGTAAGTAAATTACCTCTTGTTTGATTGTGAGATTCTAGGTTCTGAATGATTTAAATTAAGTTTGGAGCTAGCGTCTGGTAATAAAGAGTGGCCACCCAGTAAGCCCTTTTTCTTATTGCTGAACCTAACTTTATATACCTCATGAGTTAGTTACCTAATCATAGTGACTAAAATCATGAAGTGACTTGATTACAGGGAGCACATATGACTGCGTCTCATGGATTTTATGAGGCTAAATTGTATGAGTTATTTATATAATCAAATTAAGAAGTTTTTTTATGATACATTAGTTTAAATATTAATTAGTCAAAGAGATTGTGTGTCAATTTTTATTTGTAATATTTTATATTAAATAAACGTTATTTCTCTATCCTTAAGACAATAAAGCATTTAATATTCATATGTAATAAGCTTTGAAAACAAATACGCACACAAATATAATATATATATTATATATATATATATATAATATAATATATATATATATATATATATATATATATATATATATATATATATATATATATATATATATATATATATATATATATATATATATATATATATATATATATATATATTATATATATATTATATATATATATTATATATATATATAATATATATATATATATATTATATATATATATATATATATATATATATTATATAATATATATTATATATATATATATATATATATATTATTTGCGTGTGTACTTTCTAATTGCAATCAATATAGCTTTTTGTGACCGCCTCCGTGGCCGAGGTCGTTAAAGCGTTAGTCTTTACACTGACCTTTGACACCCACGGAGGTCTGGGGTTCGCATCCCAGGTTACGCTCTCAGTTTATATAAAATTATTGTTTAGATAAATTATCGCCAGCTTTAGAATACACTTTGAGCGTAACGGTTGCTACTACCACCCGAGGTGGTTCCCGCAGGGTTTATCTAAACGGGCATTATTATTATAGCTTTTTGTGAGTTTGTGGTAGAATCTTAATTATTTTTCATTCTGATGAGTCAGTTGTGGTTTTCCCAGTAAATATTATCGTGTCATGTAGATTTATTCATGAACCCTTGTGGTTCTATTAAGCAAATTTGCATATCTTTCAATCCTCCTTATACCTCTCAACTCACCCTCAATCATTCCAATTGCTGAAAGTGTTCTATTAAAATCAGGAATAGTGAAAAAGTCGGGTACGTTATGCCTTGGAACTTATATTCATAAAATCGCTACGCTCATCCTCCCAGCTTCGGACTCACTTCGGTCGTCCTCAGATAGTAAAGTAAATATATTCGTTTCATTCCCAGCGGTCACCCTTCCATGCTATGACCACGCTCGATACTGCTTAACCTTTTGATCCTACAAAAATACTTGTCGTATTTAAAGGAAACTTAATATACTTATTTAGTACGTTAAGTAACACACTTGTAACAAATATCTACTCAATCGTATTATTTTTACATTTTTTTAAACACTATATGTCATTTGATAAAAATTAAACTAATGCTAATATTAAGAGGAAACATGACACGTAAGTTAGACTTATGACTAAGTGTGTGCTAAATCTCAAACCGTTCTACAAAACGGGTTTAGGACTTTAAAAAAATCTGGATAACACAACTGCACCTAAAGACGCAGTTGTGTTACTCTCTAGCATCTAGCATAATTACTCTGGGAGCTACGATGATAACAGACAAACAGACACACACATACGAAAAGGCAGCGTTGTGAAAATTACTTATGAGCCCTGTAAACACATGTAGTAGTAGATAATTTATATGGCATCCCCATTTCGGAGATTTTAAAAAATTTATTCGGAGATTTTATACTTTTATGTTATACTTTCCTTCGGTATAATTAAGAAAAAGTAACTACAGTAGTTTAAAAAAATCGGGTAAGGGGTACCTCGAAACTTTTCCTCACTTATCACATCGATAAAAGTTGTCATTCGATATAAATGGAACTAATGCCGATTGAGATGAAACTTAGCGCACATGTTAGTCTTATACATGCGTGCTAAATTTCAATCATTTCAATTGCATCGTTTCTTCGCGTTTTATGATTTTTAGAAATTTTTGCCGAGTTGTTATTGCGGGTTGACATTATAAAAAAATATTTTCTGAGTAGCACAACTACAGTAGTAGACTGATTTTTGTACAACGTTTCAACTCTCTATCATAAAACACTACTAGGAGCTACGATAATAGCAGACACACACACACACATATAGACCGATAACTTTGAGAAAACCTCTCAGGAGGGCTTAAAAACACTTGAAGCGGATAATGCCAGTTTCATCCCGGTTTCGGATTTTTTTGCAAACACAATACTTTTTCTCATTCCTATATACCGTAGGTATATAGGAATGAGGAAAAGTAAACATCTGACTCTTGAGTAAAACGAAGTGAGATCACATTGTAGAGCAAGTCATTTTTTAGCCTCATCCACTTGGTGAAAAAATCCGCCCACCACCTATCCCTCTCTCCATGACCTCAACTTCATCAGCTCATTTTTTCATCGAAATTCGCGAAAATGATCATTTGACAACCTAGTAGTATAATATACTATTTAAACCAGTATTTTAGTTTACTTTTAAACAATATTGTCAATAATTGTTTGATGTTTTGCATGGCATATTTTATTTAAGAAAAGTTGCACTACTTCTCCAAAATGGGCACGTGTAATATTTTCGTGTCTAGGAACAATATATTTAAGTGGTATTTTTCCGATTTATGTTAATGTTTTTTTGGTTATTATTCCATATTTTTCCAAATTGTGATTCCAGATTTTTCGTAATTATTTTTAGTTAAGTACTATAGGGTGACATATGTAGCTGTTCGTTGTCATTATTTGTGATACTAAGGTATTGTGTGTTTGGTACCGGTTACCTAGGAGAGGTATAGAAGGTAGTGTGGGTATTATACTTTCCATAGCATATGTTTATTTAATATAGATATGTATGTGTTTATATATAAGAGTTTTAGGTGATATGTGCTGTGAAATTTAGGATATGGTTTTACAATTTGTTGGTATTGACGTATTGTGATGTGGTTATTATTGTTTTATGTGTTAGTTAGAGGGAATTATTGAATGACATATATAATTAGTCAATAATTTATTTTATTGTGATTATATTTATTGCGTTTTTTTATGTATGTATGTATATGTGTAATTATTTTGTATTTGATTATATGTTTTAGTAAAATTTAAAAATATTGGATTTATTGGTGATATTTTAGAAATTAAGTAATGTCGTTTTTTGTTTTATTGGTTGGTGAAAAAGTTGTTTTAGAGCGATATATATTAGGGGGTATTTTTTTCTTTAGTATAAGGTGGGGAGGGTCAGGACCCCATGGATAAAGAAAATAGTGGGAGAGAGGAATCAGCTGATGTTGCAGTCAGTGTCTAGCCGTTGTGCCGTCTACAACGGGAGATTTTAGTGTCAATCAGTGGTTAGTGTTCGGTGTCAGTGTTTACGCGAGTGCCATGTGATGTCTCCGTGTTCGCGCGAACCCAGTTTGGTTGAGAGGGTGCACATTGCTCAGCAAGTGCGTAATAAGCGTAGTGCCAATTTTAGACGTTCCGCACCTCCTCCTCCTACGAGGGCTGAACAGTTGACTTTGTTGGCGTTGTTAAGAAGGTTGTTCAGGTGGTTGGCTAAACTTGGTCATAGACCTATTGTTAAACCAGGTACATTTTGTTTCATTTATTCTCTATTTACATTTTTTTTGTTAAAAATTTAGAAAGATTGTTCAACCAAATCCCTTCTTTCCAAAAGTTTATCATCTTACAAAGGGGGTTTGTGTTTAAAGTATTACTTTATTATTTGTTTTAACACAGCAATATTCAATTTTATTTATAAAAAAAATAAAGACTGCAGTCCTTCAATAGGACTGCAGCCTTTAAAATCACTTAATTATTTATAATTATTATTAACAGTCCATTTAACTCTTCATTTAAATTTTATGGTCTTATAAGTTTATTATAAGTTATTTTGATTATTCTTTTGCTTATTATAATTTTCTTTCAAGTATAATGATTTTTCTTTGATAGCATGATCCTCCTTTATTTTATTATGATGTTTTTGGCCTTGCGTTTTTCTTATCTGTATAACTGAACAGCCGTTAAGAATGAGGATGTAGGTTAACAAACATCATTACTTTTCCTCATTTATACCGTAGGTATAAATGAAGGTAGGTATAGAAAAAGTATTTTGTTTGCACTTAAAATTCGAAACCGAGAATACACCTGAATTAACCGTGTCAGGTGTTATTTTAACCAAGTTGTCTGTCTGTATGTGTGGAAGTATATTTATTGTATATTTGAGTGAGTGTGTCTGTTATTCTAGTAGCTTTTAATGTGTTTATGGCAGTAAGTTAAAATTTTGTACCAAAATCAATTTTTACGTCTAGTTGTGTTTTCCCTAAAAATAATTTGTCAGTGACTTCCTTAACAATCATTGATGACAGGAAAAATTTAAAAGGTTCATAAAATAGGGATTTTTTTAAACAAAAATCCTTTATTTTAAATATTTACAAATAATTATGACAATATCTGCTTATAAACTAGAATATAAATTTAATACAAAATGTTATTTACATGTATAATAATATTAATTAATTATTACATTCTATATAATAATAGATTTTGTGATATTAGTTAAAAGAATACTTCTACTTTGAGGTAACAGTGTACCTGTTATTATTGTATTTGATGGGATTTATTTAAAATTTGGCAGGCCTGTAGAACTATATTATACCAACAAATGTGTCGTTTCATTATCAGCATTATTTTCATTTTTATTGAATGACAACTATTCATACTTTTTTTATGAATCAAGAAAAATCTTAAAACCGACCTGTTAAATTAAAATGTGGCTCAGGTGTACCCCTTTATATAATGGAGGAAAGGTACTCTACTATTTACTTATAAGTCCTTTAGCTTTTATATGAGATTTTTTTTCGCTTTCAATGACCGACTGTGTTATAATATTAAGTAAGTCTTATGAATTGACTAGTTAGGCAAAAAAATATATATAATATATATAATATATATATATATATATATATATATATATATAAATATATATATATATATATATAATGCTCGTTTAGAGCCTTGCGGCTCATCAGGGATAACCCATGCGGGAACCACCTCGGGTGAAGTGAAAAAGTGAAAATTCAAAAGGCAGTATTTTTAAAATGGGGACCATAATCAAAATGATGTCTGACGAATCTATTTGTCAAGTAATTTTTTTATACTTTCATTAGATCCTTAAATTTTTGATGCCTCAGTAAAATATGTTAACGAGGTTTAAAAACTATTTTCCGGGGTGCGCGATTAAACTTTAAGTCTGATTTTTTCGACCACGTTTCAACTCTAACACGAACGCAGAATGAGTTATGCGTGACACGGACTCACACCAACACGCAGACAGACATTTCGAACGTCAAGAAGGTTCTTGATACGGATAATAATATACCATTTATTAATCCATAATACATTTTACAATTTTACAATATTGGCTTATAGTTTTATAAGATTAAATCAGCCTAAGCTGTGGTTAACTTGATACGGATGAGTATGATTAATTTCCAGTTTCCGATTTTTAAAATAAACACAATACTTTTCCTATATACCTACTCTGGTAGTTGAGGAACAGTCAAAATATTACCTTTTAACCTGCTCCATGATTCAATGTCTAATTCCATCTAATATTCTATCATCTCAGTATTATTGTTCTGTGGTAACGAGAACCGGTTGTATTAAATCTGAAGGGTTTCGTCGGCACTCCTTTTGTGACACCAGTTCAAGACAATAGTCTTTAATTTCACGCAGAGTACTTCGTGGACTATTCGCTTTAAGAGATTCGTTTAGGTCGTTTGGTTACGTCAAAGATATTACTTTTTTTTGTGCTTGATGATAATTAATAAAGAGTGTAATGGCCTTAGTTTGTTAACTGTTTTTTAAACCTATAGTTTTTGCCCTTGTCGTGTTGCTTCGGTTTGGTTTCGTTTCACCCTTAGAATCCGAAACCAAAGTTTCATCATAATTATCCGTTTCAGGCACTTTTTTTTAAGTTTTTAGTAGTTTTAATCATGCTCTCTGTCTGTTGGTGTATGTGCATGTGTGTCACGTATGACTTGAAGTAGGTAAGTAGAAACATAGCTCGGAAATTAGACTTTTGAAGAATTAGGAGGTCTAGTTGTACTGCTCGGAAGATATTATTTTTAGACCACGATAACCTTTTACTAAGTCATTAAAAATTTTAAAAACATTTAAAAAATGTCAGTACATTTATTCATGTACTGAATAAATATATTTTTTTTATCGACAAAAATATCATTTATTGGCGCTCTACATAAAATTTTATGTAAAAGTTTGTTAATTAATTGTTTTAATTTATTTATTTAATTACACATACATTAATATTAAGTACATGCATAATCAGAGACCCCAACATCAACTTTTACATTAATATAAAGCAAAACAAATGGGGCACTCATCAACTTTTATACATTAAAAAACATGAGAAAAATAAAAGTAAAAAAGATTAAAACAAATTTAATTTGCTCAATTTTATTTTTAATGAAATTATAAGGATTATTTAGAAGTTTTATCATTGGCATAAGTATACAAAATTATATTGTGTGAACCAGAGACATATTAGGTATGCATAAAAGAATTGTTAAACAAGAATAATGGCTATTTTTGAAATTTACTAAAAACTCAGGGACACCACGTAACCTAATTTCTATAATGTCTCAGTTTTTAAAACTTCTTTTATTGGTATAATTTACTTTTACGTTCGCCTCGCGATTCTTATCAATCGTAATTTTTATTTTTATTGATTTAAATGTGAAAGCAGCATGGCTTTAAAATTTTTTACTACCTTTAATGTGTTTTTTTTTTACTAAAAATTACTCTAGTATACCATTTTCCACTCTATTTACAGTTTCATAGTGTTTATTTTATTATCTGTTTCATTTTATTTTCTCTTATTTATTCCTGTTCTAGCTGATCATTTTGTTTTGATTTATTGACGCCCTAAAACCATGTATACGCAACATGGCTTTTCGAAATTATTACTTTTCCTCATTTATACCGTAGGTATATAGAAAAAGTATTGAGTTTTCAATAAAATCCGAAACCGGGATGAAACCGGAATTATCCGTTTCAGGCGTTTTAAATGGCTCCTGAGTGGTTTTTGCAAAGTTGTCTCTCTGTATGTGTGTCTGTTATCATCGTAGCGCCCATTATATTTATGATAGAGGGTTAAAATTTTGTACAAAGGTCAGTCTACCGCCGTATTTGTTATTCGGAAAATATTTTTTTATGACGTCATTAACTCGCAATAATAACTCATAAAACGCGGTAAAATAATGCGATCACACTGAGATTTGGCACGCATGTGCCAAATTTGTATATACGTCTAACATATGTGCCAAAGTTTCATCTCATTACAGCATTAGTTCAATTTTATTGAATGACTTGTGTAATTTTTTTTTAAATTGTCAGAATTTAGGAAATGGTCCAATTGAGTTGAAATTTAGAACAAGTGTATATTATTACCTAATAAATAAGTACACTAAGTTTCGTTTTAATACGACAAGTATATCCATGTTTTTTGTTGGATCATAAACATTAAGGAGCATTGAGCTTGGTCAGTGCTGTATGGGTGACCGCTGAGAATGATATAGGTGCAATTACTATCTGAAGACGAGCGAAGCGAGTCTAAAGCAGGGAGAAGGAGCGAAGCGAGCCCGAAGCAGGGAGGACGAGCGAAAATACACCCTTTAAGTCACTTTTTATGACTCGATTAGAAATTGTATCCTGGCTCACTATGTTAAGAGCCGTTATGTCCTCTCTGTACTAGTCTAGACGTTTTGTTAGGGCTGCAGTGATGAATTATTATTTTAACATAACATTCATTTGT
>JACMZG010001908.1:60231572-60261572 GCA_018340805.1 Microvelia longipes
TCATGCAAAAAGTTTAAAAATTCAACCAAAAATGAGGTTCAGGGTATCTTGGAACTTGTCCTTATCACAGAGGATTCGCTGAGCTCATCCTCCCTACTTCAGACTCGCTTTGCTCGTCCTTAGAATATACAATACGTCAAATATATATTACAACACGTGTTCGAACCCGCTTCTTTCGTTTTCAAATAATAAATACCTCACTTTCATTCTCAGCGGTCACCCATATAGCAAAGACCACGCTCAGTGTACATTAACTTTAAATATACTTACCGTATTATAACAAAACTTAGTGCACTTATTCATCACGTACTATTCATATATCATATATTCATATTCATATATATTTGTACCAACTCAATTTTATAATTTTCCGATTTTTTACAGTTTTTTAAAACATGTACACAAGTCATTTGATACAAATTAAACTTATGCTGATAATGAGATGAAACATATCACATATATTATTCTTAATTATACATACATCTTATACATAGCTACATGCGTGCCAAATCGCAATCTGATCATTTTTCAGCGTTTTATGATTATTAGAAATTTTTGCTGGGTCATTATTGCGGGTTAATGACGTTATAAATAAAATATTTTCTAAATAGCACAACTAAAGCGGTAGACTGATTTTTTTACAAAGTTTCAACGCCCTGGCATAAATACCCTTAGGAGCTACGATGATAACAGACACACTCGCATACACACCCAGACACACATACAGACAGAAAACTTAGTGAAAACCACTGAGGTAGCCTTAAAGACACCTGAAACGAATAATTTCGGTGATATCTAGGTTTCGGATATTTTTGCAAACACAATACTTTTCCTATATACCTACGGGGTATAGGAAAAGTAAAACCATAGTCTGCCTATCCAGGGTGAAGCCTTCCATAGAATTGCGCATGCTCAAAAGTTTAGATAATCGCACAAATATCAGTTTTATTACAATGAAAGAACAATTTTTACAGCTAAAAAATTGTCCTATTAAACGAGTGATTTTTCATCAAAATCGAATAACTTTAACTAAAGTTATAACAATTGTTAAATGGTAAAAAAAGCAAAAAAAACAATATGTTTTCAAATAAATCTGCTGAATTTGTTCGAATTAAAAAAATTGTTTATAATTATTATCAACAATTTATTGTTGATAAACTAACGTAGTGAGCCAAAAGTAATAACTCCTGCAGCTTTGGGTAAATATCATAAATTTGAAGACGAGCGAAGCGAGTCGGAGGTGTTGAAGATTTGTATGGAAATACCCCGTACCTGATCAATTGTCTGTACGAGGAAGGTCTGTAACGAGTTTAACGCTACTCTCAGAACCTGATACAAAAACAAGCCGACTTCCTTTCTAAAAACTATGTCTTTATCTTTTTGTAGAGTTGTTTTTAAACCAATGTAGCTTCCATGCTTATAACTGTATTACCTGGAACCTTTCTTTGTAATATTTCCATTTTGAACTTATTTCTTATAACAGCATAAAATAATGAAGGGTTTATTTTCATTGCTAAGCTATGAATTTAAGAGCTCTTCAATATGATATACAATTTACCATGATTTTTGTTGATTAACATGAGCTCTTAGTTAAAAAATTATATAACTCAGAATAAAGTGGAGTAATATGCACTATTTTAAAATGACTTATTTCCATTAAAATTAAAAAATCAGGTACTGGGTATCTCAGAACATTTCCTTATGACATCGGATTCGCTACGCTCATCCTCTATACGTAGGACTCGCTTCGCTCGTCCTCAGAATATAAAAATACCAAATTTATACTGCAACACGTATATACACTCGCTTCGCTTGTCCTCAAATAGTAAATGCATCCGTTTCATTCCCATCGGTCACCCAGGCACAGACCACACTCGATACTGCTTAACTTTTATGATTCAAAAAATTAATGAATATACTTGTTGTATTAAAAAAAAACTTAGTATAATTGTTTATTACGTTAAGAGATACATTTGTACCAAATTTCAACTGAATTAGATTATTTTTCGATTTTTTTTTTCAATTACTTAAAAACATAAACAGTCTTTCGAGAAAAAAACTAATGCTGGTTATGAGGTGAAACTTGGCACATAGATTAGTCATGTATATGACTAAATGAGTGCCACATCTCAAATTAATAGCAATATGTTCCCGCGTTTTCTGATTTTTGAAAGTTTTGCTGTTATTATTGCGGGTAAATAACAACATTAAAAATTATTTATGGATAGCAACTAAAACTATAGAGTAATTTTTAAACTAAGTGTCAACTTTCTAGCGTCGGTACTCTGGGAGCGATCCTAAAAGAAACGCACATAGAGACAGACAACTTTGAGAAAACAAAGTAGGAGGCCTTTAAACACCTGAAACAGATAATTCAGGCAAAATCCCCGTTTCGGTTTTTTTGCAAACGCAATACTTTCCGTATGTACGGTATAAATGAGAAAAAGTAAAAATGATAAAATACTGTAGGTACTTGGTATAGTTAACATTTTTTCTCGGTATACTCCTTATCTTTCTTATTCATTCAAAACTTTTTTGCATTACTGCAATAAAATTTTGGTTACAAACATTTTAAAAACTGATATAAAATTGATTTCAAAATGTTTTATTTCATTAATGCTATTGGGATTCATTATGTGGTGAAACGTCATGATTTTTACACGTGTAAACCAAGCTGATAGAGTTTATAAAGTAATTCAAATGGAGAGTTTTTATTAATTAAATCAATTTTGCTTTAACATTGCTTTAAATTTTATCGAATGACTTGTATACGTGTATGTAAAAAATCGGGTGCGGGATACCACGTAACTTTTCATCATAATATCGAATTCGCTACACTCATTCTCCAACTTCGGGCTCGCTTCGCTCGTCCTCAGAATATACAATTCGTCAGCAAAACCTCTTTCGCTCGTCCTCAGAATGTATATACATTCGTTTAATTCCCAGCGGTCATCCATCCAGGCATTAACTATATTCGATGCCGCCTAACTTTTTTGATCCAACAGAAACCATAGATATACTTGGCATATTATAACAGAACTTAGTTTAATTATTTATTACGAAATTCTATACACTTGTACCGAATTTTAACTCGATTGGATTATTTACCAATTTTTGAAAAAAAACTTACACAAGTCATTTGATCACTTCAAATGACTGAAGTGATGAGTCATTTGAGTCAGACTGTCAAACAGCCTGACTTTTGACAGCTAATACATTCTCGAAGCCAGCACTCCTCTCTTTCTGAGCCACAAACACAGAAGGCTGCAACGTCTTATAGATGCTCCAAATCAAATCCAACAGATTTTATTGAAGCAGAAATCAGTTTTAAATTACAGCAATATAGACAAGTGTAATATTCCCATAAGGGTTGGTATTTAACCCATGCATTTGGGTATCAATGAGAAGAACTTTGTCATCCCTAATTTTATTTCTGAGTTGTAATCTTTAAAATGAGAATAAGCCTCTTTTTATTAATTTTTTCACCGTTTTCAATTATGGATGCTCATAATAAAAGAGCAGTCTTTGGAGTCCTCTAAGTAATACAACAAAGCAATACTCAAATTATGTTATTTTAACGCTTCAAACTACATACTAAGTCACTAAATAGGAAGATTTTTGGAACCATTTTTTTACTCGTATATAAATGCATCTAGGGACTTTTGAGAAAATATATGTACAAATATTAATAGAGATCCTTAAAGTAGAGTATATAAAGGACATTTTAAATATGGCCTTTTTTATAACTTTGCTTCAAAAACACCTCTAAAAGTGAAAATTGTCATTTTCAAGACACTCTTAAAGCCATACCGTTTATCCTAGGACATTGAAAAAAATAGGTGAATACTATTATAGACAATAAACATTAGTACCTATATAAAGTTTCAGCACTTTATTAAGGGACCAAAAAATCTTAAAATTTGTGAAAATTGATTTTTTTGTTGTCGTTTTTATCCATGAAAAGACCAGTCAAGATAAAGACACATAAAGATGAGTATTTTCTTAGAGGATATAATTATTATTATAACGGCAAGGAACAATAGAATAAGAAAATACAATGCCCTTATGAGACAGCGAAATATCAATATCATAAGTAGCGTTTTTACGGCAATCCGCGTCTTAAACTTAATATTGGTAAATTTAATTTACTAATTAAGTTTCGACAGCAGGCAGCATAATACTGCTAAAAAAATATATTGATAAAATATTATAAGGAAAAGGTAATTAAATTCATAATTTATGAATTTAAACAACCAGGTGTTCAACACCTCGTGTAGACGAAGTAATAAATATTTAAATGGATTTGTAAATTGCAACAATCAATAATACTATTATAATACGACACACGGCTAAAATCAGTCGACAGCGTCAGAGATCCAATGAGGTTAGTCCTGGATGTTAAACCACGCCCTCAATTTCAAATCAGACCAAGCTTATTGGTTCCTCAACAATATTTACCCGCGCTGTCAACTGATTTTAGCCGTGTGTCGTATTATAATAATAATAATAAAAACGTTTGGCATTATCAACAAACAGGAAAATAAAATAAAGCAATGCATTGAGATAGGGTATGCCCCCCTCTTTATTAATATATATCTGAAATTACTGGTAATAGTTATCGGTAGCACCAGTGATCACATGCGAAAAAATTTGCTATTAATATTTTGTTTGTGGTTCATAATTATCCACACAAGAGATTCTTGATAAAGTTACGCTATTATTTAGTTGTGTGCAGTGAATCTAATTAAATGTAAAATTACCAATACGAATTCGTTTTGTAAGCCTATTCAGTGCTTCTATTTCCGATTTGCGTGAAGGGGGAAATATATTTTGATGATAAAATAGTGTTCACTTACAATAACACCAGATGGTGTTTTTGTGTATACAAGTCGAGGTCGGATTGACCACTAGGACCTTTGTCTTATGAACTAGTTCAACAAAACCATGCCTGATTATAGAATAATCATTATAATACTATAATAATTGGTGGTCAGTCTTAGTCATGAGAGGAAATTTTACGGAGAGCTTTCTGTGTAAAAAATATCCATTGTAAGTTTTAGTTATGAACATGGTATGCAGACTTTTGTTAGTCGACAAATCATTGCATTTATTTGTCTTAAATCTACAAGTTCACTCACAAATCATTGCATTATGATACCCAATGAATTAGTTGTTTATTTATTAATTTTCTAGTCGACTGTCGACCGACCGTGTATATTTATAGAAGTCGTAGCCATTGAATTTCAAAGTTGATCTTTGAACCGAACCTAACGAAAATAGCCCTTGGGAGTTTAAGGTCTCTTAGTAGTCACGAGCAATATTTAGCACTTAATTACTAAAAGACCTTTAATTATACGTGCATTGTAAATATCAGACTCTTAGTGGACTCGAGAAATATTTAACACTTAAGTACTTAAAGATCTTAAATTATATGTAATAAATATTTAGTTCTTAATTAAATGTTCCTTTATTAGTTTCCTCATTTATACCGTAGGTGTATAGGAAAAGTCAAAAAAATCCGAAACCGGAGTTATCCGTTTCTGGTGTTTTAAAGGTGTTGCCTGAGTGGTTTTCTTAAAGTTGTCTGTCTGTATGTGTATGTGGGTGTGTGTGTGCGCGCGTATGTGTGTTTGTGTGTGTCTGTTATCATCGTAGCTCCCAGTGTACTTATGCTAGAGAATTAAAACTTTGTTCAAAAATCAATCTACCGCTGTAGTTGTGCTATACGGGAAATATTTTTGTATGGCGTCATTAAACCGCAATAATGACAGCGAAAAATTTGAAAAATCTAAAAACGCGAAAAAATTATGTGATCCAATTGAAATTTGGCACGCATGTAGCTAAGACTAATATATGTGCCCAGTTTCATCTCATTATCAGCATTAATTTAATTTTTATTGTATGCAAGTTTTTTTAAAAATTGTGAAAAAAATCAGAAAATGAATCCATTGAGTTGAAAAATAGTACAAGTGTACACTTTACTTAATAAATAAGTGCGCAAAGTTTCGTTTCAATACGACATGTAGATCCATGATTTTTGTTGGATTATAAAAGTTAAGAAGCATTGGGCGTAGTCATTGCTGTACAACATACAGCCGCTGAGAATAAAACGGATGCATTTACTATCTGCGGACGAGCGAAGCGAGTCGTACGAATTATACATTATAAGGATGAGCGAAGCAAGTCCGAAGCAGGGAGGATTAACATAGCGAATACGATGTGATGAGCAAATGTTCTGAGGTACCCCATATCCGATTTGTTTTCTTTTGAAAGTAGCGACAAGCAATACATCTTATTACTAGAAGAGCTTTATAACGAGTATTAATATTATATTAGTTGCTAATTGTTCATTTTTATTCGTTTTTAAGAAACAGGCAATATATGATTGTTAATTTTTACGTGGTTTATGATTATGAGTTTTTAAAAAAAGTATTTAATAATTGTTTTATTAATATTGTTGTGAAATAATAAATATGTTAATTTTTGACATTCTATGTACTTTTTAGAAACTTATTCATCTTTTATTATTATTAGTATCTTAAGATCAAGTAGTTGAGTTTTAAATTAGGTTTTCATATATAGCGACCTGGTCCCCTAAACGTGTTTTACGTCCCAAGGGACGTAAAACACATATTTACGTCTCTAGAGACGTGAAATTCATGTTTACGTCCCTAGGGACCCCTTGGGACGTAAAATGCATATTTACGTCTCTATGAACGTTATAATTCTAACATCAATTTAAATCTCCCTGATCCTAAAATATACACAGAGCCTTGCCTGTGTAGAACGTCAGCGACCCTTCTTGACAATGCAGTTGCATCAGTGACAACTTTAAAAATACATTGTAATCAAGTGCAGTGGCCATATAGAGAGTCATCTATGCCGAATAAAATCAAAGTCAGAGAACAAATTCTAAAAAATGTAAGGAATGAAATAGAGAATGTGTACAATAATGAAAACCCTCTACCTACAATCCTTATTAACAACCCTTCAAACTTCTTATTCCCATCATCATCAGCAAATTTTAAAAATTAATAAGAAATAAATTTCACATCTTATCCAAGTCGTAGGTAAAATTTATTACACGACAATTGTCTCGTATTGTCTCCCTCGGCTAGGCCTTGGGAGTTAATTTTAGTTATCTTCCTCGGCAAAGCCTCAGGAGCTATGGACCTGTGGGTTCGCTTTATGTGAAAACTTGGCCCTGAGCTGCAAAACTTTCTTCTTCCTCTTGCCGTGTAAATAACTATAACCTGAGCAGTAGCGTCACAATGTGTTTATTTATTTTTTCAAAGAAAATGCGCATATTTATTTCATACATTATACACTAAACAAAACAGCATTATTTGCACTCATTTAACGAACTCGGTAGAATAAATGATTTTATTATTAAATATTTAGAATTTTCACATACATACGGAGGCACAAAAAGTGCCCAAAACTGTTTAAAATTAATCGTTAACGCGATATTTGCCATTTTACGAATTTACAATTAATTAATGAATGTAATAATGCAAGTTTATAAATTGCCTTCCTGATGAGCCAATATACCATAAAAAGTCATCCTAAAGTGTCATTTTTTACTATATAAATTGTCCTCCTAATGTGCCATTTTATGACTACGTGATTGCTTAACAACTCGGTAGTATCAAATAATATTTCTTTATTATTTAAAATTGACATGCTCAGTCCAGATAGAAAAATGAAGGAGGGGACGAAAAATGCCCAAAATTGTCTAAAATTAATCGTCTACGCGATATTTTCCATTTTACTAATTAACAAATTAATTAATGAATATAATAATTAAAGTTTATAAATTGCCTTCCTAATGAGCCAATATACCATAAAAAGTCATCCTAAAGTGTCATTTTTTACTATATAAATTGTCCTCCTAATGTGCCATTTAATGACTACGCGATTGCTTAGCAACTCGGTAGTATCAAATAATATTGTTTTATTAATATTTAAAATTGACATGCTTGGTTCAGATGAAAAAATCGAGGAGGGGACGAAAAATGCCAAAAAATTGTCTAAAATTAATCGTTTACGCGATATTTCCCATTTTACTAATTAACAAATTAATTAATGAATATAATAATTAAAGTTTATAAATTGCCTTCCTGATGAGCCAATATACCATAAAAAGTCATCCTAAAGTGCCATTTTTACTATATAAATTGCCATCCTAATGTGCCATTTTATGACTACGCGATTGCTTTGCAACTCGGTAGTATCAAATAATATTGCTTTATTAATATTTAAAATTGACATGCTTGGTTCAGATGAAAAAATCGAGGAGGGGACGAAAAATGCCAAAATTGTCTAAAATTAATCGTTACGCGATATTTCCATTTTACTAATTAACAAATTAATTAATGAATATAATAATTAAAGTTTATAAATTGCCTTCCTGATGAGCCAATATACCATAAAAAGTCATCCTAAAGTGTCATTTTTTACTATATAAATTGCCCTCCTAATGTGCCATTTTATGACTACGCGATTGCTTTGCAACTCGGTAGTATCAAATAATATTTCTTATTAATATTAAAATTGACATGCTTGGTTCAGATAGAAAAATCAGGAGGGGACGAAAAATGCCCAAATTGTCTAAAATTAATCGTTTACGCGATATTTCCATTTTACGAATTACAAATTAATTAATGAATATAATAATTAAAGTTTATAAATTGCCTTCCTAATGAGCCAATATACCATAAAAAGTCATCCTAAAGTGTCATTTTTTACTATATAAATTGCCCTCCTAATGTGCCATTTTATGACTACGCGATTGCTTTGCAACTCGGTAGTATCAAATAATATTTCTTTATTAATATTTAAAATTGACATGCTTGGTTCAGATGGAAAAATCGAGGAGGGGACGAAAAATGCCCAAAATTGTCTAAAATTAATCGTTAACGCGATATTTTCCATTTTACTAATTAACAAATTAATTAATGAATATAATAATTAAAGTTTATAAATTGCCTTCCTATGAGCCAATATACCATAAAAAGTCATCCTAAAGTGCCATTTTTACTATATAAATTGCCATCCTAATGTGCCATTTTATGACTACGCGATTGCTTTGCAACTCGGTAGTATCAAATAATATTTCATTATTAATACTTAAAATTGACATGCTTGGTTTAGATAGAAAAATCAAGGAGGGGACGAAAAATGCTCAAAATTGTCTAAAATTAATCGTTTACGCGATATTTGCCATTTTACGAATTTACAAATTAATTAATGAATATAATAATTAAAGTTTATAAATTGCCTTCCTGATGAGCCAATATACCATAAAAAGTCATCCTAAAGTGTCATTTTTTACTATATAAATTGCCCTCCTAATGTGCCATTTTATGACTACGCGATTGCTTTGCAACTCGGTAGTATCAAATGATATTTTTTTATCATTAATTAGAATCGTCTTGCTTAGTCCAGATGGGGGATTCGAGGGGGGGTCGAAAAGTGCTAAAAATTGTCTAGGATCAACCGTTCACGAGATATTTCCTATTTTACGAATTTACAAATTAATTAATGAATATAATAATTAAAGTTTATAAATTGCCTTCCTGATGAGCCAATATACTATAAAAAGTCATCCTAAAGTGTCATTTTTACTATATAAATTACCCTCCTAATGTGCCATTTTTAGTAAAGTTATGTAATCTTATTGAGGCGGCGAGAAGGTGTTTGAGCTAGTTATACTACACCAACATTACAGATAAGAGTTTAGTGTTGGTATTTTTAATATCTGCAGGCTTAAAGAATCAAATAGTATTTAAAATCCCATCCTTTTGTGTCAGGATGATTTTTGGCACTTGTGGCACCAAAGGATGATTTTATATATAGTTTTGGCACAAAGATGTCATTTTGGCACAAGGATGACTTTTGGCACAAAAGGAGGGTAATTTATAAAGTTTTGGCTCAGAAAGATGTATGATTCAAATATATATATATATATATAATATATATATATATATATATATATATATATATATATATATATATATATATATATATATATATATATATATATATATATTTATATATATATATTATATATATATATATATATATATATATATATATATATATATATATATATATTATATATATATATATATATATATATATATATATATATATGTATGTATTTTATGCAATAGTGATTGATGAAATGAAATGAAAAGGAGAATTGTGATTTTATTACATTTTTAGCCGAGTAGTATTTGTAGTATAATATATATCGACTATTTGTACTATTATTTACGATATAGTTTTATTTTCTTAAATTTAATATTTAAAATAAAAACACTCTCTAAATGCAAAACATTTACATTATTAATTTTAATATCGATTAATTTGCATAATTGTTTAACTTATTAATAATCTAATTACGATATTAACTAACTACCGCTCTAGAACCAATGAGTAATTTACGCCCGATGGCCATGAAAGTACTATGAATACGTGGATTACTGTACTGTCTGCTCAACCTGAAATATATTTATTCATTACATTAATTCATGATGATATAATAAATAATATTTTAAATAAAAAATTAATTATTATTTATAAGAAAAATTTAAGTGTGGGTGAAAATAAATATAGTTTTTACAGGATATTTTTCTGAATGTGAAAGTTATTTTTTTAGTTCGATTTTTAATTAAATGTTTTAATTAAAGGTTTCATTAAGCAAGTATAGCTATTGCTGACGCTTTAATAAGTTTTAGCAGTATTACATTTTAAACTTTTTTTTCTCTGAGAATTCACCTAAATCATACACAAATACTGAAATCTATACTGACCATGTTGCTTAATTATAAAGCATATATTGGAAACTTAAGCAAGAGGTTGTTTGATAAGCAAGATTAATTAAAATAAAATTCGCCGGTCTTGCGGACCTTCGAGCCATATTTTTTCTTGTCAAAGCGTTTTATTTTACGACTTTAATTATTTTGTAGTTTTTATCATTATGCCGCCTCCGTGGCCGAGGTCGACCTTTGACACCACGGAGGTCTGGGGTTCGCATCCCATGTTACGCTCTCAGTTTATAGAAGATTATTGTTTAGATAAATTATCGCCAACTTTAGAATACACTTTGAGCGAAACGGTTGCTACTACCACCCCAGGTGGTTCCCGCAGGGGTTATCCCTGATGAGCCGCAAGGCTCTAAACGGGCATTATTATTATTATTATATCATTATGTTCAGATATTTTTCATCATGATATTTAATTGATCATTATATTTATATAATGATATAATTTGTTGTATATCATGTTGTTTATAATATGTATATGTTAGCTGTTGTATTTATTACATTACGATGTTGTTTATGAGACTATTGCGTAGTTCGTCACATTTTTGCATTTCTTGTTATTTTGCCATGTTGTTGAAATATTATTTTAATATCATTTTCATTGTTGTTAGCCAATTGTTATCTGATTGTGCGTTGTTAGCTGAGACTTGGCATTTAAAACATTCTTTTTTTTCTAATTGATTATTGTATTTAAGCTTTATATTCATAACTCTGTTCCTTATTTAAAAATTGTAAAGGTCAGAGCGTAGCACTTAAAATTTATATTGCTCTTTACGAACTGTTGTCTTATTTTGTTTTGTTCCTATGCCACTTAATTTATTTTTATTATTATCTTTTATAAAAATAAATTTTATTAACTAACATTTATCATTATTATTTATTACTTTACTATTATTTTAATATTTGTTTGTATTACGTACTCAAGTCGCACTTATTGAGAAAAAAATATTTTTCGATGGTAATGATATTTATCATATTATTTATGTAATATTTTGATAAATGTCTTGTGTGACGTCACTAGCCCTTAAATATGACGGCCCTTAAAATTTTCAAAAAGTCTTAAAACTTAAAAAAGTGTTAAGATCGGACTAAAATTAATATTAATGTATTACAATGTATGAGTAACCAATATGAGAAGTTACATTTTATTAACATTTATAGTTCCGGTTTTATCGATTGAAATATATAACATAATGTAAACAAATCATGTTTTTTGACTAATACATTTGAAAATTCCCTTATATCGTGGTACCATGTTAGTTATTTAATCTAGAAATATGACAAACTGATATAGGGCAACAACCACGTGGCCGCCCCGCGCAAAAGAGGCAGAAGGTCTCTTGTTTTATTATTTTTCTTTATGAACACACTAGTTTAGAGTTATTTTATTTGCATTAATTTTTTTTTCTTTGACCCAGTATTTCCTTTGCGGTTTTACAGTTAATCTAATTCCTTTCATCATTCAGTTCCACTTTTAAACATATCAATTAAAAATGACTAAAATAGTTAAGTATTAAACGTTTAAGTTTTTTTGTAATAAATTACTTCGTTTAATATACAGTAGTTGTGATTTGTTTCTGTAGTATGTCTACCTAGATTATCCCTATTTTCTTATTCTCTTGCTTCCTTTTTTTATCAGATTTATTTCTGTTTTCCTTTCGTCGATAAGTTTTCTTGAGATGTTTCCGCCCTAGTTTTCTAGAGTTCTACTTAAGTAAACATATCTATATATTTGTTTCTCAAAGAGAAGTCTAAACATATCTATTGTGTATTCGTTGAGAAAGCATAAATAATACGCATGATCTTTTTTAAGTTTTTATTTGCTGAATAGCGGCAACTTATCTTAAAAAAAATAATGTTTTTATTAAGTTGACTAGAATAGCTTCTATAACATTGAAAATACCATATTAGCAATATAGTTCGTTCATCCTTATGAACGAACCTATTAAAAATGATTTTTAGTCAGGTATTACTTAAAAGTGTCCGCCATCTTTAGATTCTGGTAGTTTATTATAGTTACTTGTGTATACTTTATTTTTTTACGTTTTTATTGTCCGGTGCGTTTAATTTTAGTTTTTCATAGTCTTAGGTGTGTTTAATTTTATGTTTTGATATTAATTTAATTCGACAAGTTAGTATTTAGATTAAAATCTGAAATATTTAATGTGATATCGGTGCGTTTTTATCGTTTAGTTTAGTTTATATGTGTGTTTACTATTAATGGTGCGAGTAAACACACAGATAGTGTAATCGTTTTAACCAGAGGATTTTCACAGGGATGAAAAAACAATATTGTTTATCAAAGTAATTTCAATATTATAGAACGTTGAGCTATTTTAGTCAACATGATAAAAATTATTATGTAGCTTTTATAGCTACGCCTCTCGCTTCTGGTTCCAAAATATTCTTACTAGGTTTCTCTGTGATTCACATGGCATATATATATATATATATTATATATAATATATATATATTATATAATATATATATATATTATATATATATATATATATATATAAAATAAGTCGAAAATTTTGGTTGGTTATAACTCGAAAACTACTTAAAGGATCTTGACCAAAGTTTAAACTTAGACTAATTATATGTCTGAAAGAGTCATAAACTATGTCAGATCTTGATCTGTGCCAAAATAACAATACTTGTCTTGTACTTCTCTTGTCAGTAAGGGATTAGTGTAAAAAATATTTTTTTGAGTGCTTACAGCTCTGAATCTAATCAAATCTTGACAAAACTTTAATCCTCATAGGTCAGAATGAACACATTTTATGCGTAATCGAGATATTTTCTCAAATAATTATAGGGGTAAGTGTAAAAATGCTCAAAGCTAACATATTAAATCTAAACGATAGATTTTGACTTAACTTTCAATTATAGAATTGACTCCATTGATCACAATGAACACCATTTATGTCTAAAATGATATAAAAATTAATAGTTATATATAACTATAATAATACTATTTTGTGTTCTAAAATACTGGCGTTTATTGAATTGTTCAATTCATGGCCTATTTTGTTAGTCTACTATTATTGTAGTCCTGTAAAAGTCAGGACACACAATTTAAGAATTACATTTTTGATTGTCAACTTATCGAAAAAAGAAACTCAGTACTAGATGAGCAATCATAAGGATTCATTATAATGAACAATCACATTATATGAACAATCATAAGGATCATTCATTATGAACAATCATAAGGATTCATTATAATGAACAATCATAAGGATTCATTATAATGACAATCATAAGGATTCATTATAATGAACAATCATAAGGATTCATTATAATGAACAATCATAAGGATTCATTATAATGAACAATCATAAGGATTCATTATAATGAACAATCATAAGGATTCATTATAATGAACAATCTTAAGGATTCATTATAATGAACAATCATAAGGATTCATTATAATGAACAATCATAAGGATTCATTATAATGAACAATCATAATGCTCGGCTTGAACAAACAAATAATTTTCTTGCCGTTACAGCTGTTAACAACTTCTATTTTTTGTAGTCCTCAATGGAATAATTAAAAATTTGTTGTTTGATGAATAAAATATTTGCCGAGCGCTCGGGTATCACTGCTTGTTGTAATAATATTTATACTACAGCTCTGTTGGCGTTTGACATGAAACCAACATTTGTTGAACTAAAGCCATTAGTAGCGTAAAGTTATCCTCGGATAATTTGTCCTTGTTGGGTGTAGTGCCAATGGCGTGTACGGTTCGCCACTCGATATTGTCCTTGGTCCGGTAGTGCTGTGGATGCGTAGGCGATCTGGAGACCAATCTCAGCAAGGTAGGGCAACTAAACCTTGCTCTACCTTCACGCTAATTATTTTTAAGACGATAAATGCTAATCTAAAAATCGTTGCGAGGTAAACTCAATCATTTTATTTTTATGGTTATTTATTATTTTATTGCGGAATTATAACAAAAATTAGGGTTTTTAATACCATCTAACTCTTTTTCTCAACTCCGGTCTCTCTTCGCTTGCCTTAAAATATGATGTTTTTGCAAAACTTGGGATACTGTAACTTTAGACTCGCTCTTCTGTTTTTTCAAGTGAGGAGGTTGTCTTGTAGGTCATAACCTGTAGGGTGGTGAATTTCTGTTTACTTGATTAAATAGTGATCATCTTATTTTGCTAATATATATATATATAATATATATATATATATATATATATATATATATATAATATATATATATATATATATATATATATATATATATATAGATTTATGGTAACCACGGGATAATCCCGATTTGTAGTGTTTATAAAAATTTTTAGATGTAGTTTATATTATTGACTATAATAAATGGTTTATTTATTTATTTATATAGATTTGTATAAAGCTAGATGAAATTTTAAAGTAACATGATTTTTCTCAAATAGATCAGGTTACGCTTAGCAAGCTATATTATTCGTCAGTGGTCTTGTCATCTTGATTGATTCAGTCCACACAACGTGGACATAGAATCTGCCATCTCTGCATACTTATATGTCTGTAATTTGTATCATATTTCTCCTGTTGTGAGATAAGGATAAAAAACGGCGAACTAGATGACCTTTTAATTTCGTAGCTGATAAAGCAAGCAAATAGTAGAAGGAAAAGTGACAGATTTACTAGGTGTGTGTTCCGAGATAAGATGTCATTATGTGTTACGTATTGGTTCGTTTCAAATGTATCGTCCTTTAAATATTGTGGTATGATATCATACTATAGCCAGCATATCCTATCTTATTACATTACGAGACTTGACATCTTTCTAGGGACTCTTACTCCTCCTTGTGACATACATATCTATAACTTAATCTATACTCTTTATAAAGTTTACTCTTTGTAAGCGCTAAACTTTCTGTTAAACGTGATTTATTGTTTAGGTAACAAATAAGTTACTTTACAACCGCGGAGTACGTAAAGCAAGTCTTTGTGAAAAAAATCCTATTTTTTACGTCCTCAAAGAAATGCTTTTCGTTTAATCGTCATCTTTTGTAGATGATAATTAAAACGTTTGGTATTGAACGAATATGAAGTCTGCTATAGTGACGATAGAGGTAAAACCTACCTCATCATTTCCATCAATTATTTCTGCAAACATTGTGATGTTATGTCAGCTGCTTATTGAAGTTGATGGTGTCTTGTAATTGTAAGTGAAGTTATGATTAGTTATAAAGTCAACACATTGTTGTGTCGAGAAAACAATTAGAGCAGAACGAAACTCTCCCACTTCTTTGAGTCAACTTATTTTAACAGCTACGTCTTACATGTATTTTGTACTCTATACTGTGTCTATACTATACTGTCGAAAGTAAAAAAGGCGAATTGTTAAGTCAATTTTGTATGTATCGATTATCGATAACAATTGTGATTAAAAACTAGAAAGAAAGTATCAAATTAAGTTTGAAAAGCCCATAAAATACGCAAATATAAATAATTTACTGTATATTTTTTTATTTTTCCTTGCCATTACCGTAGGTATATAGGAAAAGTATTGTGTGTGCAAAAAATCCGAAACTGGGATGTCACCGGAAATATCCGTTACAAGAGATTTTAAGGCCTCCTGAGTAGTTTTCACAAAGTTGTCTGTCTGTATGTGTGTGTCTGTTATCATCGTAGCTCCCAGTGTATTTATGCTAGAGAGTTGAAACTTTGTACAAAAATCAGTCTATAGGTGTAGTTGTGCTATTCGGAAAATTATTTTTATGGCATTAACCCGCTATGACTCAACAAAAATTTCGGAAAATCATTTAAAAGCGGAAAAATGTTGGGATCGATTTGAGATTTGGCACGCATATAAAAATATATTAGACTAACATATGTGCTAAGTTTCATCTCATTAGCAACATTAGTTTAATTTTTATCAAATCGTGTACATTTTTTAAAATAATTTAAAAAATCGGAAAACAATGCAATTCAGTTGTAATTCGGTATAAGTGTATACCATAACGTAATAACTAAGTACACCTAGTTTCTTTTCAATACGACAAGTATATCTATGGGTTTTGTTGGATCATAAAAGTTAAGCAGCATCG
Organism: Microvelia longipes; assembly: GCA_018340805.1. Lineage (NCBI taxonomy): Eukaryota > Metazoa > Arthropoda > Insecta > Hemiptera > Veliidae > Microvelia > Microvelia longipes. The sequence goes on from JACMZG010001908.1 coordinate 60,248,468, forward strand.
AGCTTGGTCAGAGCCTTGATGGGTGACCGCTGGGAATGAAAGGAAGGTGAGCGAAGCGTGCCCGAGGACGTGTTGCAGTATAAATTTAACCACTTGTATATTCTGAGGACGAGCGAAGCGAGTCAGAAGTCCTAAGTAAGGAAGATGAGCTTAGCGAATCTGATGAGGAAGATTTCCGAGGTGCCCTGTGCCCGTTTTTTCATTTATATTAATAAATTACTGACAATTTAATTGTTATTTTTATAATTGCTTTTTAATAATTTTACGTACTTAAAACAATTTAGGATACAACACAAGTATGTAACTAGGTATTTAACTAGTCTATATATCTAACTTTTTTAATTATTTTAAAAAATGTACACAATTGGTTGAAAATTAAACTAAATCTTACCTAAAACTACACCTAATCTATATATAGATAAAGAAATAGATGTATAAAATAGCTAAATATAGTTTAAATTTTATTAAACTTTGATTCTTTTAAACTTAAATACAAAAAGTAATTTTCAGCAAAAAATCTAATGTAAAATTTGTTGAATATTTAAAAACTTAAAATGACCGCTTTTTAATGATTATAACATTATAGTCATTAGTATATCATTTAAAGTAATGTCAGAAACTTTTATCAGAACTAAATCTGCAGAGTGTGACGTCATATTCTCTCAGCATAACGTGCCTTATCAGCTTAGTGCTTTGTCATCTAAGTATCACACTTATTTTTATTAGGTAGCATAGTTAAAATATTACTTTTATTTATTTATTTATTTTTTTTTTTTTTTTTGGTTTATGAGGCATACATTTTGTAAAACTAACTATAGGACGCATTCGTTTTGTTTGGTTATGTAGAGTATTGCCCTTTTTTATATATTTAAAATAAAAATAGCTACTACTTAGTAGATAAAAATATCCCTCTCATTTAAATTAGTTTACAAGGTAAAATGTTGCGTCTATTTTGGTTTTCTATGCAATTAATCCTAGGGCAAGACAGAGAGGTTGGCTTATAGCTCAAATGTTAAGTCGCTCTTATGTCGCAGTTGCTCTGAAGTTATAGTTGCTCTAAGAAAGTATCTAGGTCAAGGGTACCACGTGACATCATAAACATGAGCCTCTAGTCAACTTCCTTTTCCTTTTTATATCCTGTAGCTTTTTAGTCCTTTCTTTTTAATAAAAAAAGATACACGGTATATTTATAAACACGAAGTGGGTTAAAGGTACCTCATTTTTTTATATAGTTTTTTTTTTTTTTTAATATTTCCTTTATTAAAAAAAATACATAATTATAATGACAAACTTCTAAAATAATTATTATACATAGAGATTTCCATACTATTTATATTAAATATATAACATATAATACAATATAATAAAAAGGTAATAACATTTATATACTAAGAGAGAAGTTGGTAGATATTATTGGAAACTTACTCCCTGCTAATAGACATTAGTCAAAGATTTTAGTTACAATAACTATTTTAATTCCCTGTTTATAAATGCAGCATAGTTGCTTGAATTCAACTATTTAAAATCAAAGGCATGTTCCAGTAATTTTAATCAACAATTTGATATTGCAAAATACATTTGGATTTCGAAATATTCTACTGAAACTGGTCTCAAAATTTTATGTTTAAGTCTTTTATTAGGAGAAAAGAATTATTTTATTCAATATTATTGTGCGAGAGATTGTGTCATCTATTCATGTTTTGCAAAACACGGTAGTTCCAAATGATATATTTATTTTATTGTCTCTCTCTTTATAGTCCAAGAGCCCAGGGGTGTTTTGTTAATAAAAAGTGTAATGGCTGGAACCGGTTTCAATTTTTCGTAAATACCTTCCTGAACAAGGATCTGCAATTCTGCCGACTCGTATCGGATGGGTGTCCCAGGCAGAACCCACTTTAGGGGTCAAAGGTTCTGCCTGGGACACCCATCCGATACCAGGACACAAGGAGTCGGCAGAATTGCAGATCCTTGTTCAGGAAGGTATTTACGAAAAATTGAAACCGGTTCCAGCCATTACACTTTTTATTAACAAAACACCCCTGGGCTCTTGGTCTATTAAGAGCAATGATTCATTTATGGAATTTAATCAGGATCCTAGCTAGGAAGCTAATTATAATTTGCTTGATTCTTAATGAAAAAAATCATGCAGGTCGCAAAGCTTTAGAAATAATATTAAACGTGATTAAATTATACTCTTGAAAAAAGTTGTGCCAATGGCATGACCATAGCATATCAAATTTTCAAAAACATTTACTGGGAGGCATTTTAAATTTAATACCCCGGGGTCTTTAACAACTATTAATAATGTATAAAACTTGGGAATGATTTAAAGCCATATATGTAAAACCAGTGACATTAAAATCAGAAATAGAGGAAAGTATTACCAACCTTGAAGTGTAAAATAATAGAGGAGACTAAGACAATACTCCATGCGTCATACTATAAAGCTAATTCTGAAGACAGTATTATAGGAAATGTATTTTTTTAATGTAACATTGATTTTATTATTTATGCGTAAAAATACATCAATATAATTTATAATATAAACTTTTAAATCCAAAATTCGATAAGTTATTTTTAATTGAATAACACGAACTACTAAATATTGATTGACCTATATATTATAAGAACAATTAGGATTATTAAAACCTGTCAAAGACAACTTACAGAACAATAAATCAACCTACAGCTGTTGGAAAAACATTTAACTAGAGGTTTCGCAACACCAATCGTAACTCTGATCGAACATAGAATCACACTTAAAGAAAAAACTATTAATTTTGTGTGTTGCTATAGTGTTGTCGTTTGACTGGCGCGGGGTCATTTGTCATTTTGAGTGATATCACTATGGCAACTAACATTGGACTTAAATTATCTGAAATTTTTTGCTTTATCATTCTTACACACAATGATGTGATTTCTAACTAGACCCCCAACGTTTAGGGGAAGTGTTTTTACTTTTCATAATTCATTATTTTGAATCATTGGGCCCTGATGTACTTTTAAAGTAAAATTAAAAATATTTTACCTACGACTTGAGTTGTTAAGTAGGTTTTATATGTAGTGACCTGGCCCGTAAACGTGTTTTATGTCCCTAGGGACGTAAAACACATCTTTACGTCCCTAGAGACGTAAAACACATTTACGTCCCCAGGGACGTAAAACATATTCACGTCCCTAGAGACGTAAAAACACATATTTACGTTCCTAGGGACGTAATAATTTTAACATAAATTTAAATATCCCTGATCCTTAATTATACACAGAGTATTGCCTGTATTGAACGTCAGCGATCCTTCTTGCCAATGTAGGTGCATCTATGACAACTTTAAAAAAGCATGGCAATCAAGTGCAGTGGCTATATAGAGTCATCTGCTAAATAAAATCAAAGTCACGGAACAAATTCTAAATAATGTAAGGAATGAAAAAGAGAGTGTGTAAAAAAAAATGAAAACCTAATCGTTATTAACATCCCTTCAAATTGTAACTTCTCATTCCTATCATTATTGACAAATTTTAAAAATATATTTCACTTATTATCTAAGTTGTAGGTAAAAGTTAAAACACGGCAGGGATCGAAGAATTTCAGATCTCGTTATCTTTCTTGGCTAGGCCTCGGGAGTCAATTGTAGTTATCTCCCTCGGCAAAGCTCCGATAGGTAACCTGTTTACCTCCCTCGCCCTTACGGCCTTGGGTGATAATGATGTTTTCACTTGCAGCTTCGCCTTATGTGAAAACTTGGCCTTGAGATCTAAAACTTTTTTCTCCCCCCCCCCTGCCGTGTAAATAACTCTTATAGTAGCGTCATTAAAAATAGCATAATTTTTAAAATTATAAAACACGAATATTATATTGCATCAATTTTAAATTGATTATACTTTAAGTTTTATGAGAGAAAAACCAACATGCTCTCTTTTCCTCAGTAGCTATCTTTATTTATTTATATTTATATTTATATAATTTTACAACCATCAAATTTACAAGCAATTCTTGGTTTAGTCAAAAAATTCACTTTACTTTACAAATGAGAAAAAAGAAACAGAAAAAATTACAAATTATAAAAGTTCAAATTAAAATAATCATTGAGTTCATACATAGGATTAAGCAATAATACTTCTTTGACTTTGTTTAAGCATTTTTGAGGTTTTAGAGCTCTTATACCATCTGGTAGGTGATTATATATTTTTATTTCCATGAAACTAGGACCTTTGTAGGTTTTATTAAGTCTTACTGATGGTAGTTTGAGGTCACAACCTCTCCTGGTCTCGTAGCGATGGAGGTCACCTTGTTTTTGTTTAGAGCCCAAATTCCTCAAAACATGCTTTAAACATTCCATAATATATAAGCCATAGACTGTCATAATTCTCCATTTGACAAAGAGAGGTTTGCAAGTTTCTATTTGTTTAACTCCCTCTAGTATACGGATAGCTCTTTTTTGTAGCAGAAAAACATCTTTAGTAGATGAGCAAGAGCCCCACAGTCTTAATCCGTATCGTAATCTGCTTTCAAAGTTAGAGAAGTAAACAATTTTCAAAACTTGCTGAGATATAATACTTTTCAGTCTTACTAGGAGAAATATGACACTACTAAGCTTATTCGTAAGATTACTTGTATGATGGTTCCACAATAATTTCTGATCTAATGTTACTCCAAGAAGTTTAGCACAATTATTCTGGCTGTGCTCACCAAGATCTCTTCTTAAGGAGAAACAAATAATACTAGTCTTGTCTTCATTAAGATGAAGACAATTAGCTTGGAACCAATCATTTATTACTTTTTTAGTGTCGTTTACATTAATCAGTGATGACTTTTTAGCTTTCAAGGTAACTGAGGAATCGTCAGCAAATTGATATATTTCAGAGTCATGGTCCAGTTTGGTAGTTACAATAAACAGATCGTTACGAAAAGAATGAATAGAATCGGTCCGAGTACCGAGCCTTGAGGAACCCCGCATGATACACTACATTCTTGTGATCTATTTTTGCCTATCTTAACAGATTGAGTTCTACCTAAGAGGTAGGATTTGAAAAGCTCTAAAGCAACGCCCCTAAAACCATAATATTCAAGCTTCATAATGAGCAAATCATGAGGCACCAGGTCGAAGGCTTTAGATAGATCAAACAGAATACTTATTACCTCTTCTCTATTCTCCCAGGCATCTAGAATGTAGTCTACCATGTTGTTAAGAAGGTCTATCGTAGTGAGCCCCTCTCGGTATCCGAACTGACTTTCATTGAACAAGTTATTTTTGGATAAATAATTAACGATTCTGGACTTGATAACTTTTTCCATAATTTTAGCTTCGACTGGTATTAACGCTATTGGTCTGTAATTCGCTGGGTCTCCCTCACTACCTTTCTTCTTATAGATCGGAACTACTAAACTTCTTTTATATTCCTCAGGAAACACTCCTTGTTCTAAACATCTGTTTATTTTACCGACTAACAGAGGAATATAAAGTTGTTTAGCAGATTTCAAAGTATTATTGCTTACTCCATATATATCTCTACTTTCAGAATTTTTAAGGCTGTCAATGATATCAGAAATTTCTTTGTCACATACAGGTTCAAAAAAGAAAGAATTACTATTACTATTTAATTTAGTCTCTTTCAGCTGTTGAATAGCTTCGTCGTGATTATTTGAGATTTTATTAAATTTATCAACAATTTCGATGAAATACTTATTCATCACATCAGGGTCGAGCGGGCAACCATTATTAGGTACTGTAGAGTATTGTTTAATAGTGTCCTACGCTGCTTTCATCTTGTTTCCAGATTCCTTGATCTTATCGTCATTATATTGTATTCTATTATCTTTAAGTAGCTTTTTATATTTTTTCCTAAGATGTTTTAACTTAGTTTTAAGATTATTTGAATAGTTATGCTTAACCTCTGAGCCTAACTCAACTAAAGTGTTTTTAATACTTTGAAGTTCATCAGTATACCAGGGAGGTTTGGTTTTAGTAGGTGACTTAACTTTAGTTTTTTGTGCAAGTTTTCGCTTTATTCCAAGCTCAGTTTTAATAGTATAAATGATCTACCAATAGAACTAACTTCAGATATTATACTGTTTTGGCTTATATTCGAAATAACGTTATCGATACATGTTTGAGACTCAGGTCTAGTTATGGTCTCAATTAGATAACTGTAGCCATATCCTTTCAAAAGTTGTTTTATATTTTAGTTAGTTGGTCACTAGTATTGAGAAAATCGATGTTAAAATCTCCTACTATCATACTGGGTTTATTCTTATAAGATGTTAAAGTGAGCTCTAACTTGTCAAAAAAAGTTAAAACATCAGATCCAGGAGGTCTATAACAAGTAAAAATATTTGTGCCCTTTACGCTTATTCCACAAATTTCAAACACCTTAGCTGTGTTTACTTCTATCAAAGAATTAGTAATAGATTTGTAAGGCAAACCTGTTTTTACATAAATAACTACTCCTCCATAGCCCTCTGATCTACAGAAGCTAGTGGCTATTGTGTACCCTGGTATTTGATAGAGATGCAGTTCATCATCACTAAGCCAATGTTCACAAAAACACATCACGTCAGGACTATTTGACAGAAACTCAGTTTCGATTATATTAAACTTATTTCTAAGGGATCTAATATTTGAAAAATAAACCTTTATAGAGCTATCCTTATTTCCTGAAGCCTGCTCACAAGTTTTTATTTTTTAAAGTCCGCAGTTAGATGTCTCTTGAATAAAAAAGGCCGCACAAGAATATTTTTAGGCCAAAAGGCGGGTTCAAGTAGACTGCTTCTGAGATCATTGGGTACTTCAATTTTAAAACTCGGTAGCACGCTTTTGCTCTCTAGTTGTTCACAAGTGAGTACTTTTCCTGGTAATTTATTTTCCAAATAGGTTAGAACCATATCCTTAGTAGTGTTTCTATTTGTCCTGCCAACATAGAGCCAACAAGTTCTGGGAGCACCCGATAGCGAGTCTGATGTTGACTCTCCCGTTCCATAAATCCTATTTGTCACTCTTCTTTCAACTTTCCTTTGTGGACTCATTTTATCATTTTCATCAGTTTTTTTACTGTCATTATTTGCCTTTACAGCACCGGAATAACTAATCATTTTTGCAACATCGTTTTGTTGCACGTCAACTTTATCTTCTGGCTGTACACCAGCGTTATCGACTTTATTCACATCTGTATTAGGAGAAACGGGTGCCAGTGGCTCTTGTTCACACCTGTTGGTAGTTTCAACAGTAGGTGTGTTGTTTTCGGCTACTTGTTTTGATGATGAAGCTACCTCTAAAGCTTGATTCTGTTTTGTAACCTGCTTAGAATTATTATTTGAAGGTACAGCACTAACTAGTTTTTTAAGACTTTTTAGTTCGTTTTCTAAGCTGAGCATTCTATCCAATACAGAAGTTAATAAGTGTTCGTAGTTATCTGTAACTGAGAGGTTTAGTCCAGCCTGGCAGTCCTCGCAAGTCCACGTTAAAGAGGGCGTTTTCTCTAAAAGAGCGATTGAAACTGCTCTGCTTAAGCCAGTACAGGTGGAATGAAAACCGCGGCCACATCGTTTACACAGAATGTCTTTATTTTGGCCTAAGAGGCCTTTCTCACATTTCACACAGTTTAATATGTCAAGGTCTTTACCGGTTTTTGTCATTTTATAAAATTTACAAAACTGAAAGTCAGCACAAATCAAAATTCACTAACACTACACTGTTTACTAAACTAAACTACTCTACTAACTACACTACGAGGTTACTGCTACGACAGCTAGTTCATAACTGAACTAGCTAATCTTTTCTGGTTACTATGTTTAACTGAAAGAACTTAAGGAAAAGTAAGAAAAAGGTTATTTTAATTTTTTAATTTTGCTGAAAGTTTTTCTCATTTCTTCATCATTTATAATTTTTTCAAAATAATTTGGAACTCCACCGCTGAATTTTTACTTTATAAATGACAAGCAAATAAATGTTCTCATTCATGCTTAAACTTTTAAGCGGGAATTAAAAAATATTTCATGTTTGTGTGGTATCTCACTTTAAAAATCTGACAACGGATCTGTTTTCCCTCGTTCTCTCATTTTTATTTCATTTCTAGTCACGAAAATGTTGAGATCAAAAAATAATTTCTCCATATTTCTTTCAAATTTTGCTTTTCTGTTGCCTAAAATGGAAGGATGAGAATGGATAAATAAATAGTCTCTTCACTAAATAGTATATTAATAAAATTACTGAAGAGGTGACTTTCTGCCGCATCCGGCCATCATCAGTCTATAAAAAGCCAAGAAAATACAACAAACTTAAAATAACGAAAAACCAAAAATACAAAAATACTAACATAAAGATAAAGGAAAAATACAAAAAATAACAAAATTAAAATAAATAAATCGGCGTGAAAACAGAAAGACGTATTCATTCTTTGGTACCTGTACCATTTTCCACAGAGCAGCTATTTATATTATGGAAGAATGAGAGTTTATTTAGATTATATTCGGTTGTAATTATTACCTGAATTTAAGTGTAGAAGATTAATATTAGCAAAAGGTCGCTTAATAGGCCGTAATTAAACAGATTTATGCTTTACGCTAGTCTGTTATCTTGATAAATTATAGAAGCTAAATATAAATAACTCTATGCTTCATTTACATTATCTTTATGGAAAATTAAATCTAAAGAAAATGTAGACAATATTTTTTCTTTTTTCCCTGAAAACATTTCTCTCATTCTTCTTTCAGTCTGGTGAAATAAAATTTGTATTCTTTTTGCTTATCTGTGCCCGTCAATCTGTCCGCTTTTATTATATTTTCTTATAATGTATGAAGATGATGATATATTAGATAGAACATTAATTTAAAGTGTTTGGTTTAATAAAACATTCTTGTTTTTCCTTATTTGTGGCTGAGCAAATATTGTAAGATATGTAATGTCATGTTATATGTAAGATATAGTTATAACATATCTTAGATGTAAGACTTTATTTGTAAGATGTATTACTTATAATCTTATAGCCTAGTTTTATCTGGTATCATCAATTATACTAAGTGTTATAATGGAACCAAATATTATCATTTTTTTGTAAATAGTTTGTAGCGCATTTTCTCTTAATTTGTTGAAATCTTTAAGTTCAATTATTTTAATAAGCTCCCTTTTTTGTGTTACAGGTATTATACATGGAATTTTATATTAGAAGTATTGTAAGTTTAAATAATATTTTTAGATGTCTTTTTGTTTATGTAAAACAAAACCAGACCAACCTCGAGGAAGAGGTTTTTGGTTCTCATGACACAATTTTTTTTACCCTATTTCTTACAATGGGTACATTTCCCTTTTGAACTAACTTTTAGAATAAAAAATTGTATTTAAGACTTCATTTTTTTTTTAAATTAATATTTCACTCTATTTAACTGAAATTAGCTCACTGAACCAAGGTGCAATATGAAGTAGTTTGTAAATTGTGTTTTTTATTTCGTATTTTATATTTTGTTCATCTCTAGTGATGACTAATTTTTTGTCGAAAGCTTAGTTATTTGTTAAATTTTAAAAAATAAATGACTTCTGTGTAATTCCTTGTAAAAGTCCACATAAAAAACTTATAAATGTTATATTAATATTATTAGTTATATTAATAATAATTATTATTATTTAATGTATTATTAAATAAATAATAAATAATGTATATTTATTATTATAATTAATAATAATACAACAATCGCTTATAAATGTTAAAAATAATGCAAATCATTTTAAATTAATTAACTTTTGACAAACCTCGATTGACCTATGTTTTTGTTTAAAAAAATTAGGAGCGCAATCGGCTTTTTTTTCAGGGTTGCCAACTTCAAGATAATTTTCATATGCACATGCTCATTACTTGCATTATAGATACTACAGTTTATGTGGCTTGAGAAGACAATTAAGTTAAAAGAAACAATCAAGTTAATTTTAGGTTTGCATGTATTTGAAGGTATAGTTAAGTATCTCCTAAAACAGGACAACTTGTGAACTTGTCTACTATCTAATATCTAAAGCTAAATCATAGACTCACTCGTCTTCCTTTTTATTTCTTCAACGGTTTTGCACTGATGAAGGCCTCTAGCTAGGTTGAAAGCGCTTTGCCAATAAAGTTTTTTATTTTGTGGAGAGACTTTTCATTTAATTATTTTTCATTTAATTATTTTTGTCTACTAGAATTTTGTCTGTCACTGTGTCTTTGTATAAATGTGGTTTTTAACAAGTATATGTTGTCGTTCGATTAACACTTTTGTCACTCCTGCAATTGTTTGCGGGTGACACAATAGGCCCACATCTGTATCGAATTTCCTAGTTAGGCACTAATGAAAAAACTTAGTTACAGTTTTACTCTGTGATAATTACATTAGCTTTAATTAGAATCAATGTTTTAATGAAACGTGGACCTTTTAGTTACATAATAAAACTATTTAGTTTCGATACGAGCGTTATATTGTTTTCCTAGTTTATATTTCCCACCGTCTCGCTTCTTCATCTTTAAGCAGTTGTTCTTTTCATTTCGGGTAAAGTATTCATAGATTGACCTTGAGTAGCTATTAATAAATTAAAATTTTGGATTTATAATTCATAGAATGATTTTTAGTAATTGTTAAAATATCTCATATGGAATCTATAAATGAATTTTTGGTCGAATTGTTGTTAGATTAAAATCGTATTTAAAATATAAATCACCTCATTGAAATTTTTGGATTTTTTATAAAAAATTCTCAGGTAGAATTTAAATTGGTGTTCATACTTTTTAAGCATAATCTTTAGTAGCCATTAAATTAATTAAAAGATTTTAGATGTACGAGTAATAGTTTGATCTTGTAAAAGAATCCATGCAGCATGGAGCGGCCTCTTGTTGTTTTTAAAAATTTTAAAAACCAGAACCCATTTATAGATCTGTAAATACGTTTAATCTAAATTTTGAAAAACCAAAACCATTTTAGTATTTGTTAAAATGAAATTTTAAACGAATAAGATGTATCTTAACTTATATTTGTCGTTAACTCAAACTTAAGGATTCTTGAAATCACGGGTATAGGTAAGAATGCTTCGGTAGATATTAAAAAGTTAATTCACTAATGTCAATTAAGATTGTTTAGTTTAAGTTCTAGTTAAGTTAATGCCGAGTTTGATTATAAATGGATATTTATATCTTATAAGCTTCAAGAATCAGAAATAATGGGAAAATTTCCTGTCATATAATTGTTCTTAATTTGTTTCTAATAAATTAATTTTCCCAGGACAATTTAATAGTTACAAAGTTTTATTTATCGTGCTCTTCCCCCAAATTTTTACATCATAAATCGTGATCCAGATAAAAACGAGAGAAATAATTTGCTAACGAGAGTCCCGCAGTGTTGATATTTTAGTTCTCAGAGTGGGCCCAGTTAATGCCAATGTTTTTGTGAGAAAGGAATTCCTCCACCCCGTTAGTATCACGACGAAATTCGTGACACAGCCTCAGCCTTCTCTTGTTTCCATTCCGTGACCAATTTTCCCGACTAGAATTTCAACCCTACTGCCTTTTTTTGTGTCGTTTTATCAGATGTGATAAGCATTCCTTCCACTGATTTATACTTGGTTGTATAATTTCGATTGCTTCAACGAGTTTTTGCGTTCTTTAAATTATGCAGCATTTTCTATATAACTTGAGGCATTCGTAATGTATGGTTCTATTGGTTTTTTTAAATTCTATTTTGCGAATTTTCAAAGGAAAAATATGCTGAGTTAGTAGAATGAAGAATTTATTTTAACCAGAAAAAATCAAAATGGAAATATTAGCGTATGGTATATCTATTGTTTTATTAGACCTATAATTGAGCAGATAAAGCTCAAATATTTATTGCCCAATTTCGCAAAGGGATAATGCACAATATTATCTCACTATTTGAGTAAAATTTATTACTGCCATTAAAAATCCATTCCGTTAATCTCGTAACAGCATCAACATATTTTTAATGTTTGTGTGTGCAATTTTTATATAACTTAATTTTTTCTTAGTTGTTATTTTTGTGAAAAGGGTAATTTTGCCCGTTATTGTATTAATAAATAAATAAAATAAATAAATATTCTTTTGAAAATTTAATTTTAGTAACGATTGGATTCCAACTTTTTTATTAATCTATTTTCACATCGGTCTCTTATCGAGGTAAAACTGTAAAGAATCTATTTTCAAGTTCATTTCCTTAAAGATATTGTAAGTACTAAATTTTAAAGATCGACGAAGTTAATTTTCATTAATTTGATCTTCTAAATCTATCATTATCAGTAAGTTAGCATTATATCTATCGCTCTATGCATTTCTTTATAATCAGTATTATCCCATTCATTTGAATTATCATAATCAAGCTATTATTCCTTTCATTTGAATCATCATATAGTTATTTATGCAACAAGGGATGAAAGTAAGTTTTACAGCTCACGTTAAAGTTTCGTCCTAAGGCAGCGCCGAAGGAGGAAACTTCATTAGCTCACGAGGCCGGTGGGCCAAGGGAGATAAACTAGTTAGCTCCCGAGGCTTGCCGAGGAAGTTAACTAACATTTTGGCTTCTGAGGTTTGACGAGGGAGATAATACGAGAGCTGAAAACTTTCATCCTTTGTTGCATATTAAATTTTATCTACGACTAGAGAACTAATACTAACAACTATTAATATATTCTTCAGCTCTTTAATTGTTATTGTGTTAGTTTAGTTTATTCTTACCATGTCAATTACTCTGATGAAAAGAGAATAAAGCCACTATCTTCACAGTATTTTATTGTAAGCTGTCAATAGAATAATGTGTAATACCATGTTTGTAATTTAAACATTAGCGTGTGTATATTGTATATTCTACCCGTAGTACCAACATAACACCGAAAAAAATCCTAAAAAGTTCCTAAAATTCCTAAAAAAATCTGTCAAGTTGGCAACACTTTCACTTTTCCTCCCTAGGGAGTAAAAGTACATTTACAGTGTGAGATAACAACACTGTAAGTTGAACTTACAATACAAGGAGTAGATTAATAAATTAATCAGTCCGGAGATTTGACAATCTAATGTAAAGAAAGCAAGATGTGGCCTAAATTTGCTTATTCATTCCCTTGATCTTTACTATAAGGCGTGTTTTATTTTT
>JACMZG010001908.1:60266572-60455524 GCA_018340805.1 Microvelia longipes
CAGTATATGAAGGATATTGATATAATTCCTAATTGCTTAAGATGTTTAAAGATCCTACCATTAATTATTTGCTAGTGATAACTGATTTTCCCCATCGAAAGATATTATCCAATTCCATAAGATTAATAGGGATCGTTTCTTTACTGCTGGCAGCTGCATTTCGAAAGATCGTAGTGAAACCATTCTTTGGTTACACTATGCAAATTTCATGAGTGTTTTTATTTTGTAAATAAATTGATTTGAAATAAATAACAATCTCACTGTGCTTTTTAATACCAGTTATTAATTAGACAGACAATGAGAGTCGGAAATGTCCCTGATGGAGTCATATTGTTCAGTATGTGGGACATTCACACGCCAACAGACTAATATGAGACAAGGTGACATGAACGTTCGTGTAGAGTTCACGTCACCGACGCAGGTAGTTCCTACCTTTAACCTGTCAATGTTTGAATTGTTGCGATAGCTCAGTTTTTAGAGCGGTTGTAGTGATAATGTTGTTACTCTTGGTGTAATTTTACTTCTTTTTCTGGAGTACTAAGATATGAAACTGTTCAAATTTTGCCTAATGATAAACAAATTTCCTTTCAGGGATTATTAAAAATAGTCGAAGTTTTCCTAATGAAATAAAGAATGAGTGGGGGTTGCTTATGTATTTCGCTTCTTCGGGTTTAGATCAGTCAAAAATGCTCTTCCCCTCTGACATTATGTCTAATTAGTATCGACCTATAGAAACAGGCCACATAGTATTTTGAAATAACTTCGGTCAGCATAGTACCAAATACATAATAGTACACTGTTTATTATGATTTGTTATGACTACAGTCAGTATATAGGTTGAATCTTGAAACAGCTCTCTACGCGTATGCATTGAGAGCTTTATGCGAACCTCGAAAAGTTATACAGCTTTTCGAGGTTGTGAGATTTGGTTACTAGAAGATCTAAGTCCATGTAGAAACATTTTAAGCTTCTTTAATTTTTAAGTCCTATGCCGATTTTAGTTAGGACACATCTTAATAAACACGTTTCATGATAGTTTTAAATTTTTTGTTCTTCAATTGATGTTTTGCGATCTTTCGTGTTGCTGGATTAATTAATGACTCCGAAACAAAACAAATTTCATGGAATTACTTTTTGTGTAACAATTTCCTTTGTGATATTATAATTGTAGTCACCATATGAGAAGGTCGTGAGTAAGTTTAGTATCAGTCGATATTATAATTGTAGCACCACTATGAAAGGTTGCGATGAGTTAAGTTTAGTTATAGTCGATATTATAATTGTAGTCACCATATTGAGAAGGTTTGCGGATGAGTTAAGTTTAGTTATAAGTCAGATATATATTAGTTCACCATATGAGAAGTTGCGATGAGTTAAGGTTTAGTTATAGTCGATATTATAATGTAGGTCACCATATGAGAAGGTTGCGATGAGTTAAGTTTAGTTATAGTTTGACTAAATAGTCCTCTTATTTAACTCTTTATTCATATTTTCATCTCTACTTACTTATATATCTATTATAGTTATAGCCTATATCCTCACTGTAACAAACTATTTTCTTCAAGGCATTTACATCGATTTTCATTGCTAAGAAAGTGTTAAGCTAGTTTAAAAACTAATTAGAGTCGTTAAAAGAACTTAAGTATTAGTTTTAATAACTCGAACGAGTTAAAAAACAATATGGAATAAAGTTTAAAACTGTGTACTTATAACGTTTGTACAGCATAAAGTTTAAAACTAATTTAATGAACTTGTTTAGTTGTTAACTTAAAGGGTTTATGTGCTGACCTTATAACACATATTCCATGTAAGTTGTAAAATTTTACTACCTAGGTTTTAAACAAAGTAAAATCATTAAGCCTAGAGACCTTAAGCCTCTCCTGCTAAAAGTAGGGTACTAGCCGCTAATTATGGCATACAGTATAAGCACTGTTTCAGCTTTCTCAACCTTAAATTGATGTAAGCTCAATTTTAAATGTACCTCAAAAATCGTATTTCTTTAATTTTAGGGTTTTATCTTTTTCAAGGGCATGAAAATTGCCGAAATATAATTAGACGGGACTTGTCATCTTAGATTTTTATTTTTCCTTATCTGCAACAGTTGTTATGTATCTCGGAAACAATTTTGGTTAATCTCTTTTGTTAAGCAACATTTAGCGTGGTTAGACTTGGATGAGACTTTATTATTATGTGTTTTTTTCAAATTCTAAGGACGAGCGAAGTAAACGTTTGAACTTGTGATTGACATTTTCAAGACACTCTATTAACTTTTTACTTCTCTGCACTTATACCATAGGCATGTAAGGAAAGTAACTAAAACAATATTTTACTTGAAACATCCGTTTTAGGTATACTTAAGACCTCCCGAGTGTTTTAGCGAATTTCCAAAATAAGCTTATAAGGTTGGGGTCATGGAGGGGGGATGTGGATTTTTTTGCAAGGAGAAGACTCACTGATCAAAAATATATACGCACACACACACACACACACACACAACACACATATATATATATATATATATATATATATATATATAATATATTATATATATTATATATATAATATATATATATATATATATATATATAATAATCAATACATACATACATACATATATATTAGGATCAATGATATTTTAAATCTTTATTAATTACACCCAAGTGTCATCAAATTTTCATAAATGGGTAAAAGTTAAAAGATATCCCTTAGAATAAAGTCGCTAATATCGCGGGAATATACACCTTAAAATAGCTTAAATATAAAGATACACTAATAGCTGTAATAATATCTACGTTTACTTGTGACTAGTATTTGAGTTGGGCGATCACCCATCCAAGAATTTTCCCAGTACAATACTGCTTACTTCCCTGTTCTTACAAGAGCGCGACCCTACGTACACGCCTTGAGTTAAGAGGAGACAATAGTGACTGATGTATCTTCTTAGATTATAAACAAAGTGGAGTAATTACTGTGTTAAAATATGAGTTTCAAAAAGACCCTACTCTTGACAATTGTATCCTGACAATACAATAGCAAGGTCTGTAATTATAACTCTGATTAGAATTGGTAATGCTCCGCCTTGAATTATATTAAAATCCAATTGATCAACAAGTGGTTAGATTCATAACAACAGACATTTTCAACTTTACTAAGAGATAAAAGTAAATCTGGCTAATAATGTTAGGTTTCTCCAAATGGAACCATACGAATCATTTAAAGAGCGATTAAAACATTTAATGCCAAAATAAAGCAAGTTGAAGCGGAGTTGTGGAATACTTCTAGTACTCATTGTATGCAAATGAACGGAGAGAGTTTTTACTAGGCTGACCTCATGATGGGTTTACATTTAGAATGCTTTAACACCAGAACAATAGGTACGTGGAAAAGAAAGTAAACTATGTGTGTAAGTGTGTTGTTATTATGTTTGTCTGTGAGTGTTCGTGTGTGACTGTGTGAGTAATAGAAACGAAAATGACGAATGTAATGTCAGAACAATGAACCAGGATTCAGAACTTGGTTGAAAAAAGTAAGTTTTTATAAGTTATTCTGAAAGTTATTACTATGCAGTAAGTGTTTGCTCGAGTTGGCGTTGATAGCTATTACTTTCTTGTGTTTTTTAATAAACGAGCGAAGCATTGTAATTGATAAAAATATAACACCCACTTTTTACATAAAGTAGCTAGCTTTTATATTTAATATTCATTTTTATTTTAAATTTTATGAATATCCCTACAGACTTTCTTGTGTATGAAATGATCCGTGTTTCAGCTTTTGTTTACACATAAATAAATAAATAATAAATAAATAGGTACCCGTTTAGAGCCTTGCGGCCCATCAGGGATAACCCCTGCGGGAACAAATTCTAGTGGTTGTGGCAACCGTTACGCTCAAAGTGTAATCTAAAGTTGGCGATAGGTTTTTTTGAACAATAATCTTATATTAACTGAGAGCGTAACCTGGGATGCGAACCCCAGACCTCCGTGGTGTCAAAGGTCAGTTTAATAACTGACGCCTTAACGACCTAGACCACGGAGGTGGCAGTTTATACATACATAGAGTAAAATTATTTTTTTATACCCATTGGAATGCTTAATTTATTGTTTAAGTTTATAACATGTGCTTTATAGTTTGATCAATATGCCTGGATTTTTTTAAGATTATGCGCTTTAAAAAGCTATAATAATAATAATAATATCTTTATTTCCATACATACGATATATATATCGTATGTATGTATGTATCGTATATATATATGTATATATCTCATTTGAATGAGTGCAAAATAAGTTGGGCACGGCTGTTTTCCGAACAATGAGCAGATAGGAAAAAATCTTTAAAAGAAGTATATATTTCATTTATATCTGTCAAAAATATTATTTCATTATTCTATGTGTGTATATATATATATATATATATATATATATATATATATATATATATATATATATATATAATATATATATAATATATATATATATATATATATATATATACACACACATAGAATAATGAAATAATATTTTGACAGATATAAATGAAATATATACTTCTTTAAAGATTTTTTCCTATCTGCTCATTGTTCGGAAAACAGCCGTGCCCAACTTATTTTGCACTCATTCAAATGTCAGATTAACTCAGAGGAGCCAGGAGTCGAACCTCAATCTCTTGTTTCAATCTCTTTAATTGCTTGTATTGCTTCTGCAGCAGATCGGAGCTACAGAAAAACCAATTAACTCTATGTTACAGATATATTGAGATCGATGAAATTTGTGTTGTTCACGAATTATGAGTTCGTTTTTTATTTGTACATTTACCACATTTGGTATAAAGGCAACGCAATCTTTTGTTTTTTTTTCAATTTTTATAAGTTTTATATTCTTCTTTTGGTTTTTTAAGGCTCATGAGAATTTTTAGTAAGGTTAGATTTAATAACGCGGGCTTTAAATTTTGTCTGTCAGGGTTCCTAGACGAATAGTCTGGCCCATAAATAAGGATTTCTTTTACAAATCGTAAGGTCGAGAAATAAGGATTTTCTTAGAATTGAAGAAGATTTATCGTGACCTAATTCTGTGTGAGACTTTTAAAGGTCTTGCCTTTTTGACTAACCAATGAATCCATAAAATCCCTTTGTATAGCCAGACATATAACCTTTCCCAAGAAAAAACTTGATTAAAAGCTGAAACATCGGTCAATATTCCCTATTATTAGATTCTGTGTTTTCTGGCTTCATTCATAGCATGAACAATTTTTACTAGACATGGTTGTTAGCCATATGCTAAACTCCTAACCTGGAGGACCAGGTAATTTGTGGTCAAGGTTTTTTCCTCTAGTCCTTGACGATCCAACGCCACTTACTACAAGACAGTAGCATCTAGTTTTAGCCCACCCCGAGTATTTTATTTCACCGGTACCCATCATATCTGATGAGCTTTCCCTTATCCGCCACCTGGGGAGGCGCCTGGTTGGTATATTCTGGCTACTGGTGTCTTAAATAAACTTTATGTGCTTTTGACTTTTCGTCCACCTATTTTTGTTGGATGTTTCTCTCAACCTTCATCAAAAGAAGAATATGATAGTGCTGGACTTAGGGTCCACCTTATATCAGCTGTAGTCTCGCCGTAGAAGTTTAAACCCTAACCTGGGACTATTCATATTACATCTGGCTATTCTAATCCATCTTTTATTCATGTTTTTTTGAATTATGTTAGATTAAGCTAACTCCTATATATTAATATAGTAGCAAAGGTTGAGAAATCCTTAATCTTAGCTGCTTTCACGCATACGAATAAACTAAACTTGGGTCTTTTGCTAGCCCCAAGAACGTACCTGGGCGTGTTAGAAATTAAGACCCATGACAATATCTGAATAAAAGACAAGATCAATTGATAGCTGGAAAGCTATAAACGTGCATTTCACACATGGTCATATGTCAGATTACATACCTATGTTAAAATAAGTCAGTAATGTATAGCTCCAACCTTTTATAAAATCCTAATAATAATCTTTATAAAATGAAATAAAATTTAATTTGTGGGTCCTATCAAAATTCACTTAATGTGGTATCAAATTTTTTATTAGACTCTTGTTTAAGTTAAAGACTTTATATAATCTCGACCTTACATCTGATATGGTCTATACTCTAATTTCATCTGATATGGTCTATCTATACTCTCATTTTATCTGATATGGTCTAGACTCTCATTTCATCTGATATGGTCTAGACTCTCATTTCATCTGATATGGTCTATACTCTAATTTCATCTGATATGGTCTATACTCTAATTTCATCTGATATGTCTGATATGGTCTATGATATGGTCTAGTTCATGGGAGTAAATTTTTCAAAAATTTGAAAAACTTCCTAGTAAAATAATTCTAAATTTGAAGAGTATGGAGATCTTAAGAATTTTATCTCAAGATTGGATGGACGATAATCTTTTGAAAGACGGACTGTAGTGGCTTAATTGTTTACTTTTTAGTTATTAGTAAACCTCAGTCAGACGCCATGAGCACAATTCCTTTAATGAGAATGATCACGTTGGTAAGATGACCAGAAAGAACTAACTCAACTGCGACCATTATTGGGTCGTGACTTTCAGCCAGTAAAGGTTCCACTAATAGAAACTTCTCATAGTAGACGTGCAGTCAAGGAGTACGTGTATAGAAGTGTAATTAGTTTAGGACATTAGTTGACTATTAAGCTAGACTTTAACCCCGTTACACAAAGCATCTTCTATAGTCAGTTCCGTTAAGTCTTCCCATAAACAATTACTTTACTTCATTAGAAGCCTTTTCTTTCGGAAATAAAGTTCACACTTAATGAAATTATACGTCGTATTGTTCAGTTCATTATAGTCGTCATTGCCTGAGGCATTTATTATTACGGTTTACTTTTTTCACGATAAACATCTTATTTTGGTTGGTGTATTTTATAGTAATTTTATTTTATTATTATAATGAACATCTGTTTAAATAGCGAATCATATTGGGGGGGAGGGGGGTGAATTCTTTTTAAATTAATTTAAGAGTTTAAAAAAGTTAAAAATTATTTTCGTCATATTTTATTTTGACTTTATAACTGAAAATTAAGTGTACTGGATATATCGCCCCATTGGCATCAATGCCGTTAAAGTAGTTAAGTATGTGACACGGTTAACTCCAGTAGCCCTTTTACTAAAAATTAACAAAATTTGTATGGCCCAAAGGCGATTACCAATGCCGAATTAATTGAATCTATTTTTAATTTACCTAACTGTTCAAAGATAGCTTCAAATCAAATGTATTTTTATTACTTACATTAAATACACTAATTAATTACTTAAACTACTTTAATTATCTATAATTGTTAAAAGATGAATCCATCCTTGAAAGAGTCTATTTTCAAATTTGCCAATTATTAACTCATACTCAGATGAATCTATTTGCAGATTTTAAAAGCAAAAAAAATTCCCCAAAGCTATCAAGATCTGGGTACTCCAATTCAGTACAAATAAAAACAAATGGGGAATTACTTTTATAAATCGGTCCATAAAGAAAACCCAATAGCAAGCAAGCTTTGTTTCCAATTCCCCGGGATTAAGGTTTTATAATCTAGGTCGAGGGATAATCTAAAGGTAGTTGTTTGGAGGTTCCACTGGGGACACAGGGCTTGTTGTCGAGAATATTCCTATCGACCCTTAGTCAAAGTGCCTGGTCTTGAAATCTGCATTAGCAATTCTGCAAAGGTAAAACTTCAAATGTCCTTTAGCTGTATTCCCTTGTCGCTGTCTCAGAGATATTTGGTAGTCCACTGCAGTCAAAATCGTGCCATTTTTATCATTTTCTTAAACTGTATATTTCGCATAGAACTTGACTCTATCTCTAACTTGACTTATTATTTACATTTTTGACATAAATGTACATTTTATAATTGTCTCAAATAAAATATTTTCAATAGCTTGACTTTTACTATTTCACTTCTGTTTGTTAGCATTAGCATGTCTTTGCTCTGTGTTGAAATAAACAATTTAACAAAGATAGCAGACATAATGCGGAAATACATAAAGCTTTAAGTATCTTACTGCAGTGACCATTATGAGACCATGTAATAATATTTATAAAAAAAAGTCCTTATCACTTAACCTAATCATTAAGTGACAAAGATTCATAAAAAGTGAGATAGAAGTATTTAGTTAAGGAGGCTGCGTCACATGGCCCTGTCATTAATCACTGTTGGTTTTTCGTTTGGGCAATTCCCCGAGAAAAGTGGGGCCTCTGACGACCTTCCCCAACGCTTCTTTACCAAACCCCCCATTCTCGGATAAACTTGGTAATTTTTCTCTGACTAAGCTCCTTCTTTTTAGATTATTTTTTTAAACAGCCTCTCTGTCACAGATTTTTTTCCAAAAAAAAAAAACCCGTCTAAAACTTTTTATCCAGCCTTCCAAATTACACATTTATATTGCGTTGTGAAGAATTAAACATTAATGTCTCTTTATAAAGAATAGAGATTAGTTAAAAATGGTTTTAGCGAATATTAAATTACGCTCATAAGGTTGTTTGTATAGTGGAAGTGGAGTGGACTAATTTTCTTGTTAACGATATTTTACCCACCAGTTTGCAGAATTTTAACCTAACTGGTGAAAGTGAAACGCTAAAGAGGGGAACCAGTTCTTTTTTTAAAAAGAACGAATTTAAAACCATTAAACAGAAGGTTTTAGAGAAATTTTACCAGAGGCTTAAGAGGCTGTTTTTATATTTTTCTTCAGTAGTCTAACCTCAACTTATTAAAAAAAATATTTTTTGCCTATTAGTTTGTGGTACTTTTTTTATTTCCCCCTCCTTCCATCATTAATAAAGGTTTTTGCCGACTCACCCGTGTGCTATAAAAACAATTCACCGAATGTTCTGTAATTCCAATAATGAGTCTAATAAATAAGTAAAATCAGACTTACATTTTCCTTTGCCAAATTAATATACCGACTTTATTTATATTACTTTTACTTAAGTTAAGGAATGATTATATTTTTAAGAAATCACACTGATCCAACGGGAAACAATGTCCTTGTAATTGTTGATTGATCTCTCATTTATTTCCAACTGCAAATATATTTTTCACGACTTTTCGTCCAATTTATATCTACTTTACTAAGTTTGCACGACAGTTCTCTATCCGAGAAGTATTTGGCAAGCGAATGTCACAGGTAGAAGGTTTCTGTAACTTTCCCCTGAGTGAGGCAACTCCCTCCCAGCCAGGATCTTATTGGTAATCACGTGATTAAGTTCAAGGATCTTTTGTCGTCAATCTCTTTATACCATTCAAAAGGTTGTTCTTTCTTAGTTTTATTACATGTCACGTGACTTGTAATGAACATAATTATAAAATGTTAGTGAAAATTTAAATTGATAAAGTCTTTTATAGTTTAAATAGTTATAATTGTAATTAGTTAAAAATAGAATAATTAGTAATTAGTTATAGAATTTAGTTAAAAATTCAAACGAAAAACTAGCCACGCACAACCCGTTAGGTTATATGGCTAGCAAGATTTTAATTATAAACAAATAATATTGTAAATAAAAAAAATAAAATGCCCGTTTTAGGGCCTTTCGGCCCATCAGGGTATTCCCCCTGCGGGAACCACCTCAGGTGGGTTGCATCTACTACACTCAAAATGAATTAATTAAAGTGGCGAAATCATTTTAATACAAATACTATTCATAAAATCTTAGAGCATAGCCCGGGCTGCGAACCCCGGACCTCTGGTGCCGAAATCGAACGCCTTTACGATCACGGCCACGGAGGCAGACATATTGGAAATAGATGTAATAAAAAATAATAAAATAAATAATATATGTAAACCATAATTAATAAACTTTAATGCTAATTAACTTAAGGCTCTGGTAAAAAAAATACTTAAACTGTAATATCTCTTGTTCTCAGCAAAATATACACATTTAAGATGGCTCTTGTAGGTTTGCGGTTTGCTCTAAGGATACTTGAGTTTTCTAGTGCTCCAGTTTTTATTACCAGTCTTGAACAGGGTCTTGGCCGCTATTTATCACAAATGCTATTTATATTAAGCGCTTAACTTCTAATATTTTGCTTTTAATTAGCTAATCTATCTATCTATTATGAACAAGATTATTTTATGAGGTAATGGTCACAAATTTGAGCTTTCGGCCGTAAATTATGTAATAATTCATAAACAAATATGAATTATTCAATAGAGGGCCTCCTCGCCCTTTGAATCCCTTTGTGGTCTAGTCGCTTTGCGACGCAGCGTCGGTCTCTAGGGCCGCTTCGTGGCTATATTGTTGTTGTTACGTTAATGCGATTTATATTGAGCATAGGGAGTTCACGAAGTAAAACACACCTCGCAAGACACTACAACTTGTTGTTCATTGTTATCGTCTTAGAACTTGGAACCTCTTTTAGTGTAAAAAGACTCCCTGAGTATGAGTGCAAAGCTGCAGACGATGATTCATTTTAGGATCTGACCCACGGACTTGTAACTTGACGTAGAGGGTTAAGGGATCCTTTCAGAAGTTTGTATAATATCTTTACTGTCGAGTTGCGCCTCAGCCCTCATCTCACCAGAGACTCATAGCTTAGATGATTTAAAATCTGTAAGTCCGATCGAGATATTCGTCTCAGCATGCCAGTTTTGGTCATATATATTTTTAAAGGCACGAGGCCAAGCGGATTACGTCCCCCTTCCTTCCCTCTACTTTATTGTGGACGACCTCACTGTATTAATTTTCTTTAAAAATTTGCTGAGACAGAATAGAAAATTCTCTGTTAATGCTCAGTTGTACAATGAAATACTATTTAATATTATACTTACTTCAGACCATACTCACTTTTCAAACCAATACTCTAATATGGGATATACATGAATTCAATGACGTTAACTTTGTTTTGCCGAGAAAAATATTCCCTTCTTTCAATAAGTTTGCTCTAGTCCATATGAATATCTGCTTTGTATTTCACATCTGTAACCTTGATATTAACTTATTGATCCTTTATATTGAACTTAAACTCATAAAGTATAAATAGAGAAATCATGACCTTCGCAAACTCACTACGGATGCAGTTCAAAAGCTCTTGATTTCATTTAATTCCCCCTTCCAATTTTAAGTCCGATAACTAATGAATATTCTAGTCTTTAGTCTTACAGAAAAGTAAAAGATGTCTTTTAAATAAAAATATCAACTAAATTAAGTTAACTTATAAAAATTAAACCAGGTACCCATACATAGGTATGCATTTCACTTATTTATTTCTGTATTTTTACTGACAATAACATTTGGTTGGACATAAATAAAAATAAAGAAAGTTTTAGATACTTAGCAATATCTTAGCAATATCTTTACCCCCTTTTTTTAAATTCAGTTTTCCGATGACTTTTAACTTTGAATGTCGATGCAATGAATACTAATCAACATTAAACATTACCTAGTTATTGGTGATTGGTCCAAACCTAGTAATTGGTAACCTTCAATAACCATAAATTACCATTAATAACCTTAATAAGGTAACAATAACCTATCTTTTTTTCCCATTTATCATTTATTACTATTAGCTTGGGTTTTCAGATTATAGGTAGTTATTTTTGGTTGAAAGTAGTTACTTGTATTTGGAGATGGTTATATATTGTTGCTTATGTTGGTTACTAACCATAAAATATAAAAATCGGGTACGGGGTACCTCGGAACTTTTCCTCATTACATCGGATTCGCTACGCTCACCCTCCCTACTTCGGACTCGCTTTACTCGTCCTCAGAAATACAGTTCGCCAAATTTATACTCCAACATGCCTTCAAACTCGCTTCGCTCGTCTTCAGATAGTAAATGCATCCGATCAAATCTTTATGCATAACTCAATTGGATTATTTACCAATTTTTGTACAATTTTTTTAAAAAACGTACACAAGTCATTTAATAAAATTTAAACTAATACTAATAATGAGATGAAACTTGGTTTATATGTTCGTCATATACGTAGTCACATGCGTGCCAAATCTCAATTCGATCGCATTATTTTTCTGCGTTTTATGATTTTTAGAAATTTTCGCTGAGTCATTATTGCGAGTTAATGACGTATTAAAAAAAATATTTTCCGAATAGCACAACTACAGTGGTAGACTGATGTTTGTACGAAATTTCAACTCTCTAGCATAAATGCACTGGGCGCTACGAAGTTAATAGATACATACAGACAGATAACTTTGCAAAAACCACTTAGGAGGTCTTTAAAACGCCTGAAACGGATAATTCCGGTTACGTTTCGGTTTCGGATTTTTTTTGCCAATACAATACTTTTCTATATAAAAAAAATAAAATGCCTGTTTTAGGGCCTTTCGGCCCATCAGGGTATTCACCCTGCGGGAACCACCTCAGGTGGGTTGCATCTACTACACTCTAAGAATTAATTAAAGTTGGCGAAATCATTTTAATACAAATACTATTCATAAAATCTTATAGCATAGCCCGGGCTGCGAACCCCGGACCTCCGGTGCCGAAATCGAACGCCTTTACAATCACGGCCACGGAGGCAGACACTTTTCTATATACCTCCGGTATATATGAGGAAAAGTAAAAAAGTACTAAATATTGACAACCGTATACCGTAACAATTAGAACCGTGGAAAAGCAATTATGCCTTATGTCTGAAGATTGTAAATATATCTATAAAGCACGGAATAAGAAAACATTTCTCAACACTTTAATCTGTTAATGAATTGTTTACTTTCTCATTAGGTTGAGTTATTCATTGCTAACTTAAAACTTTATTACTTGAGGTTTTTTACTTCAAAAGTTTCCTGTAAGTTGGCTGGACTTGGGTTTTATTGTTGCTGAGAGGGAAGTATAATAAGCTATGAGGGGACTTAGCTCTCAAGGTTGAAAGGAAATACAGCTAAGGAGCTTGAGAACTTGGGCTATTAATCCACCAATTGAATCTTCCTTATTCCTTCCTTAATTTTAATTTAAAAATAACATTTATATGCTGTATGAATAAAAATAAATAAAATTAGAGGACCTTAATCAATTATGTTGCCTTTATGATATTAATTTCTGATCAGGAATAAAGTCGGAAGTCACTGACGAATGCAGCGATTCTCGTTTTACATTAGAACTTGATTGTGCTATTTCTTAAAATTGTGTACATATTGATTTTTTAAAAAATCTCAAACTTTTTTTGATAAATAATTTTTTTCTATAAATTATTTTGAGATATTGTTTGAAGTGTTCAAGAAGACATTGGCATCAGAGGCTAGGAAATTTATCAAGATATTCAAATTTAACTGTGCATCTCTTTATTTGACTGTTCTTGGAATGAGATGGGAAAGCTACGTTCCATAGTTGGCTGCTTATTTTAACGTGGAAAGACTCTTATTCTTTCTTGTTATTATAAAAGAATATTTAATGAATACGACAGGACTTAACTGAATTTATAACCTTTAATAAATACAAACAATCTAAATTAAAACAATCATAGAAACCTTTTCAACTATATAACCTTCCTTTTATAGAATAAAAACACTTAAGACTAGACTAACAAGGAAGAGGACAGTATACTTCAGTCGTTTGTTTATGCGCATGTCAAAAATTTGTATAGTAGTCTGTCAAGTTAGTGTGTAACTTAAATGTAGCGTTATAAATTATTGTTTATAGTGTGTTGAAATAAATAACGTAAGATGCAGTTGCCAAAATCAGTACTATATCTCGTTTTGAAACTTGGGTATATAACTAAATAAAAAATTATTATATTCAATAATACAATAATTTTAAGTACTACCTACCCAAAGTTATTTTTGTGTATTAAATGAACTTTTTTTTGTATAAAAATAGTCATTGTCTATGATTAACTCACTATAGCAAGCACTACCAGAATTAAAATAAACTAAAGGACTTAATGTATGAACTTGTGACTGTGGGAAATATAGTCCTACATGACTTTTTAGTCGTGAGCGGTGATTCATAATCAGAGATATGCTCAGTTTAGTAATATAAAATTATATATATAATATATATATATATATATAGTATATATATATATATATATATATATATAAATAAATATATATATATATATATATATAATTATTTTTAGTATTAGTCTCCATTGTTTTATGCTTTTTTTATTTTTCGGACACAGGATGATTTTGATCTGTTTAATTTAATATAAATTACATTTAGGTATTTTTAACTCTTATTTAATTTTTTAGGTATTTTTGAACATGAATATGCTTGTGAGCTTAAATAAAGGCCGAATATCGTTTTGATGTAGTTTGGTGAAGTTTTTATTCCGTCCCATCCTGTGTCCGAAAAATAAAAATATTATAATATATATAATATATATATATATATATATATATATAATATATATATTGGTTAACTACCCTCACTAAATTGACCACTGAAGTTCAAATACCCAATTTCTTATTTGTTAATCGCCTGGCATTTATGGATTCTTATTACCAAAATGTGATTTTCTACGGTAACTTCAATAAAGTTAAATTAGAGCATGCCTTTATGTTAATTATTTCGGAATCTGTGTCATATCTCGAGCAATTTGATACGTATATCATGTTATATATATTATATTATATTTTATATATATTTTATTATATGTTATATATATTAGTTATTTGGAACTTAGCTAAAACGATATAAAATAATTTAGTGGCTTTTAAACCCAATAAATACACCATGTATTCACTCTGGTCAATATTATGATGTTTAAATATTAGTAAAGTGAATGATTTGTAAGTGAAAAAATTAGTAAAGTCATATCTATGTAGTTATATATCTAGTTTATATTCTTTTCTTAATATTTAAATTTATATGTATGTATGTGTGGATATATGTGTATGTATGTGTATATGGACATGTATGAATGAATTTGTACATTGTACATACATACATATTTAGATTACATATTATTATTATGTGTCTGTATATGTATTAGAAATTTAGCTTCTTTTAGAAATATTTCATATGAACTAAAAAAGAATACGATTTATAAAAACTCATTTTCTCTTATACTTAATTTCATTATAAAGTACTAACAAGAAGTAGCTTGAGAATAAAAATTTAAAGGAAAAGCTAGCCACGCACAAGCCTTAAGCTTATGTGGCTAGTAAGATCTTATTTATAAACAAATAACATTATGAATAGATGTAATAAGACTTTTAGAGCCTTTTGTAAAAATCTATTTGACCGGCATATGAGGTGCCCAGATATAAAGAACATTTTGTTCATTATTATATATATAGGGACAATATACTTTAATATACATATGACCGACCAATAGAATTGATGTATGTATAAAACAAACAAAAACAAAATAAATATCATATTTATTCATCCTTTCTAGTATATACAGGTGACTGAGGAAGTTAAACTATGAATGTTTGACTGTAGGGAATATATACATGGGTTATGAGTCGTGAGCGGCCATTCATACTCATTTATGTTTTGGGCTTTGTTAGGATTATAATATGAATATTCTAATAATTTCTGAGAAGTACCTTGTTGGGAGCTTATGTTTAAGAGAAATTATGTAAATGAAATGGAATTACGAGATAGATGTAGTGAGAGACTGTCATATTGAAATGTTTTTCAAGTTTGAGCCGTGCTTGTTCTTATGGTAATTAAATAAGAATAATTTATAACCAATTTTTAATTAGTGTTCTTGAATACCATCCTTATACCACTGAAATAAGATGTTTCCTAATGTACAGTTACTTATGTTGTTCCTCTATTGGGGCAGTAGCATGTGAAGGACTATTAGACATCGTTCTTATAATCAAATAGTTGCTGTTAAATGTAATTGCAGAGAGTGAAGGCAAACTGTAGTTGAAAAACTTGTGACTACTTACACAAATAACAACTTGTATCTACTTGTATCTACTTACTGAGATTAATAAACAATCTTACTTACGGTTTTTGCACACTAATAGGTCACCATGTGCCGCCGAAGCTAGTGGAACAAATACCCCATAGCCATTCTACTACTCCAAAACATTTATTCTCTGATAGGTTAATTAGTGTTATTTGTGCTGTCAATTAGAAAATTAAGGTTGTATGATGGTATAGCTATGGTGACAATATTAGGCACTCTATGACGGTTACCAGTTAGTGTTTTTTATTTACTCAGGCTTGTTTCTAACTTGATATCTATTTCTCATTTATCATACATCACGGAAATCAACCTATAATAATTTCCTTGTTTACTACTTGAAGCAATGCTATTGGTCAATTTTGGCTCACAGCAATTAAATAATAGTCTGATTGGTTGCTTTTGGTTCGTTATGAGACAATATTTTTTTGTGACGTCACACTTTTGCGACGTTTTATCAACTGCTTTTCGATATTTATTAGTCTTTTGTGATGCTGGTACTAATTTTATTTATCTTTGTCTGTTGAAGGTAATTTGAAAATAAATATAAAATTCAACTCATGTAAGTTTTATAAAATTCAAAATATTTGGTTTACATATATATTTTTTTAAATTTTATATTTGCGTGTCATATAAAGTTAATGAATGAGCTCATAAGCAACAAGAGTACTTGAGATTGAACTGGACTTATTCCTGTGTTATAGTTTTCGACGTATAAAAACGTCGAGAACCGTCCTTTATGTCGAAATATACACAAAGATAAGGCGAGGTTAACCAAATGTGTCGCACAAGGAAAGCGCTTGAGCCAACACAGCTGTTGTCCTTGTGTTATAATGTATTTAAATATATATCATAATATTTATTCATAAGTTCGAATTTATTTAAATCATAACAAATATCCAGACTGTCTGTGTTGACTCACGTGTTTTTTAAAAGTCCAAAATAAATATTATTAAGATATTGAATTTCCTTTTAATGTCAGAAGTATAAAAGTCTAATGCTTATTCATTGGACTTATTTTATCAGTATTGTTAGAGTTTGATCGAGTCTTTTAATTTATTAATGTATATATAATTCTTATGTTTTGGTAATTTTTCTTGTATTTATTACTAGAATAAAAATGTATTCGAATGTTTAGCAATATTTCTTCGTTATTTATTACAGGTTTAATTAAATTTAGTAAAATTTACAAACTCTTTTATAATTTAGTACAAAATTAAAGGTTCTAGCTATATTTTGGCTATTGTATATTCTGTTGTTGTAATTTGATAATAGATTAAGAATTGATTTCAATATTCAGACAATTCTATGTTATAAAAAAGAATCCAATATTTAGACAATTGTATATTATTAAAAAATGTATTCCAATATTAGACAATTGTATGTTATCACGAAATCTATTCCAATATTTAGGCAATTCTTTATTATCAGAACATTGATTTCAATATTAAGATAAAAAAAATTGATTCCAACACATAGACAATTGTATATTATCAAAAAGTGTATTCCAATATTTAGACAATTGTATGTTATCACAAAATTTATTCCAATATTTAGTCTATTGTTTATTATCAGAACGTTGATTCTAATATTTAGATAATTCTTTATAATTAAAACATAGATTCCAATATTTAGACAATTTTGTGTTATCAAAACCTTGATTCTAATATTAAGAAAATTTTATATTACCAGTCATTGATTCCAATGTTTAGACTAATGAGTTACATTTTTGAAAAGTGGATCATGCTCACCTAAACCAAGCCAAGCCATTTTGATGTGCATTAATATAAATATAGTAATTATAAAGAGATAGATGAAGGCCAAGACAAGACTGAGTGATAATGTTGGAAAGATGTCGCTGGACAGTGGTGGGAGGCAACATAATAATACAGGTGTGAGTGTGGACATAGAGAAGAATCTGATAAGGGTCCAGGGGGTTTTGTGAGGTATGGTCACATGTTATAAAAAATTGATTCCAATATTTAGACTATTTTATGTTATAAAGCAATTGATTCCAATGTTTAGACAATTGTATGTTATAAAAAAAAATATACCAATATTTTGACAATTGTATATTTTATCACTAAATTGATTTCAATGTTTGGCTATTTCTTTTAATCCATTAAAATAAATAACGAGAAATGCCACGTTTCAATTGATTCCATTTTACTGTAATTTGTTACTAAACTAATTAAATATTTATTCCAATACAACTCGTAAGATATAAAATATTCGACAACTAAGTAAAGACTTTTTCCTTGTCTTTAAAGTGAACCTTTAATGCCTTCTTATTACCTAATTATATTTTTATCGAAAAGAAAAGGTACTGAGAAAGAGAGAAATTTTAATCTAGTAGAAACCTTTTTAATAGCTTTTTATCGATTTTTAGACAAAATTTTAACACATTCAGTTAAAATATAATTGCAAAACTTTCTTCATAATTTTTAACAATTATTATGGTTTATCAAATCAGTCATAAAATATTTGTAGCTTAACATCATTTCAGCACTGACAGTTTCAGGACTCGAATCAGGCCAGAGAAAAATCAATCTTTCTCACTGTGCGATCTAGGACGAATCTATTGCAATTAGAGTTATAGACTCGAACATGTCCATTCTCGGACTTGTAATAGGTTTCTTTTTAAGTCTTTATTCTTTTCTCCTTATTCAGTAAAGCTCTAGTTTTCTACTATCCTTCAGGACGCGACAATGAGTTAAGAAGAAATGGTTTTGAAAACAAGTACATAGCTGTACTTTGACGTGTACACAATATAGTACAGTTAATTAATCTTGTTAATTAAACCTTATTAAGGATAATTATGGTTGATTTTGTTTGTTTTGAGTTAAAAGATATAACTATTGTCTTGAAAGCTAAGTATAATTTATTGTAATTATTAATTAATATTATAGTTATATATAATTTACTGATATGTTTGCTATAAATGAATCTCTCTAATACTTTTTTCCGTATAAGGCATGAATTTGCGTGTATGTACAATATTATAAATATACATTTTTTGTGAAGTAAGCAACAGAGTAACCATTTGGGAACTCCGTTTTGCAAGAAAGATCTTTTTGTTAATCTCTCTTTAAGTCAATACCCAAATCAAAATTTTGGGCTATTTTCAAGTGATAAAATGGCTTTTAACTTGTTATAAATAGGAAATTAACACAAACATCCCAGAAAATATACAAAAACAATATCTCAGCCTATTACCTTGATCATCTTCCATCTCTAGTCACTCAGCTACATACACAAAAAACTCTAAATTTGATCATAACGGTCAATCGCCATACTAAGGCGTACCCAGTAAAACAACACTCCCTGAGGTTCAGACATTAGATAACTCCTTTAGTCAAAATCCATTATGTCATCCATACTGTGCCCTTAGGTATGCTCATGGATATCTCTATATCTAAAGAAGAAAAACGGATTTGCTAATTAGATCCTCTCTTAGAAAGCAAAATTTATTACTATTAAACCTGTCTAATATTCTACAAGATAACGGAAGACAGCTTCAGCTCATTCAAATGTTATTTCTTCCGCAGTATCTGAAAAACCTTAAAATCAATCTATTTATCGTCTTTGTCATTTCTTATGTACACTCAGCTTAAATCAATGTCATTTACTCATTAGTAGGTCATTTATTTATTAGAGATACACTTTTTACGATAGGGGAGCGAAATAAACTTGGTAATACACAAGCTGTTAGCTCTCAAAACTTACATATAATCCAAAACATCTAAAAAAGTGCTGCCGGTACACACACACACATACACACACACACACACACACACACACACACACACACACACACACATATATATATATATATATATATATCGTCCATATGTTTTCTCCTGTGGTTAGTCCCTTTGTTAAGTTTTGAAAATTAAGACGCAAAACTTCAAAAACAAATGAAGTAAACTGAAGTTAGACACAAATGTATCTTATTGAATAAAAAATACCCACAATTTTTCATTTTGGTATTGCCCGCCAAAATAAAACGACTTAAAATTATTCGATGGTGGACAATGAAATATTTTTTTAAGTTTCTGGAAAAGTTCTAGTTCCCAGTTTTCTTTTTTAATTCATGCTCGTATTTTTGATTTTATTGTGTCATTTTTGTAAACCCCCTACAGATGTATAAAGGTATTAGTCCTCTGCCTTGTAACTATCTTAGTTCACCAAGATAGTTATGGAGATCGATGTTTTTAACTATCATTATGGGAAGCAATCAGGTAAGAATTGCTTCCCGGAAGTACTTAGTGGCTTTGGAAAAGCAGAGCACCTCTGAACTACAAGTTGAACGAACTTAAAACAATCCTTCTCATCTATTAAGAGTTATCGATCTGTATTGCTTGATATGTTTCATTGCTCTTATAGGGTGTTGTTTCAAAACAAGTCTTTCGCACAGCTTATAAACTTTAAGTGTGGCTTCTTAGGAGACAAAGCACCCATAAAAACTATAAGAAAGTATAAGATTAAAATTGATTTATACGTATTCGAATCCATTTCAATCTTAGATTTATTTAATCTAATATTGGATAATTAGATTTACTTGACACAATAATTACAATAAATGTTATAGCATTTAATTAAAATTATTAAAGCTTTTGAAGAGGAATAAGTCCAAAATAATAAATAAAAAAATATTTTGCCGAGCTATTTTATTTATTATCTTTCTATTTATTATTTACTAATTTTTTGTATTATTTTGGACCTATTCCTCCTTAAAAGCTTTAATAATTTAAAATAGAAGTTCCTATAAAAAATATTAAAATATTATTGAAAAATTACTTTTTCAAAATTAAAAAAGTACATTATGTAGCAAATAATTCTTTAATTTTTTGAGCCAATTTTCATAATGTTTTTACGATATGTTGTAAAAATTAGATTACGCTTCCTAAATTATATTGAATTATATTATATGAAATGTGATAAACATTAGATTAGATTATATTATATGAAATGTGATAAACATTAGATTAAATTATATTATATGAAATGTGATAAACATTAGATTAAATTATATTATATTAAATGTGATAAACATTAGATTAATTATATATATGAAATGTGATAAACATTAGATTAGAATTTATTATATGAAATGTGATAACATTAGATTAAATTATATTATATGAAATGTGATAACATTAGATTAAATTATATTATGAAATGTGATAATGATAATACATTAGTTAAATTATATTATATTAAATGTGATAAAATTAGATTAGATTATATTATATGAAATGTGATAAACATTAGATTAAATTATATTATATGAAATGTGATAAACATTAGATTAATTATATTATATGAATGTGATATGATTAAATTATATTATATGAAATAACATTAGATTAAATTATATTATATGAAATGTGATGAACATTAGATTAAATTATATTATATGAAATGTGATAAACATTAGATTAAAATATTATATGAATGTGATAAATTAGATTGAAATGTAACAAACATAAAACATAAGGCTGCAGTTTATCCAAAGAATTTATTTCATAAGGATTGTAGATGGCATTAGTTTGAAATTTATTTAATTTTTTTTTGTAAGGAATGTGATTTACATTATATTAATATTTACTCGTAGTATTCGAATTGTAAGCAATTCGATGAACATCAGATTACGATTTATTCTTTACGAAAAATGAAATTTCATTACTTTTAAATTAATCAATGGAATTTATTTTCTACGACATCTGATAACCATTGGATTGTAATTTTTCTACAGAACTTACTTCACAAGCAATTCATTTATCAGGAATGCCATTTATCTCCAGAATATATTTTATAAAAATTCTATAACCAGTAGATTCCTATTAAATTTATTTTTAAGGAATACGATGAAATAGGTGTAATATGAAACTACATTAAAAACAATTTATTATTATTAAAAATTCTAAATCTTAACACCCTAAAATGTTCTTATTGATAAATTTATTTTTATATTATAAATTGATCTTCTTTTGATTGTTCAGGCTTTATCTAAAACGTTAATGTAAAATTAAAATGAATAAATTTAGTGAAATGTCGAATAATATATATAAAAAACGTGTACTTTCCCATATACTTATGGTACTAGGTGAGAAATAGTTATTTATGCACCAAGGGAGTAAAGAATGCTATTATTTCCTTGAGCAGTTAGTTGGTTAACCGAAGGAACCAAAGTGTTTTACTCCCGAGGCGAAGCCTAGGTATTTATGTGTTTAACTCCTGAGGCAAGGCCGAATGAGTTATGACTATTAACTCCCGAGGCGAAGCCGAGGAAGGTAATTGCGAGGGGGAAAATAGCATTTTACTCCCAAGGTGCATACAAGATAAAAGTATGAAAACACTAATTTTAAAGTAATAAACGTTTAAAATTCGCTAAAAGCTCATGTACGCGTTTAACTCTAAAATATGTTATCATAAACACTTAATAATGCATTCGTAAATGGAGGGCAGAGTGATGAAAAAGGTTTCCTAATATAGCATTGTCAGTGATATTTTCTAATGAGAAAACAATTAATGACTCAGAATCATAAAATGTTATCAAAACCAAGACGTGCTTGTTTTATTACCCTGATATAACATCTAAGATCGACTTCCATGAGTGTTCTGGTTCTTTCTGACGTCACTTGTCAACTCTGTCTGAGCCAGGTTATTGTTCTAGCGTAGGCGATTCTAGGTGGAAATCTTAGGGGGTTATCTAAGTAATATTGGTAATTAGTAAAAATGAAAAGATAATTAGATTACATTCAAAAATACAGTATTATAGACACAGATATATATATATATATATATATATATATATAATATATATATATATATATATATATATATATTATATATATATATATTACAGTCGGACCTCTATATACGAACTTAAAGGTTCAAGTGAAAAAAATTCGTTATATAGAAATTTCGTTGTATAGAAATTGAAAAAATAAATAACTCTGTACTATTTTATGATATTTTAATAGATATATAGGATGAATAATAATTTTCTTTTATTAGCGGTCCTGTCACAGGCATATTTTTGTCCCTTAACATTGTCACCCACTGTAAAATTGCGTCATCAATTTCTTCGTACTTGCATACTCGAGAACTTTGTTTTAAATCGCCACTCGTTTCGTATAACCTAAGTATAGATTCCCGATTTTTTAAAATTGTTGATATAGAACTAGGAGCGATTTTATGCTTCAGAGACAAGTCTTTGTTTTTGACTCCATCGTCAGAATCTTTTTATAAATTGATTTTTTCAGAAAGGGACAGCGATTTCTGTTTTGACATTTTAATAAACTCGATTTACAAACAAATAAAAAGTTTCACAAACGAACTGGTCAGACCGAATACCAAATTAAAACTAAAAGATTTTTAGTTCTATGCTGTGTTAATCCTAATTTCATAGAAAATTGTAAAGAAAGAGTTCGCAAAATTAAATAAGGCAGGGCGAGAATCAATAAATAATTGTTCTGGGAAATTACAGAAAAACAAAAGTGCCGTTTTGGTCAATTCCTTGAATGTTTGCGGGTCTTGTCTTTATCTTTATTTCTGGAAATTTTGTTCGTTAAATAGAAACACTTTTAAACACAAAATTCAAGGGAACGTAAAAAAATTCGTTACATAGAGACTTTCGTTGTATAGAAGTTCGTTATATGGAGGTCCGACTGTGTATATATATTTATATATATAATATATATTATATATATATATCCATATATATATTGAACTGTCAATGCTTCCCCCCCCCCCTCTTAAAGAGTACATATCACATTGGATACTTGCACATTGATACTTACATTAGTTCAATATTAAAGCAATATTTTGTTAGTTCATCCGACCCTGCGACTTCCTTTGAAATTTAACATTATCTTATATTATAAAAAATATCTTTTTATATTAGGTGACAGTTCTTTGATCAAATTTAATATACAACAGAGATGGAAGATTTCAGGCTTCCTATTATTTCTCTTCGGAGAGTCTCAGGAACCAAAATTTTGTAATCTCGCTCGGCGAGACTCAGGAGCAAATTAGTTTATCCCCCTCAACCTGTCCTGTCTCGAACTTTCTTCTTCGTCTTGTTGCATATTTACTATAATGAATTTTAAAGAATCTTAAAAAGGTCTACAATAGAGTTTTTTTGAGAAACGCACACTAACATACTCTGTATTCCAAACATCTTTCTAGTGCTATACTATTAACACTTTAGTACTAATGAATATTCATGAATTCTCAACTTAATTTCCGATTAATTATGTCTAGCGCTTTTGTATTTCAAATGCCACAGCACGAAAAGCTTTTTTTAATTAGCATTTTTTAGTTGTATATAATCCTTAGCGGGTATATCGTGACGCACGCAGCCAAGGGAATTCCCTTCCATAGCTCACCTAGGGACGCTAGAAGTCTGTAGACGTTGAATGTCTTTAACGATTTCTTACAAAGAAATTTGTGTGTTAAGATTTAAAGAGGTGGGTTGAACGAACCTCAATCATGTTTCGAAGACATTTATTTAGAAATATTGATTCGAAACCCTTTAAGATTAAATTGAAGAGTAAAAAAGGAACCATATGGTCAAATCTAGTAAGTAGTGTACTTTTAATGCCATAGTTATTAATTCCCTTCTAATTTTGGATACTATTAGCATCATGGTGTGTGCCTAATTAGTAAATAGTTAATCAAATACCTTCCTGACCGAGATTCGAACCCCAGAAAAACAGGTTGTTGTTTAGATAAGGGGATATTAAGTCCCATTTTAAAAAGGACTTGCTTGTCCTGTATACTACAACACTGTTGTTTATCCCTGAGACAACTGTACCGAATTAAGGATGTTATGCCAATTTTATTTGGTATTTAGGAATTTTGCTTCAATGAGGGAAATATAAGTAACACTGCCACGATATGACCGAATTTTTAAATGTATATATAAAAAACGTGATTTGTTTACATTGTGTTATATATGTCGATAAATATCATCGTTACTAATACTGGTAATAAAATGTAATTTCGTATTTTTGTTAACCACACATATAGTAGTATATATATGCAAATGATTTTAACCCGATCTTTTTGAACATTATTTGAAGATATGAGATTTTTTTGAAATGTTTGTGGAGTCATTATTGTGAGTTAATGACGTCACACTTACTTTATAAACTATAGAATTTGGGACATTAACAAGGTTGATTTTTGTGCCAAGTTTCATTACCATCTGAGAAAGGGTTAAAAAAGTTAAATTAGAGCATGCCTTTATATTAATTATTTCAGAATCTGTGTCATATCTCGAACAATATGATCCGAATATCATGAAATTCCTGTAATTTTTCCCCGAGCTATCATTAAAAATAAGCTTACTGATACTCCAGAATGCATCACTTCTAATACATTGGAGAGAAAATAAAGGTCTGGGAAAAATTACCGGAATTCAGCGATATTGGTATCAAATTGTCCAGGATACTATTCTGTTTCTGTAATGATCTATATAGTGGTATGCTCCAATTTAACTTCTAAAGTTATCGTTGAAAAACACATTTTGGTAATCAAATTATCATACATGCTAGATAATTACCAAAAATATAATTAAGTAAAACTGAGTGCCAGTTTTGTGTCTTAATGACTTAAGGAGTTGATGGTTATCAACTTGTTCTCATATTAGCTATAAGCCTGAGCTATTTCCTATCCTCTCCTAGAAAGAATACACTGGCAATTTTAAATTAAGTAAACAGCTTGAAACCCTGTGGGTGTTAAAGCCACAAAATTAATATCGACTCATTACATAATTGAAACGTTTGCTGAAAACATTTTGTTGTTCTGATTATTACAGCTGACTATTATTATTAGTGTGTTCGTAATTATCGTTGACACTATGGCTTGCTTAGATTTACTTCTGAAACGTTTAAACAATTATAGCCTAAATCTGTAGGATCTTTGTATTGCTAAAAGCACCAGATGTGCTAAGCTAAGATGTGTACTTGTTATATGTATAAGCCCCAATCTAGACCCACTAATGTTAATTGCTATATTATGATAATTGTGACGTAAACCATACACACTAGTAAACCATAGTTCAAACCCTGTTCGAGACGGTTTTTCATTCAATAAGTAAACGCTTTTTTGTTGTTCCATTTTTTGACCTGATTAAAAATCTTGTTTGTTATTGGTTCTTGTACAAAGATTTCATTTTCGTTACCGTTTTAAAAATGCTTAACAAATGATTTTTGTCGTACCCTCGCAACACACGGCATCAACTAGTGAGATGCTACAACGCAACTGCTACGTTACACAATCACCACTTTTTGTTTAGTTTTTCTAAAGAACATTTAAAAAGAGGAGTTTAATAATAGATGTAATTTTACGCTTCTTTAAAATGTTGTATGGAAAGTATTTAGCAACAAAGGATGTAAAGAATCATGTTTTACTCACTTCTCTATGTAACGTTGCCTGTCGGCCCTTGTTGAAATATAATCAAAAACAATCTTTGCGTTTGCTAAGCTTAAGGGTGCTTTTATTTGACACAAATAAGGATTTGATCATCTACAAATAATTTTTACAACGCCTGATTTTCCTACGATCTCCAGATCAAAAACTACCGAATTAGTCCACTACTTAAATTTGAAATTGTTAATATCGAATTAATTTAGTGTTGAAGCCATTCGCATGGCAAGATCGGATGCGGTCAATTCCTCTAAATTTTTTTTAAAAGAAACGTCCAAACAAAATTAAGGATATGAGTACTTAAATAGCGGATTTTGGTAGGATGAGCATAGTTTTGTATTGCGTGTAAAATGACATGTGATTTTTTTTTTTTTTTTTTTTTTTTTTTTTTTTTTTTTTAAATGCCTTTATTAAATAATTAGTTTTCAATATTTACATTACATACATAATATATATTAAAAACAAGGCTACCTCTCCGCTATAAAGCTTGCGCTTTGCGCTGCGGAGAGGGAGTTCCTTAACTCTGTATATAGATAGTACAGAGTTAAATTGAATGATTTTCAATTTCATTTGAAAATTCCTGCAAAATTCCCTTACTTGTCTATATGTTACTAATCAAACGTAAAATATAAAAACAAATAACCAAGCAATGGATTGTTGAGCGATAAATCAAGCATTCAAAAGTAAATTTGCCTGGATTGCAGATCCTAGCGTCAAAATTTTATTCGATAAGAATTAGTTTAAAGATTAGCCTTATACAAGAATTTTTATATATTCCTTTCTAACGTGGCAACATGTCACCACGTACAAGATAAGGTGCTAATTTTGAATTTTATTTAAAGAATTCTGTTCTTTAACTCCTTAATGGAGGTTATAGGGCTTACAACCGTGACTTGTCTCTCGCGAACCAAGTCCTTAAGTCCACTATTGCTAGTACAACTAATACCATGTTTTAAACTTAACATATTTTTACTTTTCCTCATTTATACCGTAGGTATATAGGAAAAGTATTGTGTTTGCAAAAAAATCCGAAACCGAAATGAAACCGGAATTATCAGTTTCAGGCGTTTTTAAGGCCTCCTGAGTGGTTTTTGCAAAGTTGTGTGTATGTGTATGTGTGTCTCCTATCATCGTAGCGCCCAGTGTATTTATGCTAGAGAGTTGAAAGTTTGTACAAAAATCAGTTTACTGCTGTAGTTGTGCTATTCGGAAAATATTTTTATGACGTCATATACCCGCAATAATGACTCAGCAAAAATTTAGAAAAATCATAAAACGCGGAAACATGATGGGATCGGATTGAGATTTGGCACGCATGTGACTATGTATAAGACATCATATGTGCTAAGTTTCATTTCATTATCAGCATTGGTTCAATTTTTATTGAATGACTTGTGTACGTTTTTTAAAAAATTGTAATAATTAGAAATTGGTCTAATTGAGTTGAAATTTGGTAAAAGCGTATATTACTATCTAATAAATAAGTACACTAAGTTTCATTTGAATACTTTTGTTAGATCATAAAAATTAAGGAGCATTGAGCGTGTCAGAGCTGTATGGGTGACCGCTGAGTAAATACGGATGCATTTAATATCTGATGACGAGTACAAAGGCATGTTGCAGTATAAATTGGGCGAACTGTATTTCTGAGGACGAGCGATGCGAGTCCGAAACAAGGAGGATGAGTGTAGCGAATCCGATGTAATGAGGAAAAGTTCCAAGGTACCCGATTTTTTAATATCATACTAAGACACTAATCGTTCTCTATTGGTCTAATATGAACCAATATTAGATTCAGTAGCTGCATACACATACATTGTAAAAAAAACTGTAGCTGTATAGACTGCCAGTCTATATTTTTTTCTCACCTCTAAGCAGCATAGTTGGGAAAATGAATTATTTAGCTTATTTGGTGTTCTTTTACAACTATTCCTTATTAGGAAATCTTTAACTGACTAAGGATCGTATTTAAAATCGCAGCAGTGCGATCAAGATTGAATCAAATTAACGATTTAACTAATAAATCTCTATTGTGAACATTAAAACATCGTCAGCAAAAGCCGCGACCTTCCCACAGTGGTCAAGTACGCAGTCTCCGTCTCACATCTAGTCGGCTGTAAACTTCATAGTCACCTGATAGAGTATCAGTGGAGGCAAATAACCTCCATGCAATTTGTTTGAACAATAGAATTATTGCTAAACACACAAGGAAATTTTTATTTGAATTCTTAGAAATAATTATTGTTACGAATTTATTGTATTTTGACTTGATATAAGACCT
Organism: Microvelia longipes; assembly: GCA_018340805.1. NCBI lineage: Eukaryota > Metazoa > Arthropoda > Insecta > Hemiptera > Veliidae > Microvelia > Microvelia longipes. The sequence goes on from JACMZG010001908.1 coordinate 60,295,178, forward strand.
TTGAAAATTATTTTAATGGAATAAATTGACATTAAAAAGTCTCCTTCCCTCCTCTTCTTGGCTTGAAATGAAGATATATCCATTATTTAGAAAAATCTATTAAACAAGAGTAATAGTTTAACTTACCGTCCTTATTTTAAAACTACAAAAACTAAAAAGCCGTAAAAGTTCTTATAAAATAATACCTAAGAGATGAAGTTTTACCAATCATAAAACATTATTTATCTATGTCCTCCTTCTCCTTGTTTTCTGTTTGTCATCCATTCATTCGGACTTTCGAGTTACATAATCGTATTTTATAAAGTGGCGATAGTATTTATTAATTTCCTTCTATTGTTAAAAATTTCTATGAGCTGCATTACTGTTGAGATGTCTTATCCTTTTTTATCATTCAACTTATTATATTACATTTAGTAAGGATATTTTTGAAAAAAATAGGAAATCAAAGTTATAGTGTTTGATTTCCTATATTCCTATATTTTTCAAAAATATCCTTACTAAATATAAGCAATCAGAAACCAGTGTCCATCGCATGTTCATGTTTATTCTCTTGACTATTGGTTACTTTCTTATCACCCACTATCACGAATTTCCATAGAGATATTATTACTAGAGGGGACCTATTGGTTGAATTTTGAAACATCGAAAAAATAATCTGACTACCTGCGACTTTCAATATAATCAAATAAACAGAACAAAATTACAGTAACATATAAAGAACATTTAAATACATATTAAAACACAGATAATGTTCGGAAAGCCAAAAACAATTGATTTATTTTAACCTTAACTTACTCTTGAAGGAGGTTTCAATGAGGTTACACAGAGCCCCTGAGAGCCCCAAAAAGATGTTTTAGCCCTCTCACAGTATTACGATATGCTATGCCTCCTCTATTATATATCTCTATTCGAATTTCAGTATATAATCATGAAGTTATTTAATTAGTATTTCTTGTGTTTGTCAAGAATAAGCTGCGTAACTATGTATTTAAACCAATTACAGACCAGTATTTATATTATACTTTTGTTTAACCTTCCCTGATTAGTTTATTTTGTTAAAATAACGTTATTGATTTATTATTTCTCTTATACTGTTTGACACAAACTCCGGATTTACATACACGACTAGTTTTCCTGAATATTTTAAGTGAAATCCTCATTTTTTTTCAGCGAAATTTTATTTTTAATAAAACATTCACTGAGTTTGTGCTTTTTTTTAGAAAATAGAAAAAAATGTGAGAAATCACTGTCTTTAAGAAGTCTTGTTTTATAAGTGGAACCGTATTTAACAATTTTTTCAGGTCGACTTTTTTTTGTAACGGATCACTGAAAGTTTTTTTGGTTGATTCGTTCTGAAATCGGGGTGCAGATATTCTCGGGAAAGTATAAACGCTTCGCGTTTCTTTACTTTTATTAAATGCATTTATACGTTTTTTTTATAATTGGAAATACTTTATGTAAAGATAAGGCGTAATAACTATTATAATTTGAAGTTAATTGCATAAGTTTTATTATAATAGATACAATATTTAAGTACATAGATTAATTCGGTACGTCGCGTAGTTTTCACAGCAGAGCTAGTTATTTTATAAGACGTAGTGGAACGGCGGTTTCTCTAGTCGGGACGGTGCCGGCTGGGTGGTTCGAAGGTTCAAGTGGCGCTCTAGTAAATGTCTTCAGGCGCTTCAAAAGAGGCCTTTAGGTGTGAGAGATGTTGGTGCTTTAAATCCAATAGTCTAGAAAAACAGAAAGGAAGGTATCATTGGGCTTTGAACTACCTGCTTTGTAGGGTCAATTACCTTACACAGCCCTTGCTATGTTATTCAGGTTACACCACATGTTTCTAAGATTTATTCATAATGCTCACGAACATGCATCCATACATTATGCATTGTAACATACAGCAATATTTCATGTATTCATTGCATGTCCAGCTAGCTTCTAATCAGAGTTGTTGAAGCATCACTGTTTATACAAACGTAAAGATACGATTGGAATATTTTTCAACAAATTATCACTTAATAACCTGATAGCCGGCTCATCAGGTTATTTCTGATGAGCAGCAATGATAATATCAGTGCTGCTGAGGTTTTAATAGAAAATAGCTCACAACAAACACAATTTTATATATATATATATCGATTAAAACATTATGTCATAAATTGACACAATGTAGACAAATCAAGTTCTTTCACTATAGTGTAACGGACGGCTTGAATCGTTTGACAGCGTAGAAAAATAATACCAGGGAGCCAATGAGGTTATTCCTGGATGTTAAACAACTTACCATTTCAAATCGGACCGACCTCATTGGTTCCTCAACTTTTTTTTCCCACGCTCTCAACTGACGCTGTCAGCTAAGTGCAATAATAATAATGTAATAAGAAAATTTATTACATTTGTAAATTTGCTTATATCGTGGCAGTATGCCACTTATATAAACCAGTAATAAGACCAACTGATACAGTATAACAACCATGTGACCGCGAAGCGGCATCTCTTGTTTTTACTAAATTGTAATACAACATTAATTATGATTTTAATATTTTTCTGTTGCAGGTACTTAATTAGCATATTTTGGACTTAATTCTCATTTTTAGTAAGGTACACCTTAATATTACTTCGCTTCCTAAATTTTAAATGAGTTAGGGTTTATGACTGTACTATAGATAAAATAGCCTTGAAAGAGGTACTGTGTCTCATTAGAATATTATGTAAATTAATTAAAGTTATTATTTTTTTTATTAGTACTATGATAAAATATTTAAATTTAATAACTGTTAAGACTAATATTCTTACTATTTCCATTTAATGTACTTCATTTTTTTTCGTTTATTTATTGGAAAAAGATTTTGTTAAAAAAAACAAAATTGAATTTGTAAGTATGAAAATATGTATAGCCATAGAGATGTATACTAGAGGAGGCATAGCCTATCTTAACACATTATGAGGCCTGAAACATCTTTTAAGGGCTCTCAGGGACTCTGTGTAACCTTATTAAAACCTCCTCCAAGTGTGAGTTAAGGTTATCATATATCAATTGATTTCGGCTTCCCGCACATTGTTTTTGTTTTGATTTGTATTTTATACGGTCTAATAACATATAAGTTACTGTATTTTTGTTCTGCTTATTTTATTATATTGATAATCGAATGGGGTCAAGTTACTTTTCCAATGTTTCAAAATTCAACCAATAGGGCCCCTCTAGTAATATATCCCTATGTATATACCTATGTGTGTATATGTAGTACATTTGTATACAAAAAATCTGAAAAAGTAATTTATCTTAATAATTTAATAGGCATCTGTACTAATGTTCATGTCTCTAAATAGAAAAGGTACAGAGAAATTAGAAAATACGAGCAACACAGCTTAAGGGAGAAACCCTTAAGTGCTTTTAATATTTTTTTTAATTTTCATTACAAAAACTACCTTAGGCCCTTTTTGAAATTGCTACTAAATGGTCAATATTGTTGTTGTAATTTGGTTTATGGTTCATGCCTGATTAGTTTTCTTACACCCTTTACTTTCTAAATACTCTTATACGCTTATTTTAATTACACTAATGTTAATTAATTGTAATGAACAGTTATTTCCTTCAAAACGAATTTTTAAATCTATTATCCTTTTTTCATTTTTTTTTACCTGTGCATTTGTTGTACCTCTTATACTTCTATGTATATTTTTTTCTACTTTGAATTGATTTAAACGTAGCGTTTTTACATGTCATTTAAAATAACTATTTCGTTTGAAAATCTTACTTTTGAAATATTTACATTTTATAGACAATTTTTATGCATAAAAAAAATTATATGTAATATATATATATATATATATATATATATATATTATATATATATATATATATATATATATAATGATATATGACATATATTTACAAATAAATGTAGTAATTCATAATAAATGGTGCAGCATGTTAAACTTTTTAATGCCGTTTTAAGTCCAAATATTTTTGTATGACGTATTACATGACATATATTCTCGAAGGAAATCTCGTACATAAACACAAACACAGATATATATATATATATATATTATAATATATATATATATATTGTGTGGTGTGTGTGTGTGTGTGTGTGGTGTGTATATATATATATATATATATATATATAATATTATATATATATATATATATATATATATATATATATATATTTAAACTTTTGAATTAGCAAGCTAATTTGAAGCAATTCTGCCCACTGGCCCTCCCAAGTGTCATGCAAACAATCTCCTGTTTTCTGAATAAAATTCGCTAAAAACATAATCTATAACAGAATTAAATTAAAGCAAAAAGAAATCAGATAAAAACTAACATTTGTCAGAAGAATATAACAAAACGTATTACAACAAAAACTGACAAAAGAAAAGCGTTTTCCATAAAATCCAATAGATGTAAGATTTACATTATAAGAAAAGATACGAAGTTACCCAGTTATCCTTTTTATTTATGTCATTTCGTAATAAATGCGTGGTGGTTCAGTCAAGCTGCATTTTTATAAATGGATGTACAACATAAAGAAAAGAAAATTAGTTTTGTATTGTTGTTGCTTATTAATTTGTTTTTTATTGCTTAGTGGGATAAATATTTCTGTTCTTAAATTTGGTATATTATTTTTTTTCTTTTTTTCTGTTATTGAAGTCGACAGGCGAAATCTGAATTGATATTTTGAAGTTTAAGTTAGACAAGGTCAAGGTTAACATAGCAACTTAGTCATTAATAATTTAGATACACTCTGGTAAGAGATATACTAATCAATAGATTTGAAATATTGACAAGTATTAAATTACAGGTATGAAATTGTCAGAGGGTAATATGCGGATTAGTTTTGTTGCTATTTGATTGGCTTAAAATTCTAGATGGCTTTTCACTGCTTCAATAGCGAAAGAATTAAAGTCTCGACAGAATAAAACTTAATTGGCAAAGCGCTTTCAATCGTGGTAGAGGCCATCATCAGTGCATAACCTGACAAACAAGCGAATAAAATAAGTAAAACACAAAATTACTTAATAATATTTAACTGCTTAGATTTCAGAGATAGTTAATTAAGTTATTAAGTAGATAGTGATAATGAGGAAGAGGTGATAGATCACCTAACGATTAGTTAACATCGCTAGGCTCTTTTTCCTAACTCTCTCAAATATAAGATTGTATTCTTTAGCTGTAGACTCTTAAAAAAGGCGAGTTTTGTCTATTGTGTCCCATTGTAGGACTAGGCTTATCTTTCAAACTAGAAGTATAAATACTTGTATTTATGTTACTTCAAAAAATGAATTATTATAGCCGTCGTAAAAGTTTTGATATCTTTTTCTTTAGAAATTACAATAAATGTAGTTTTATCGAGTTAAAATTTTTATCATAAAAATAATATTTTGTATTATTAGTAAAGACGTATGAGGAGGAATACGTGGCATGTTTTAGTTTGACATTGAATTAAAGGTATTTATTTCTAATTTCCCCGCTGGTTTTTGTTTTTCCTCGTAATTTTAACTTGGATGGGAAAATTTGTAATTGTTTTCAGTTGCTGTTGTGCTGTTACAACAGTGTTTGTAATTTAAGTGCTTTTTTTAAATTGTTTATTAACTTTCAATAATATTATTATTTCGAGTGAGGGTTATTAACGACTTAAATAATATTCAGGAATTCTAAAACTACATCATATGAATATTTATTATTACTATTCTGGTAATCTAGTTATAAATGATTTTGAATGTGTTATAAATATTTAAATTAAGAGTTATATTTTGACAAAATTATTATCTAATGCTATTTTTATCATCATTTTCATTATTATCTGATGATAAAAATTTCGCTAATGATGTGGCTTGTATTGCGGGAGTTAGACCAAGGAGTGCAACCTAAAGTAGTTTCAGAGGTACTTAAAAACCTTGGGGAGGATAGGAACCCTGTTGAAAACCAGGTTGTTTTGACGTCATTGTTGTTTAATTTTTCATAAGAAATGCGATAAAAATTAGCATAAACAGCTTTAAATAAGTGATTTTATTATTTAGTTTTATTATTAGAAAAAATAAAATAAAATAAAATTGCAAATTGTTTTGGTTTATTAAGTAAGAAAGTTGTGCTCAGGTTATAAAACATCTACCGGAATCAAGAAAGGGATTGGTCTGTGAGAAATCACGCATTCCAAAGGAAATTCGCCTGACTTGTGAACCACCTCGCCCATAATTTTTATGAATGAGAACTATTACTATGAAGGGAATACAAAAGAAAAGCATGAACACAATAAAGTGGTTATGTTACGTAAAGCATGAATATGATTCCAGTGAGAACGATGTACACAATAGTGACGTGTTTCCGTCATACGATACCCATGTGTAAGGACACTCATTTTACAGTGTCTATGTACATGGCTTGTAATTACCTGTTGATATTAACATTATATTTACTTTAAGCTTTCACAAGCATGGCTACAATTGACAGCTGGACTACTTCATGAGGAGATTTTTGAGTTTTTGCCACAAATTATTTTCTAAATATCGTATCCTTAATTATGGGATTTTTCATATGAACTAAATTTTATCAATAAAAAATTATATTAAAGAGTTTATTTTAATATAAAAATACATAATTTACCTAAAACGCATAAAATGTTGCCTGAAATATTGAACACATTTAAATGAATCAACTGTTTGTCAAATTCCTTATATTGTTACAGCATTATGTATAGAAAATGAAGGCATCATCATAGCCCTTATCACCAGTCAGTGATGCCAACTTCTAGAATTTAGTCCAGTTGTGTATTGATTCAAAGAGGTATTTGTCAGGTTGGTAATACCAATGGCGGGAAAACGAAAGGGTGATGAAAATTTGTTTTATCATAGAATTAGAATGGGAGACGATCGAAATTTATCTTTTAGTTCTATCTTCCGGGCAGCACAATTAGACCTATAGTCAAGTTCCCAGTCTCTGGAATAAACACATTAGGAGTAATACTTGTCACAGACACGCATGAAGACACAGACACCATGATAAACCTCTTAGAACGTCATGAAAATACCTGAAACTGATTTTTGGATGAACTCACTTACTTTTCCTTGTGCCTGCAGTAGTTGGTGTGGAAAGTAAAAATAGATATTATTATGAATACAATGTAAATATATATTATCTTTTATGTAAATATAGATAAACATGTAATGTAAATATAGAAGATGTATAAACATAAAATGTAAACAGTAATAAATGTACTTACGTTTAGAAAAGTAATTTAAATAGTGAGTGTCCTATTTAAGTAGAGTTTTGCTTATTTAACAAGTATGTATTTAAAATAAATCTAAAAAACATTTTAAAATAAGACTCATGTGACTTGTTGATGTTTATGTGTTGGATCAAGGAAACGTGTATTATTTAGAGCTTACAAGTAATTTAGATAATTTATTTTCTAAAATAAACATAACAAATAATTTTGACTTTAAATTATTAACTCTTTCGCGCCTACATTGATTTTTTTTGTGTTTTTGACTTTCTTTTTAATTTTTGTAGTTTATGATTTTAGTTGTAGTTTATCTGTTAGTCTTTGTTTCTCTTTTAAATTGTTGTTTTTGTTTAGAGCTGTATAAACATAAATTTTATTTAAGTTTATAAACACTTTATAAGTGTTTAGAAATTAATAAACATTTTAAGTATTTTAAAAATATAAATAATATTTGAGACAACCACTTGTTGGATTTTTAAAATATGATTTAAACTAAGATTTCTATCATATAAAATGAAAGGAAATCTTTGCATTTTAAAATATCGGGTACGGTGTACCTCGGTATTTTTTCTCGTCTTATCATATTCGCTTCGCTCGTACTTCCGACTTTCAACTCGCTTCCCTCGTGTACTCAAAATATGCGACTTGCCTGATTCATATATTTTATTATATCTCTGCGGTCAGAAAAAATTGCGTTTTATTCCCAGCAGCGACTCTGCTGGGCCCCCACTACTGACCCGGCTCGACGCTACTTAATATAAATATTGGATAAGGACTTTGGTTGTGGGTATACTATGCATACCAAAATAATGGCTTTTCCGTGTTTTATAGAATTTCATTTTTTGGAAGCACAACTATACCTAGGTTGTTTTTTGTGTAGAAACAAATTAAGCTATAAAATCTAAAACTAGCGACATTCTATTTAGCTATAACTACTAACAAGCGACCTAGTATTTAGCTATAAATACTAACTAGCGACATTTTATTTAGCTATAAATACTAACTAGCGACATACTATTTAGCTATAAATACTAACTAGCGACATACTATTTGCTCTAACTAGCGACATACTATTAGCTATAAATACTAACTAGCGACATACTATTTAGCTATAAATACTAACTGGCGTCATAATATTTAGCTATAAATACTAACTAGCGACCTACTATTTAGCTATAAATACTAACTAGGTCAAATATTATTTAGCGATGCTATACTAACTAGCGACCTACTATTTAGCTATGAATAGTAACTGGCGTCATAATATTTGGCTGTAGTTTATACAATTCAAAAATACGTTCAAAAATAGCTACTTGATTTTATAAGGATGAGCCTAGTTTGGTTCAACATATAAAATAATTATGTGCGTTTCCTTTGAAAAATTTAATTACAATTCGAATTACTTATCCTTTAATATTAAAAATAACTCAAACCAAAAAATCAAACCAGGAATTGATTGCTGAAAAATAAAGCAAGCACGGCTCACGGATATCTGCTCCAGCTCTATTTTTATTTATGTCATTTTGAAAAGATTGATTTTACGCAATCCATAGATTTTGGAATGTGTTGTTATATTCACTTATGTCTTGCTACTTATAATTGCTTCAATGTGCTTGAATTATATAATTGCTTGTTTGTTGACTATTAAGTCATTATAACATACAAAAATTACCGCTAAGCAATTAAATTTTTTGGCAAATTGATGAATATTTATTCTTTTCTTATGGAATGACTTTGATTGCGAATGATTTATTTAATGTGTCTAAATTAAAAGAATCCCGCTATAAAACAAAGAACCGAGAGTTGCCGCATTCAGCGAAGCGGTGAATAAAACTACACGAATGGAACCAAACTGCTACAACGGTACAATAAACTGTCAAGTGAAGGCAAATAACCCGGCTATAATGGTTTCTAAGTAAGCATTGAATAAAATTCCAGTTTTGCGTATTATCCTTGCAGGATTAATATAATGTAGTTAGCAGCTGTCATAAAATTAGTGTTATACGATACTATTTATAAGTAATGTAGTCTTGGTATATTCTTAGATGATTTTGTTTATATGGTGGTCTTTTGTAAATTTTGAGAAATAATATAGGGAAGCTCAGTACTTCTTTCTTTAACGGCTTGTTTTAGTTATTAATTATCTTTATATACGCAAAAACATAGAGATATATTACTAAAGGGGCCCTATTGGTTGAATTTTGAAACATCGAAAAAGTAACCTGACCACATTCGATTATCATTATCATCTAATAAACAGAACGAAAAAACAGTAAATTATATAGTAGAATGTTTAAAATACAAATCACAACACAAACAATCTGCGGGAAGCCCAAAATAATTGATTAATTATAACCTCTACTCTCTCTTGGAGGAGGTTTCAATGAGGTTACACAGAGCTCCTAAAAGCCCCACTAAAAATGTTTCAGGTCTCTCAGTGTATTAAGATAGGCTATGCTCCCTCTAGTATATATCTCTATGCGCAAAAACAGCAAAAAAAATAATAAATAGCAAGTCATAAGTCAATGTACTTAAATGCAACTGTACATTAAACGCAAAATGCAAAAGCCGCATAAAAGCTAAATAACCGCAACAACTCGTTTCTCCGACACTTGATCTACATTTCATCATACATCTATGGAAACCTTTACTTTAGAATTATAAAATTCTTTTTATTTATTACCTTTCTTTTATATTTTATTATTTTTTTTAAAGCTTAACCTGATAAACTAGATTTAACAAGAAAATCTTCTGAAAACAAGGAAGTTGACTATTTAGTTAAAATTACTCATATGAGTGTGTTTCAAATTAAAACAAAAAAAAAGAAAAAAAACTTAAAGGTAACAAAAATATAGGTACAGTGCATTAAGGAATCTTATTTAAGCTGCTCAAATTTACCTTGTTGTAAAGTGACATATATATTTTTTAAATTAAGTTAACGTCGGTGCTTATGAAGTTCTAAGTTGACTTAGGTTATACATTTGTTTGATGTCTTGTTTTATTTGTATCATTATTTATTCGTTTTAGCCGTTATCATTTATTGCTCATATTGACTATGTCCAGTCGTGAAAAATAAAATGTTTAGTAAAAATAAAGTTGATGCTTACTATTAAGTTTAAAACCGACTAGTTAAACAGTAGTTTGATGTCACCGTTATCTTGTTAAACTTGTTCTATTATCTAGTTCTTTTATATGATCCGTTATCTTCCTCGACTCCGTAAAGCACATTTCTTTTACGTCCAATATTGTCCTCTAAGCCACGTTTATACAACGTCCTTATGTTATTTCTGTATGAAAATGAAACACGCAAAATAACGTAGTCGTTGATTCTTCTTTCCTTTATATAATTTTTTTAACACTATTTTTCTTATCTTCACTCTTTTCTTATTTATTTTTCTTTTTTTTTTCTTTTGTATTTTTTTTTCATTGTTGTCGTTTATGCGGACAATATGAGTAGATGCGTACCGTATGATTATCCTTCTAAGCAACTCGTTGAATTTTACAATAGAATAACCGTTAGATTATTATTTGAACAAGTTCGCATAATGCTTAACCATCGACTCAGTGCAATAAACATAAGTCAGATTGTCCATAACGCACGAAATATCATCTTTATATACTTATAGTCCCGTTGATTTCTTTTTTATTTCCCCGCATCATTTGAAGAGTGTAATGCTTTTAAATAGACAACTCATTGGACGAGGTAGTTTGAGTGACAGTATTTATACTGATCTTTGACACCACGCACTGAGAAAAATTTCTGGCATCTCACAATAAAAAAACATTGGGTTTAAACTGAATTTGTAGAAAAACCAAGGACGACTAAACCTTTGCTGGATCTGATAAATACCCCTTGCTTAAAACGTAAAATTCAGGTGGAATATCATATTCGAATTTAGTGGATGTATAAACTACTTTTGCTATACCTATTAGTTGACAGTAGGTTAGGAAAAGTAAATAGAAAATAAGTGACTATTTGAGTAGTCAAAAGCTAATATACACGAGCCAATTAGTTATACACTTATTGTTAACACACTTAGTTATACACTTATTGTTAACACACTTAGTTATACACTTATTGTTAACATATTTAATTATACACTTATTGTTAACATTAGTTATACACTTATTATTAACACACTTAGTTATACACTTATTTTTAACACATTTAATTATACACTTATTGTTAACATTAGTTATACACTTATTGTTAACACACTTAGTTATACACTTATTGTTAACACACTAAGTTATACACTTATTTAATTAGTTATACACTTAATGTTAACACACTTATTTAATACACTTATTGTTACACACTTAGTTGTACACTTATTGTTAACATTAGTTATACACTTATTGTTAACACACTTATTTATACACTTATTGTTAACACACTTAGTTGTACACTTATTGTTAACATTAGTTATACACTTATTGTTAACACACTTAGTTATATACACTTATTGTTAACACACTTAGTTTTACACTTATTGTTAACATTAGTTATACACTTATTGTTAACACACTTAGTTATACACTTATTGTTAACACATTTAGTTGTACACTTATTATTAATACACTTAGTTATACACTTATTTTTAACACATTTAGTTATACACTTATTGTTAACATTATTATACACTTAGTTATACACTTATTGTTAACACACTTATTAATCCTAGAAAAATAAAAGAAATTATAGGCAAAATTAGAGGATCCTATAACATAGTGAGCCCATCATATTCAAGGTCGGAGATTTATTATCCAATATTCAGTCGTATATACTAGGCTACTAGTAAACTACTTGCTCGAGGTAACTACGCAATATATCAATTAATTAACTACTCTACTATTGGTAGCTGTATTACCCTTCATTAACCTATTCTGTATCAACTCTTTGGCACTGAACTCGTGTAACCGGGTGGACTAAATTTTACACGTAGTGTTTTTACAGTACAATAATACTTACTGTTAGTTTGCAAACAAAGTTACCTATTTAAAAGTAACTTTTCTCCTTTTATAAGTGCAAAGTTACCTATTTAAAAGTAACTTTTCTCCTTTTATAAGTGCAAAGTTACCTATTTAAAATTAACTTTTCTCCTTTATTTAAGTATAGTGCAAAGTTACCTATTTAAAAGTAACTTTTCTCCTTTTATAAGTGCAAAGTTACCTATTAAATTAACTTTTCTCCTTTTTATAAGTGAAAGTTACCTATTTAAAAGTAACTTTTTCCTTTATAAGTGCAAAGTTACCTATTTAAAAGTAAGTGCAAAGTTACCTATTTAAAAGTAACTTTTCTCCTTTTATAAGTGCAAAGTTACCTATTTAAAAGTAACTTTTCTCCTTTTATAAGTGCAAAGTTACCTATTTAAAAAGTACTTTTCTCTTTATAAGTGCAAAGTTACCATTTAAAAGTAACTTTTCTCCTTTTTTAGTGCAAAGTTACCTATTTAAAGTAACTTTTCTTTTTATAAGTGCAAAGTTACTATTTAAAAGCAAAGTGCAAAGTTACCTATTTAAAAGTAACTTTTCTCTTTTATAAGTGCAAAGTTACCTATTAAAAGTAACTTTTCTCCTTTTATAAGTGCAAAGTTACTATTTAAAAGTATTTACTCCTTTTATAAGTGCAAAGTTACCATTTTAAAATTAACTTTCTCATTTTATAAGTGCAAAGTTACCTATTTAAAAGTAACTTTACTCCTTTTATAAGTGCAAAGTTACCTATTTAAAATTAACTTTTCTCATTTTATAAGTGCAAAGTTACCTATTTAAAAGTAACTTTTCTCCTTTTATAAGTGCAAAGTTACCTATTTAAAAGTAACTTTTCTCCTTTTATAAGTGTTACCTATATTAGGGGTTAAACCCGCAAATTTTAATAGGAGTTGTATTTTTCCATTATTATTTATTTTTTGAGAGCAGTATCCTCTAAATTTACAATGGGCACCGATCAATTTTTTAACACCTTTTCGGGGGGGGGGGCACCCGTAATATTATAAGAGGGACCCGACCATATTTTTTTTTATAAAATTAAAATTCGTTTCAGATCAGAAGAAGTTGTTAAGAGCAATAAAAAAATTATTTTTACGAGGGCAGCACCCAATAAATTTTCGAGGGTAGCAGGTCCAACCCAAAAAAAAAAGTAAAGGTTTTTTTTTATACAACTAAACATATGAGAAGAAGAATATTACAATAATTAAATGACGTCAATGATAAAATCTTGCATGCACCTCGGGAGTTAACAGTCATAACTTCCACGACTTTGCCTCAGGTGTTGTTAAAAACATAAATACCACGGCTTCGCCTTGAGTGTTAAAGCGTATGGGTCCTTCGGCTTTCGCCTTAGAAACCAACTAACTGCTCCGGGAAATAAGGATTTTCACTCCCTCGGTGGGAAATTCCTTATTTCCTAATACTAAGGTAAAATCTTAGTTTCAGATTTGTAGCAGACTCATTACTTTCCTTAGTAGTAGAAAAATACAACTAATAATAAGAGAATAAGACTTTGTTCGGTATAAACTTGTTTTCTCACGCTAGTACTTGATCCTTAAAAACACTTTTCATCTGAAAAACTATCTTTAAAAATGAAGAATATCCAGTCATAACTATGAAGTAATTGCCCTACAAAGCAACTGATTTGTTCCACTGACATTTACACTACTTTACAAACTGGATTATTCAGTGTTGCCAACCCAAGTTAAGGTTGACATTTTACATAATGACAGGTATCATAATGTACGGTGTAGTGGTACGACTGCTGCAAAACACGTTTTTTTTCTCCACTTGTAGAATTGTTGACTTACTTTTTGTAAATAAATCTAGGTTAATTTAACTTGTTAAAATGTTGCTATCAGATAATACGAATCTAAAATTATAGAGAATTTACGAAAGTAACTGTTTTAGCATTTACTTCTTCGACAACACATAATTGTACCACGTACAGCAAGAATACAGCTAAAAGTATTGAGCTACTATTCCACATACTTAAAAAATACAGCCAGAAATATTAGATATATATTATATATATATATATATATATATATATATATATATATTATATTTAATATTTCTGGCTGTACATTTAAAGTATGTGGAACAGGGACCAATATTTCTGGCTGTATATTTAAAGCATGTGGAATAGGGACCAATATTTCTGGCTGTATATTTAAAGTATGTGGAATAGAGACCAATGTTTCTGGCTGTATATTTAAATTATGTGGAATAGGGACCAATATTTCTGGCTGTATATTTAAAGTATGTAGAATAGGGACCAATATTTTTTGCTGTATATTTAAAGTATGTGGAATTGGGACCAATATTTCTGGCTGTAAATTTAAAGCATGTGGAATAGGGACCAATATTCTGGCTGTATATTTAAGCATGTGAAATAGGGACCAATATTCTGGCTGTATATTTAAAGCATGTGGAATAGGACCAATATTTTTGGCTGTATATTTAAAGTATGTGGAATAGGGACCAATATTTCTGGCTGTATATTTAAAGTATGTGGTATAATAGCTCAATACTTAAAGCTGTATTCATATTGTATGTGGTATAGGAGCTTAATACTCCTGGCTGTATACTTGATGTATGTGGTATTAAGCTCAATAATACATCTGGGTATATAAATACTGAATGTATCTATTCGAAACTGAAAGCCCATTTAGTAAAAATAATTAAATTTTAAATAAGATTAAACATTTAGTTTCAATTCTCTTAAATGCTTTATAAATATAATTGTGATTTAAGTTATATTTTTCTCCGATTGCTTTTATTCGATTTAAATCTTTATTTTTATTGTTCAACTTTTTTCCACTTACATAATGAATGCATTAGTTAAGTCCCAGCTGACAATGGAAGGGTCATTCAGCGTTTCCATAGAACGTTTCAAAATAATGACTTTTTAAATGCCCTGTGACTTAGTCTGTATTGTTAGACTTTTACAACATTAATAATAAATAATTCTGGACTAAACGAAAACAAAACTGTTCTAAATATATTTTCTCATTATGCAATTCATTCTTTATTGTTTTTTTCACAAATTTTTGTGTAATATTGCTTGGTATTATTATTATTATTAGAACCATAGAAATATATAATAGAGGGGGCATAGCCTATCTAAATACATTGAGAGGCCTGAAACATCTTTTTGGGGCTCTCAGGGGCTCCGTGTAACCTCAGTGAAACCTTATTTAAGAGTGAGTTAAGGTTACAATTAATAAATTTATTTTAGTTTCCCGCAAATTGTTTGTGTTCTGATACTATGTAAGTTAATGTGATTTTTTTTACTGATTATTTGATTATATTTATTAGCGAAGATGGTAAGTTTACTTTTTCTTTGTTTCAAAATTTAATTTATTTAGCCCCTCTAGTAATATATCTCTATGATTAGAATACCTTACTAAGTCTTTCAAGTTGTAGTATGGTCTAGTAATCATAGAGGCATCGCTTTTTGTCGAATGTCAAGGAAACTAGACTTTTAAGGTCTTAACCCCTTAATACCTTAAACCTACCTATGTAAGTTTTAAGTATGTATTATATATTGGGTGTTCCTAAGATTTTCCCACCTAATAGGAATAAATATATCTTGAATTTAAATATGGAGAACTTAAAAAAATCGCTTAAGGACACAAGCGAAACACTTCTGAAAAATTAATCAATATTGGTCAAATAAAGAAATATTCCTATGTAAATATTTATCTTAGTAACTAATTATGTATAAAAAGACATAAATGATAAAAGTTTATATTATTTCCATTTTTTTTACACTGAACAGTGACTGTAGTCTTAAAAGTGGGGCACGCACTATAAAGGAAAAAAATAAATAACAGGTCGTCGGCGAAAAAGCAGGGTGAGGCCAATTCAGATTGGGCTTCTGATTCTAAAAATATATTTATGTATAAGGTTTATATAAATGTTATATTAAATGTTTGGTCTGAACAACACGCTCAGCCTGTTTTGCTTGCTCCGATCAGTATCTTGGGTTAGATGTGACTGTGTAAACAGAGAAAAGATGTGCATTTCTTAATTAACTTTTAGTAAATTTATTCTAGAAATGTCTTATTATTATTGTCATTATCCCTCCTATTATAGAAAGACCTTTAAATGAAGTAATATTTACCAAGGTTAATATGCTTAATAATATTATATAGAAGCAATGTTATTTGTAATTTACAGACGTATTTTTTTTTCTCTTATAGATAGAACGAGGTTCTTTGAAAATTCCCTAAAACGCCATTAATTTGAACTCTTATAATTCAAAGAACCACAATTTATTGGTTTCAGTAGTGGGTGATAATTTAAATCCTGATTTGGCTGTTGAAATTAGCCAAATTAAATCTATTTAAAATATTTGGCTAGAAAAATCGAGTTTAAATAGTGAGGCTCTTTAATAGGTAGGAATCTAAAATTAATTGTCTAATATTAAAACAAAGAGGTGAATTGGATCGGGCAGATCTAGTTCTAGTCAGGGGCCAAGGTGAAGGTATCTTATAATTTCTACATACGCTCAGGTAATCATTATAGTTCCCAATTTTTTTTATAAAATTTCTTATATTATATCTTAATTTTATTAAATTTTTTTATTGGATAACATTTAAGCGGCTATAGTTTTTGCTTAGCGCCATCATCAGCTGGTAAGGCAAAACTTAAACTTACTAATAACAAAGTTTTACCGTTGTGTTGGGTTAATCTTTACACTGATCTTTAAGGGGCTTCTAATAATTCTGGAGACTAAAAATTACTTAGTTGAGAGCTCAAGTGCCGCTGTAACTGCTTATCTGGTAACATATTTTATTTCTAAGTATAAATACTGTAAATATGTATATTTTATTGTTCACCGTTCAACCTAATGATAAAGCGCTTTGTTTTTTTCGGGCTGAATTCGAATTCTGTTATGCTGATTGTGTTCTATAACTTTGACGAAGTTAATAAGCCTAGATAGCAAGGGTCCAAGTTAGTAGACTAATTTCTTTTCACACTTATAAGGTTTTGAACGGAATAATTCCTTCCCTTAAGTATCTATGCGAAGATACTTTTGTTGTTGCTTGATAATATATATCTTCATCATTATTAATTTATTTGGTTTCATGGTGATTTGGTTGGTTATTGTCGTAACAAGTCACGAGTGTGGTCATTAGCCGTTGGATTGCACCCAAGACGACTGACGCTAATCAAAGAACAGTAGACAATAAATATGTTCATTCATTGGAGTGACTGATAGAGGTGTGAGGGTCGTCTTGTCGTGCATAATGTCCACAGAGGTCACATTAGTGTGTTTTGGCCAGGTCTTAGAATCAAATTAGATTCAAAACAGCTGTTAAAAGAATTTTTGTATTTTTTGCCAATTGATACATCACATGCTGTTTTGTTAAGATTAAGAACTGAATTAGTTCTTAACTCTCTGTTAGTATTACAAAGGTTGAAGAAGCAATTGAAGTATCAGCTAACGTCGATACTTGCTGTTTGGCGTTATGATATTTACGAATATGACGTTATGGATATGAATATTCCTGGACCGGTTTGGGCATAACGCTTATCAGCAGCAGGCGGGGCAACACTCCAGCTCTCAATTAATAAAGTTGTATCAGTGAATAACTTCTAGTCTCAATGAGCACTTCAAGCCCTTTGATGATAAGGAAGGGAGTAGGAAAGGGATATATACTTTTTTTAATAGGGAATGTGTACTGAGTCAAGGCCGTGCCCTAAAAAGTCAGGTGTGCGAATGAGTCATCAGTCGTTATGATGCTTTGTCCCGCCTGCTGATTATGGCGTTATGCTGAAACCGGTCCAGGGATATTCATATCCAACTTCCCCTATCTTTTTTAGGACCTGCGCAGTACTGCTCCACTGCTTAGTTGTAAGGACCCTGCCGTATTATAATCCTATCTAAAACCGCCACCTGGAGAAAAAAGTTAATTCGTATATATAGAAAAAAGTGGATCAAATTAAATCTAATGGTTTGCTGGTTAGAATTTTTTTAATGAATTCTAGCTTATATTTTGTGCTATCTTCCCTTCTTGTTCTTCTTCTCCTAGTATAATTATTTGGCAAATACAACCATGCCGACGCTTATTCTCTCAATTCAACCAAACAAAATTTTCTCTGGCTCCTTATAGGGCCATGGCTTCCTTCATGAATAACAATGCTTTGTATTACTTTTTACGAACATTTTATAAATCTACTTTACTAGGACTTCCCCGTGACATTTCTCATCAGAGTTTGAATATTTGTCTGGCCCTTCGGAAGAAACCATATGAAGTTAATTTCCCTTCTGTCCCTAATAAATCGTAAGGATTCAACTAGATTGGTTCCGGTCCAATCTTATTTGGACTTTATTAATTAAGGACGCATTAAGGAACTTTTCTGACCCCATGGAAGATGTATGAGACAGAGAATTAGAAGCAAACTTACCCCTTCCCCTTGATTATAATGAAAAAAGCACCAAACGCAGGTTATGTAGCAAGGTTGTCGAGTTTGCTTCTTAACTTTCTTCTGTGCTTCTCGTGATTGTTACATTTGTGGTGCTTGATAAGTCATTTGTGCTTATATAATTTTAAATTTTGGAATATACTTTGCCTCTTCAGTGAGTGATAATTTAAGCGTGTTTTGTTATAACCTTCTCAAGCAATAAACAATGGAAACCATTGTGACGTAAGTTTGCCTCTAAATTTTAAGACCTGCGCTGTTTTAAGAATTGTAAGCATGCGCAGTTTGTACCAAGCATGTGCAGTTGGTTTTTGACGTGTGTTTCGTGTTGAATTCTCTCTATTTTCTGGTTTTCGATGGGGTCACTTGTTTGTATGGCAAATCGACTTAGTGCGTCATCCCCTTTATTCAAGATCCTTGATTGCTAGACTAGCTTTCCTCGCCCTTAGATAGTAAAAGCATCCCAGCTTTTCTTTCATCGGTCACCCATTGTTGGGAGTTACTTTTTTTATATATTTTATTTTGAATTTAAATTGTCAATGCTTGTCAGATAAGTCATTATATTTCTTGAAGTCAAGGGGAACCAAGATTATTTTATCATCTAGATAAAATAGATATAGTGAACCTCAACACATATCCAGATACTGACCTCGCTCGATGATGCTTAACATTATTGATCCGTCATAAAAATTATATTCAGGAAAACTCATCCAGACTTAAAGATTGACTTTTATACCAAGTTTCAACTCTAGTATAAACACACTGGGAGTTACGATGATAACAGACATGCGTATACAAACACTCGTACAGACAGGGAACTTATTAAAAACTACTCAGAAGGTCTTAAACGCATCTGAAACGAATTATTCAGTTTTAATCCGGAGTTGTAACTTATTAATTTTCTCATTTTTAATGATTAATGAGGAAAATTAAAAATATAGAATACTAATTGAAACTAAAATGTTTAAATCTAATACAAGAAAAAATGATAAAAAAAATATAATTTATTACTTTTTTTTTATTAAATTTGTTAAACAACAATTTTTCCTACAAGTATTAGGGTTGATGCAGTTTTACAGAAACAATATGCATGTTAGAAAAACAATCCAGTAATTGCACTTAGGCCAGAGAAGTATCATGTACTTAAAGATATGTTTTTTAAGATACTACCGGTGGTTATAGATAAAATATGGAGATAGATTAGAGGTAATCGAATTTTGAGTGATACTAATTTAAATAAAGATAAAATGGAGAAAAGTTATTAAATACGATAATATCTGAATTAAGATAATAAATTTATTAAGATAGCTGGGATCGAGGCCACTGCCTCCTCAGGCGTCGTATAGGATTATCAGGAAGGGTGTTTGAAGGAAGGGTTAGGGCAAAGAGACTAAAACTATAGTTTTAGTCTCTGTGGGTTAGGGTGTTCCCTAAAAGAATTCATGGAAGCGTTTATAGCGGGATATGGAAAGATCTCGGTCGCTGATGGTTCGAAGGATTTTGGACTGTAGGACCTGGAGACGCTTGGAGTTGGAAGGCTTGGTGCTACCCCACACTTCTAGACCATAGGCCCAGTTTCAATGGTCCATAGCAATGAAACCATAGCAGGTTTCAATACGACATTATAGATACGCAGTTTATTACTTAGTGATAGCTTAGACCTACGGTCCAAAAGACGTGACAGGAATTTGAAGCGTCGTGATACGTCAGTTCGTTTTGTCTTTGTGTGATGTTGCCAATTTAAATTACTCTGTCTAAAATAATTTTCTTTGACTAATCTCACTTGCTCATTTTTCTTTAATAAAATCTCTAAAACACATGACTCTGTTTGACCCCCATTGACTTGTCTATTTAAATCGACCTAAGCTAAAAAAGTTTTATTTCGGTAAGATAACCCTTGGGTCTTCAACTGGTAAATCAATTACACACATTGATCCCTATGGATTAATCAATTTCAAACATTTTGGTTGAATTTTCTGACTATCTTATATGAAACGAATCGAAATCTTCAGAATCATTTTACTAGCTAAATGATTTTCATTCTATTTTATTTCCTTTATCGTATTTCGGCGGGGTTTAATTCGGTAAGACATTAAACCGTGACCTATAGATTACTTCCTTTCTTCCACCATTATATCTTTTGTGCCATACACTTTTAGTTAAGGCGGAAATTTATTTCTTGGACAAAAGTAAATACCGCCCACGTATAAAATAATTTAATTTTTTTTTAAAAACTATAATACATTTTTATTTCAATGATATGCTAAGTAATTGTTATTTTTATTTCTGTTACAGGTACGTTTTTGATTTTCTTTCAAATTTTGTGGGTAAGTTGTGATTTTTCTTTAGGTACTAATTCTTTATAGTTTTCTCTGCACTAAGTGCCCTTCAGTTTTTGTTTGTAACTTAACTTCTTTTAGGAAAACCATCCTTAGACCAATAGTACAGTAATGCCATATTATACTAATAGGGAAAATCATTATTTTGCTCTTTTTCTAATTTAATGGTATTTAATTCTGGATTGAAACAATAAAAACTCAGGGACTAAAAAATCGGGGATGGGGTACCTCGTAACTTTTCTCATCATGTCGAATTTGCTTTGCTCATCCTCCCTACTTCGGACTATCTTCGCTTGTCCTCAGCCATCAATAAATACATACATTCGTTTTATTCCCAGCGGTAATAAAATTCAAATAATTCTGATAATGAGATAAAACTTGGCATATATTGGTCAAGTTGGTCTTATATACATGACTACATGTGTGCTAAATTTCAATTAAAACATTACTTTGCGTTTTATGAATTTAAAAAAATATTGGCTGAGTTATTATTGCGGGTAACTCATCCAGGAACTGAACTCCCTCGATGCTGCTTATCTTTTATGATTCAACAAAGACCGTAGACGTACTTGCCGAATTTAAAAGAAACTTAGTGCACTTATTTAATTCACAAAGAGATGCACTTAAATTAAATTTTAACTCAATAGGATTATGTTTCGATTTTTACAATTTAAAATAAGCGTCATTTTTATAATGAAAATTCGCTAAAACGCATAAAAGTCATTTAATAAAAATTCAAATAATTCTGATAATGAGATAAAACTTGGCATATATTGGTCAAGTTGGTCTTATATACATGACTACATGTGTGCTAAATTTTAAATTAATTAAAACATTACTTTGCGTTTTATGAATTTAAAAAAAAAATATTGGCTGAGTCATTATTGCGGGGTTAATGACTGGTAAAATAATTATGAAATAATACGGAGTTTAAACCGTTCAGATAATAATTGTTTACTGTTGTGCGGTCAACGTTCATGTACGGAAGAAAGGCGTGAAAATACAAGAAGAAAGCAGTGTGTGCGTGTGCGTCTTAACGCTATACATACTCGAGCCTAGCTCTCCGCCCGCCGCTAACCAACAGGTACCGCCTCGTTCTTTTTTAAAGTATCCGCTAACCGCTTGTTTATGGTTACAGTCCTCCATATACATACTACATGGTGTGATGTCACTTATCCCGATTTTCGGTGTAAACTTCCACCATATCATTTTTTGGCCTTCGAGCCACAGGCATTTTTTTTTAATTATTGTGACTCTAAATTTTGTTTTTTTAAACCTCTTTTAAAAACAGAAACTTAATAGATTTAAATTAATAATATTAAATATAAAATTAAATTCTTATTAGTTTTAAATTTAAAGTAATTTCTTTTAAATTCAGATTTATTAAATTTAATTAATATTTCTTTAATCAATTTTATTAGATGCATATTTTAATTTATTTATTCAAGATACATTCCTTTAATGATTTTGTAGATTTCGTTTTTTTATAAAAATTCATGATTATATTTTATTTTAAATTAAAAAATTCAATAATATTTACGTATAGCTTCAATTATAATAATTATTATAAAGTTTATAATAGAGTTAGTGTGAAGGTAAGAGTAGTTTTGTATAGTAGGGCTGGAAGGTAGGATTCTGTGCTTGGACGTTAGAGTGGTGTGGCGCACGAGGACCCCGCGTCTACACCTCACTATACTTGTTCCATACTCTCTCTGTATACTTCCCCCTCCCCGCAGGCTCTCACCTCTCCCCGCGTATGTGTGTTCGCGAGTATCTTCTCATCTACTGTTTCGATTTTCTTGCAAAAAACTTCTTTCTATTGCGAATTTCACGCTTATCTAGCATAGTTATCAGCTTCATAAAATTATTTTTTACATTTTTTTCCTTCAAGATTGTGGATTTAATTTATTTTATTATTTATGAATCAACTTTATTAATCCTTCGAAGTTTAATTTTTATTTTTGTATTTTTTGTTCTATTTTATTCTGGTAATATTATTTTACTGTCATGGAAGCGAAACGTGCCCGTTTGAGAGTTTTAGAAAAGAAGAGAGAGGATTATTTTAGACGCGTTCAACTTATTTACGATCTTATTGCTCAACTTCCAGACAATGAACCCGCTAAAAATCAATTTATTATACGCTATCAAACTTTAGCAGAGACCCGTGCTCATTATTCTTATATTGATGAAATTTCTACTCTGCAAGTAGAAATAGATGATCAGGTTGAACCTGATTTTCAGTCACTTACCGCTTTCGATGATTTGTATGGAGCAATTTTAATTGCTTATGAAAAATTAAATGTTCCTACTAACGAGCCTATAATGCATCGGTGTTCTACTACTGAAGGCAATCAAAATCAACTTCCTCGTTTAAATTTTAAACATTTTTCAGGTAAAATTAAAGATTGGCCCGAGTTTAGAGATTTGTTTAAGGCTGTAATTATTAACGACAAATCTTTAGACAACGCTCGTAAATATTATTATTTACGTTCTTATTAGAACCCGAAGCACTAAAAATTATTAGTAGTTTCCCATTGTCGCAGAACACTTTAACTCAGCTTGGAATGCTCTTGAAGAGCGTTTTGAAGACAAGAGGTTACTAGCTGCTCACTTTTTTGATGAACTTTTTTCTTTTGAAAAACCACCATACACCAGACTGCTAAAAGTTTACAAACATTTCTCACTAAATTCAACGATGCTGTCGTGGGGTTGACTAACATGAGAGTCGAGGACTTATCTGATTTAATAGTTTTAAATTTAGCACTTCGTCGTTTGGACCCTGTTACTGTAAAAGCTTTTGAAAGAGAAAATGTTGGTACTGATTTTCCTAAGTACGATAGCTTAGTTAAGTTTGTCAAGAAACAGCTTAAGGTTCTAGAGATAACAGCAGCAGAGACTTCTTCTCATTCGAAGGGTACATCTTCTGACACTTCTAAATCTAAAAATTCTAAAAAATGTTTACTGTCTTTTTCAACTACTGATCAACAAACAGCTATTCAAACAACCGCACCGCAAGACACTACGCACTCAACCGCTTCTCCTATGCAATCCGCACCCGCTTTTCATCCGCATTACGGTTCTTATTATTCATCCGCCGCGCTGCAATATCCGCCAGCCTTCCCATCGACGTCGCAATGCACGCCTATGATGGCCACCGCTTCTCAGTATACTAACGCTTCTTCATCCGCACCGCATGTCTCGAATATTTATCCTAATACACCACAATACGCAAATACATCATCTTACAATTCGTTTTATTCACCGTGTCCTCTTTGCCAGGCTGCTCATCCGTTGTATAAATGTTATAGCTTTCAACAAATGTCACCTGAGCAAAGGGTAAATAAAGTAAGAGCTTTAAAGGCATGTGAGAATTGTCTTTCTTTAACACCCTGTGAAGAAATGCCGTTCTACATCATCATGTTTCCGTTGTCAGGCTCGCCATCATACATTGATTCATATCGACGTTAAAATTCCAACACGCCAGGATCAAAATAAGTCATTGTGCTCTAATACTGTTGATAACTTGGACTCAGAGACAAACTTATCTACTCAAACTAAACAAATAAACTCTACAGTAGTTCTCGGCACTGCATTAATTTCATTAAAGTGTAAAGATGGCACTTTTTCTACTTGCAGAGCTCTTCTTGATCCAGCTTCTCTTCGCAGCTGTATAACTGAGAGTTGTGTTGCTAAACTAGGTTTAGATGTTACTCCCCGACGCTTACGCTTTACTGGACTTGGTGAGGTACCAGTTGTTGAAGGGACCGGATTAGTTAAGTGTGAAATTAAACCGCTTTATACGTCTGAGCCTCGAGTAACCACAGTAGCAGTAGCTCTTCCAGAAATCTTAGGGCCTACGCCGCCAACTGCACTTGCTAATTCGCTTATTAAAAACTATTCGGAATTTAATTTAGCGGACCCTGAGTTTGGAACTCCAGGACCCATTGACTTTCTCATAGGGGCTGATTTATTCCTTTTAGTATTGACTTCACAGCCCAATTTTCATCTTAAGGAAAGTGTTATTCATACTATTTTTGGTGATGTTGTAATGGGGCCTATCATCAGACGCTGAGCCTCCAAGAGGTTTAGTATCACTCTGTACCGCTGTTGATCCATTATCAGAATCTATAACTCGCTTGGGAAACTGAAGAAGTTCCTATAACGC
Source organism: Microvelia longipes (assembly GCA_018340805.1). NCBI lineage: Eukaryota > Metazoa > Arthropoda > Insecta > Hemiptera > Veliidae > Microvelia > Microvelia longipes. The sequence continues at coordinate 60,320,344 of JACMZG010001908.1, forward strand.
CAATTTCTTAATCCTGAGGACGAACTATGCGAAAAACATTTTTTTCTACTCACGAAAGGAATAAGAACGGTCGATACATAGTTCGCCTTCCATTCAAAAATACCGATTTAAATTTTCCTGAGTCTAGGTCAGTTGCGGTTAAACGGTATTTATCACTTGAACAACGTTTTCGCCGCAATAACGTGCTCAAAGAAAATTGTTCATCTTTTCTTCATGAATATGAAAATTTGGGTCATATGGAAAAAACTTTAGAAAAGGCTGAATATGTTCTACCTTATTTTTGTGTTCACAACCCGCATTCACAAACACGCCTGTACGAGTAGTTTTTGATGGAAGCGCGAAAGCATCTCAGCGTTCTTTAAACGACACGTTATATCCTGGACCGAAACTCCAGAAACAAGTTCCGGATATTATTATGAATTTTCGACTCCATAAATTTGTTTTCTGTTGCGACATTATAAAAATGTTTCGCCAAATTCTTTTACATGATGATGACCGCAAATTCACTCATATTGTTTATCGAGATAATCCAGATGAACCTTTGCAAGAGTATAGGTTAAATACTGTCACATATGGACTAACCCCTTCCCCTTGGCATGCTCAGAGGGTCTTAATACAGCTTGCTAAGGATGAAGGAGATGTTTTTCCCGCCGCTGCACGTGTGTTATTAGAAGACACCTTCATGGATGATATTACGACAGGAACCCAGTCTATTTCTAGTTTAATTAGTCTAGCTGATGAGTTAATCCAGTTGCTCAGGGCCGGCGGCTTCGAATTGAGCAAATGGAAGAGTAATTCAAAAGAATTTCTATGTCTTGTCAACGCATCTTCTTCCAGTCCGCTTATTATATCCGAAGATCAGACCTGTAAAATATTGGGGATACGCTGGGAACCTACAACTGATGTTTTGTCCTATAATAACGACTTACCTACTCGAAGTGAACCGCCTACGAAAATATCAGTTTTATCTATTATCGCAAGTATCTACGATCCGTTAGGATTTTTATCCCCTTTACCTTTGCCTTGAAATGTTTTATGCAGCTTCTTTGGACGGCAGGGTTAGCATGGGACGATCATCTCACTAAAGACCTGTATCAAAAATGGCATTCGCTCACTTCTGATCTATCTTGTCTCTCAAACATACGCCTCCCGCGATGATACTACCTCAAACTTACACTTCTATTCAAGTATTAGGATTTTCTGACGCTTCCGAACGTGGGTACGGTTGTGTTATTTATTTAAGAGTCTCACGTTGTAATTCACCGCCGCATATATCACTCTTATTGGCAAAATCTAAAGTTGCCCCGCTAAAAGGCTCTACTATTCCTCGTTTAGAACTAGCTGGTGCTCTCTTACTAGCTCGTTCTATAGGTTCTTTACAACCTGTTTTTTCTAAATTGGTCATTGATAGATTATATCTCCACACTGACTCAAGTATTGTACTTTCTTGGTTAAATAAACCGCCCCACACATTAAAAATGTATGTGGGTAACCGGGTTAATTCAATTTTAGAGCACACTCAGTTAAACGATTGGAGACATATTTCTACCGATCTAAATATTGCTGATGTCGTATCTAGGGGTTTAGATGCTTTTAGTTTATCTCAATGTTCTGAGTGGTTCCAAGGACCAAAATGGATACACCAATCTCGTTCGGCTTGGCCTGTACCTGTATGGTCTCCTATTCCCACTGAGGGAACTCAAACCTACGACGGCTAAAGTCCTTTTAACCGAAGCAGATTTAGAGAAAGACATTGAATGGATGTCACAGTTCTCTTCTTTTCTTAAAATACAGAAAATTCAAGTTTATGTGTCTCGTTTCATTTCTTGGTGCCGTTTGAGTTCTCAAGGAGTAGTTCCACCTTCAAATGAGCCTATTTCTGTTTCCGAACTCCGAAAGCCTTACTTAATTTGGTCAGACAAGTTCAGAATGTTTACTTTGCAAAAGATATACTTTTGATACATTCTAAACAGCTTAAATCATCTTCTTTACTACCGCTTACTCCATTTATCGACGAACAAGGACTTCTTCGAGTTGGAGGTCGTCTGAAACACGCAAACTTACCTTACAGTGCTCAACATCCTTTGCTGCTTCCTAAACACTGCCATCTTACGAATGTTCTGATAGACCACTATCACAAATTCTATTTGCATGCTGGACCACGAACATTAAGAGCCTTGCTTCAAAAACAGTTTTGGATTCTTTCAGCGCACTCAGTTATACGTCAACGCATAAGAATGTGTTTGACTTGTTCTAGATTTAGCATCACAACACCATCTCCAATGATGGCTGATTTACCTTCCAGTAGAGTGACTGTTGCGCGTCCTTTTTCCCGCTGTGGTGTAGATTTAGCTGGACCTTTTCTTATTAAAGAGAGTTATCGCCGAAACGCCAGCTCTTATAAAGGATATTTTGCCCTTTTTATTTGTATGGTCACTAAGGCTGTTCATTTAGAGGCGTTGACTAGTCTTTCTTCGGAAGCATTTATTGCTACTCTTACTCGTTTTGTCGCCCGCCGTGGTCTCCCATCTGATATATACAGCGATCAAGCTACTAACTTCCGTGGAGCCGCTAGAGAGCTCACAGAAATTGTCAGTTTTTTGAAACAGGAAGACAACCAACGCTACATTACTGCAGAATTAGCTAAACTAGAGATCAACTTTCATTTCATCTGCCCTAGAGCACCCTTTATGGGTGGTATATGGGAAAGCAACATTAAAAATACTAAATGTCATCTCCACAAGGTAGTTGGTGACAAAATACTAACAATTGAAGAGTTTGTTACTATGCTTGCCCGTGTTGAAGCAGTTCTCAACTCTAGACCGCTTTGTGATTTATCTCCAAGCCCTAATGAGTTGGAGGCTTTGACTCCGGGTCACTTTTTAATAGGTGCACCATTAGTAGCGGTGCCGGAGCTTGACTTAACAGAATTGCCGCTGAATAGATTATCTCGATGGCAGAAAGTGTCTCAAATGTTCCAACACTTTTGGCAACGTTGGTCTTCAGAGTATCTGTTAACCTTGCAACAAAAGGCTAAATGGTTCTCTAACAACGCTGAAAATCTACAAGTTGGTCAACTTGTTTGGGTGAAAGAAGACGGAGCTTCTCCTTTGACTTTTCCTTTGGGTAGAATTGAGGAGGTTTTTCCAAACCAAGATGACGGCGTTGTACGTATCGTGTCTGTTAGAACTTCTCGCGGTCTTTACAAACGACCAGTGAGAAAACTTGCTCCTTTATATCTGTCTGAATAATGGAGTCTTATTCTTTTTCTTCGAAGTCGAAATTTTGATTTTCAAAGATAATTTATTTTCATTCATGAAGCTATACTTTTTTTCATTTTGATTTAACTTTAACTTTCAAGTAAAATTTTTGTTTAACTTTTACATCTGAAGTAAAATCATTTTTTTTACAAATTTAATTTCTTTATCATACTTCAATTAACTTTAACTTAACTCATTCATACATAACTTGCTTACTTACTTATGCTTAATTTCATGCCTGTAACTCTTTTAAAATTTACTAAGAATCATTGTCACGATTCTTGGCCGGCGGTTTTGGTAAAATAATTATGAAATAATACGGAGTTTAAACCGTTCAGATAATAATTGTTTACTGTTGTGCGGTCAACGTTCATGTACGGAAGAAAGGCGTGAAAATACAAGAAGAATGCAGTGTGTGCGTGTGCGTCTTAACGCTATACATACTCGAGCCTAGCTCTCCGCCCGCCGCTAACCAACAGGTACCGCCTCGTTCTTTTTTAAAGTATCCGCTAACCGCTTGTTTATGGTTACAGTCCTCCATATACATACTACATGGTGTGATGTCACTTATCCCGATTTTCGGTGTAAACTTCCACCAATGACGTTAAATTAAAATTATATTTACGATAACGCTATTGGACCTAAAGATTGATTTGTGAACCAAGTTTCAACTCACTAGCATAAATATACTGGGAGATAAAGACACATCGAGATTGACAACTTTATGAAAACCACTAAGGAAAACTTAAAAACACCTCACACGGATAATTCCTGTGACATGCTGGTTTCGGATATTTTTGTGCAAACACAATACTTTTCCTATATACCTACGGTATAAAGGAGGAAAAGTAAAAAGGTAGGAATGCTTCTTCTTTAACATTTATTAGACATGCTGTTAGTATTTTTATGTTACCATATTATGATAAACACGAATTAATTTAGCATTGTGTTACGTGTGCTGTTTTATTTTAAAGAGCACTTGACTTGGGCTACTGTTAGCGAACTCCGAGTGTTCAATGTGTATTTGATTGAGCTCAATTATTTCACAATATTGCCAGAGCTATATGAGGTGAATGACATGGTCATTCATTTGAATGACATCATTCACTCACGTGTGTGTGTGTAGTTGGACTAAGACAATATTAGTTACACTCTCCGATATTTTAACGAAGACAAATACTTGAGAACTCATGTTCTGTCATTTTCTCGTTACACATACATTTTCAATCACAGTGAAAACGATTTCTTTTTCACTGTCCGTCGTTTGATTTACGCTACTGTTTTTATCGTGAGTTTAGCGCTAATGTCGTTTAAACGCTGTGTTGCCGTATGTTCGACTCTATGTTGGTTTAGCGCTAATGTCGTTTAAACGCTGAGTTACCGTATGTTCAACTCTATGTTGGTTTAGCGCTAATGTCGTTTAAACGCTGTGTTACCGTATGTTCAACTCTATGTTGGTTTAGCGCTAATGTCGTTTAAACGCTGTGTTACCGTTGGTTTAGCGCTAATGTCGTTTAAACGCTTTGTTACCGTATGTTCGACTCTATGTTGGTTTAGCGCTAATGTCGTTTAAACGCTTTGTTACCGTATGTTCGACTCTATGTTGGTTCAGCGTCACTTTCTGTTTTACATTAGTATCGTTTAAAATAGTTTCAGGGTCTACTTGATTAATGCAGCATTAATTCTTAAACGATATTAAATATCACACAAATTTATGTATTGTTAATTAAACGCAGACCAGGACAGTAAAGAGATGTAATTCAAAATCAGTTTCGTACGTGACCGGTAATCAAAAGATATTGCATGTTTCCACAATGTTTTACCGGCATTAGTAATTTGATAGAATTCTAATTTTAACCACCACTACTAGGCTTGATTTCTTTATGAAATAAACAAAACTTAACTTTGAAACACAAAGTAAAGTTTTTCTAATAAATTGTAAAATTTAAGTTCAGTTTAGTAAGTGTTGAAAAAAATGCGTGCCTGTTTTTAAAGTTGATTTTAAACTTTTATCAAGCAGATAAATAGCACAAACTAAGAATAACACTAATAGTACACAAATTTAAGACCCAAAAATTAAAAAATATTTAGTTAGTTGCAAAATTAATAAAAATATTTAAATTTAAATTATAATTGCAGAATTACAAAATAAATGTCATAAAATAAAAGAGAAGATAATCATCCTAATTATAAACTTAAAAATAAATTTTAAATAAAATAAAATTATTTATTTATTTATTTATAAAATGTTAGGAGATTCTATAAAGTTGATCATAGGCTACAATTTTTGAATAAAAGCAAGAACATGCTAATAAAAATCATCATTATTTTTAAGTTCGCTCTCGGTGTTAATTTATTTTAAGTGTTCATAATAGATTACATTGTGGATCAAAGATTAATATTAATGACCAGATAAATAAAATATAAATAAAGTCAATTCAGTTAAACAAGTTTAACGGGAGAGGACTTAATATTGCCTATAGGGTAGGCTGTATAAAAATCTAAACGCGCCTCTGTCTGCGTCCTTATTTAATATGAAATTACCTAATATTTCCTCCTGTTTACAATTTAGTGAATATGTATTTTTGACTTTCATGAAGTTTCATATAATCAAGTCTTAAGCGATAATAAAGTCTACAGAAAAGTTGTTATACTTCTGATTGCTTGGTCGCTAAAAGCTTAGGATAAAGTTCAAGGTTTGGGACTCGGATTAAAACTTAGTTTTGTGAATTTAATACTGCAAAAACTAAAGATAACAATTATTGAAAGTCACGAATTTGATTTATGATATAACTGTATTTTTGTGGTTGAAATAAAACATTTTGTCTGACACTTTGATGTTTTGTATATTTGACAATGCTATTGCTGATTTTGAATGAGCACTAGTGGAGTTGTTCATAATGAAAGGAACGAAGAAAAGAGTCTCTCCACAAAACTATAATTTATTCAAAGCGCTTTCAACCTAACATGAGGCCATCATCAGTGCCAGGGATAATTATAAGAAAACAGCTAAAAGAAAGACATTATATACGTAAAAAATTAAATAGAATTATTAATATTCTTCCTCTTCTTTTTCGACTCAACGATGTCGGTGAGCCGTGATAGACTCAGAGTCTATCACGGCTCACCGACATCGTTATAATGTCATCTTTTAGCTGTTTTCTTATAATTATCCCTGGCACTGATGATGGCCTCATGTAGGTTGAAAGCGCTTTGAATAAATTAATAGTTTTGTGGAGAGACTCTTTTCTTCGTTTTTTTCAATGCTATTGCTGATATTTTGAAGTTTATCTTCTACTTAGTTCTAAAAACTTTATAGGGACCTCTATTTTAAATTATTAAAGCTTTTGAGGAGGAATAGGTCCAAAATAATAAATAAAACTAATTTCGCCAAGCTTTCGATATAATTTTATCTTTTATAAGGCTTAACATAATAAATCATAACAAAAAACAGTTAAATGGCAAAATTAATTTTATTTATTATTTTGTACCTATTCCTCCTCAAAAGCTTTAATAACTTCTACTTAGTATTAGCTAATAAATTCATTAGCTGCAAGTCTTAAGTTATTTAGAAACATTGTCCTCTTTTATCAAGCATCCACTGTTTGTTGAAATGATCTTAAGAGCTTCATTAAAGCTTTTGTAAAACAAACCCTTTATTTAAATAAAATATATTACAATCTTATCGATAATATCTATTCTGATGGATTGAGTGCCACGATCCATTAGATTCCATTTTCAATGGATCGAAAAATCCTGTGCTGTATGGTACAAGATTTCTATGAAGATGTAAATAATTTCAACAAACATTCATCTTTTTGAATATAAATCTAATTCGGATCGTCAAGCCTCCACTGTTTTTCATAATAATTTAAATAGAGCTTCCGTTCACTATTTTGTAAAAAAACTCTTAAAAGTGTTTGCTCAACCTCTATTGTTTTATATAAAAACCCAGATAGTCATCAATCTACTTGTTTCATTGCGTAAAGATTTCAAAGCTAAATTAAATTGCATCCTTATGTGCAGATAGTATTTGTGAACGTGGTTGTTATTTAACAGCTTTAAAATTAAGGTTCAAATATAGCTCATAACGAAAAAATTGTATGTTTGATTTTTTCAGTTTCATCAAGTTCTTGAAAAAGTAATTTCTCTTTTGTAGCACTATTTATTTTATAGAACTCTAGCATCTTGATAGGAAATTTAAACACAAAGCTTAAAGTTCTATAATAACAACAAAACTAATTATTTAGCTATATATTTCATCTAACATTGTAGGCATCTTCAGGCATCACAAAAAAATTACCTGTGATGCCTGAAGATGCCTACAATGTTAGGAGAAATATATAGCTAAATAATTAGTTTTTGTTGTTATTATAGAACTTTAAGCTGTTGTGTTTAAATTTCCTATCAAGTTCTGGAAAAAGTTAGAATTCAAACCAAACCTCTTCTGTCCAAAAATTATTGAATAGTGCATTAAACGAAGCTTTTCTTCCCGCTCCCTTTTTATGGCCCCAATATTCGCTTTAACCAAGAATTAAGTTTCTATTTAATCTAATTATTTTAGAAATAACATGAATAGAAATGCCTGGAAGGCTGAAATCAACCCACAGTACGATTACACCAACCTTGATTTGCGCTTTAAACTACTAAATCATCTTGCAATTCTACATTAAATCTAGTAAGGAATAATGATGATAAAATTTTAACAATCATACCAACCTATAAAAATATAAATAAACCTGATAGTTTATCGACATTTAATAATGTATTTCTTTAATTATTATTTTTAAAGCTTAATATTTTAATTAGTGTCTTTTAACGAATCTATTACTAAATTTTTAATTCAATAATTTATTGTACTTTTAAGAACCACCTCCGCTGTTGAGGTTGAGGTGTTATTATTATTATATTTTTAAGTGTCTTTGTAATTGTATTTAACACAATACAACACTAAGATACAAGGCATTGTATCTTATAGTAGATGAGACTAAGAAACGGTCCGGAGAGACTGGCTTAAGTATTTAAGCGTTATTGTAGCCCAGCAACTGTAGCTATGAGGCTAAACCAGGCACGAGCTTAGACCCTCTGCTCTTGACCAAAACATCTCGGTTCATCCGTAGCTACGAGCCTAACCTTTGCTTTTGGTCAAAAGCTGAGTCATCTGCGATCCTAAACTTTGTTTTTGACCAAAAGCTGAGCCAGCAACGATCCTAACCTCTGTTTATGATCAAATTTTGAGCTTGTCACGTGCCTAACCTTTGTTTTTGGCCAAAAGCTGAGTCATCTGCAATCCTAAACTTTCTTTTTGACCAAAAGCTGAGCCAGCAACGATCCTAACCTCTGTTTATGACCAAATTTTGAGCCTGTCACGTGCCTAACTTTTGTTTTTGGCCAAAACCTAATCAGCTGAGATCCTAACCTTTGTTTTTGACCAAAAGCTGAGTCAGCAACGATCCTAACCTCTGTTTATGACCAAATTTTGAGCCTGTCACGTGTCTAACCTTTGTTTTTGACCAAAACCTAATCAGCTGAGATCCTAACCTTTGTTTTTGACCAAAAGCTGAGTCAGCAACGATCCTAACCTCTGTTTATGACCAAATTTTGAGCCTGTCACGTGCCTAACTTTTGTTTTTGGCCAATAGCTGCTGTTACCTTTTTTTACTTGGTTTCTCATTTATTATATGATATGAAATTAAACTAGTTGTTTAGGTTGATTTTTTGGAAACAGTCTACACTTAGACAGATTAAATTATAAAAATCATTCAGGGCCCTTTAAGATTGCCTTAAATTTTAATTCCTGATTTTTAAAGTGAACGCTATACTTTTCCTTCGTACTTACGGTGTTGAGTAAGAAAAAGTAAAAATCGACAAACTTAATCCAAACTCTGGTTTGTATTAGATATTGAATTGATTTGCATACTAGTATGAATTATTCAGTACTGCGACATGAGTGCCAAGTAGATCATACTGAAGAGAAATTTTCGTCCTTGTGTGTATGCTTAACACGCGAGTCTACGCCGCGAAAAACAGGATTCAGAAACTACGTCACATTAAGGTTTTAGTGTTGGCGGGAGAATAATGGCGGGAAGAGTGGCGTGATTAATCAGCTGATCGGACTGACCTTACCGGGATATTGTTTAGCCTATACCACGCATTTGAAAACTTCTGTAAACTACATACTTTGCTTTTCAGTCGATTGTCTTTAAGTTGTTTGGACTCATATGATTAAGGGATATTTTATTAGCGCAACGAGTTATTAATAACTATGAATTTAGAGGTCCTTTTAAAAGTTAAAGGCCCCAACCTTAAAAGGTTAAGAGAATTGTTTATTTCTCCAAATGACTTCTTTTGACTTAAAACAAAGTCAACCCTGTAGTGTAATTAACTTGTAATAAATTATTTGTTTTTAATTAACTTATTTTTAGGCTCTTACGTTTATAATGGGAAAAAACGGATACGGGGTACCTTGGAACTTTTCCTCATTACATCGGTTTCGCAACGCTCATCCTCCCGGTTACGGACTCGCTTCGCTCGTCCTCAGAATATAAAAATCGTTAAATTTATACTACGAAACGTCTTAGGACTCGCTCCGCTCAGAGATAGTTAATAGATTCGTTTTGTTTCCAGGGGTCACCCATCCAGGCACTGACCACGCTTGTTGCTGCTTAAATTTTATGATCCACCGAAAATCATAGAAATACTTGTTGTATTAAAACGAAACTTAATGTACTTATTTATCACGTAAAGGGATATACTTTAACCAAATTTCAACTAAATTGGATTATTTTCCGATTTGTTACAATGTTTTAAAAAACGTATACAAGTCATTCGATGAATATTAAACTAATGCTGATAATGAGATGAAACTTGACTCATATATTAGTCTTATACATATCCACATACATGACAATTCTCAATGCGATCGCATTATTTTTCCGCGTTTTATGATTTTTTTTTTAAATGTTTGCTGTCATTATTGCGGGTTAATGACGTAATAAACAATTTATTTTCCGAATAGCACAACTTCAGTTGTAGACTGATTTTCGTACATTGTTTCAACTCTCTAGCATAAATACACTGGAAACTACGATGATATCACACACATTCAGACAGACAACTTTGCTTAAAACCACTCAGGAGGCCTTAAAATCTAATGAAACGTATAATGCCGGTGACTTTCCGATCTCGGATTTTTGTGCAAACACAATACTTTTTCTATACCTATTTTATATACCTACGGTATAAATGAGGAAAAGTAAAACTGAAGCTGGGTAAAATATGAGTGTATAAAATATGAGGATTTATATACAATATGGCTCTGTATAAATGGATTAAAAAAATGTATCGATGAGGTGATTTTTTTACGTGCTAATTTTATTTTCTCGAACCTGTTTCTTTAAAAACAATCTACGTCTCGAAAAAAAACTACAAAGGAAGAGATGTTTATTATCTTGTCAATTATACGGACCGGTTTTATTTAAAGGTCCTACAGCAGTGGGACATCTTACAGCGAATTTACTAAGAAAAAATGAGCTTATTTGTAGAAAGAAAATGCATTTGAGTATAAAACAACGAAAACATGAGGTTCCTTTATGGATTTTATCGTCAAGAAGTCGGAAGGTCAAAATGTGGGCGAAAAACATTTGATTGTTCGACTTGATGACCTCGAGCAACCTCTCCCTGACAGTGACTTGTGATCAGGCGCCATAAAGTTCTCTTCAAATTCTGAAATTTTAACACTAAAACGGGGTTATGATCTTCTGTAATAGAACTCCTATAATTTTTTTATCTTAATAATAAATTAAGATTATAATAGCAAAACATTATAATAGGAAAAATCTGGTACGAAGAAACTCAGAACTTTTCCTCACTACATCGTATTCGCTATACTATTCCTCACTTCATCGTATTCGCTCATCCTCACTACACCTTATACGCTACGATCATCCTAATTACACCGTATACGCTACGCTCATTCTAATTACATCGTATTCGCTACGCTCATCCTCGCTACTTCAGACTCCTTAAATTATAAATGACCAAACCAGATAATTACCAGAGTATTATCTGACATAAAGGCACTGGCCTTGCTCGATGCTGCGTAATATATATATATATATATATATATATATATATATATATATATATATATATATATATATATATATATATATACTTTCTAGGGAATATACTAGAAATTTACGCTTAATCATATGACTTAAAATGTATAACATTCGGGAATATACTAGAAAATTACGTCTAATCATTTGAGTTAAAAATAATTTTTTATTGTTCTCAGACAAATCAAGATTTATAATCATTATATTGTTTTTAGTTCAAACATTTTAAATTACACCATAAAGTACTCTTTTTAATGGAAAAAACCTTGGATTTTATAAAAGTGATATTGTGCAAGAAAGCATATTTAAGTCTTTATCTGACTAATAAATGTTGAGAAATCTCCGTGCGGTTTCTCTGCTTCGTTTATTGTGGTTCTCCACAGTAACTTTTTATCGCTGAAATTAATTATCGCCTAACAGTTAAGACTAAGTAGGTTGAATTTTGTTTTATTATTTTTTTAAATTAATTTTACGTTTGTATTTTCATATTAAAGAGAAAGCAATTCAATATAAAATTACTTATATTGTAAAATAACAATTATTCTAGCTGTAATTTTCTTGACAGCTTTAAAAACTTCACATTGACAGTCAAGGGTGTTTAAAATGACCCTAGCTGTTAATAGGTCAGAGTTAAATCAGTTTAATATCATCTTCAAGTACAATTTTATGATACTGAGCTGTAAGTTCATCTTTGTTGGCCTTTTAGATCATTTATTGTCTAAAATACAGTCCTATTTATACATTGTCTATACTTATTTTTTTTTACTTTTCCTCATATACCGTAGGTATATAGGAAAAGTATTGTGTTTGCGAAAATATCCGAAACCGGGATATTACCATAATTATCCGTTTTAGATGTTTTTAAGTCCTCCTGAGTGGTTTTCATAAAGTTTTCTGTCTGTATGTGTGTGTCTGTTATCATCGTAGCTGCCAGTGTATTTATGCTAAAAAGTTGAAACTTAGTTCAAAAATCAGTCTAAGTAAATGAATAAAAGAGTCTCTCCAGTTATACGATGAACTCCTCTAACGCTACCGTTTTGAATGAATGACGAGTCTATAAGTGTAAGTGTGCTATTCAGAAACTTATATTTTTATGATATCAGTAACGACTCGTCAAAAAATTTTAAAAATCATAAAACGCGAAAAAATGTTGAGATTTGGCATGTATGTAGCCACGTATAAAACTAACAAATGTGCAATGTTCCGTCTCATTATCAGCATTAGTTCAATTTCATCAAATGACGTGAATCGTGTACGTTTTTTTAAAAAGATGTATAAATCGGAAAATAACCCAATTGAGTTTAAATTTAGTACAATTGTATTACTTGTATTACCGCCTCTGTGGCCGAGGTCGTTAGAGCGTTAGTCTTTACACTGACCTTTAACACCACGGAGGTCTGGGGTTCGCATCCCAGGTTACGCTCTCGGTTAACGGTTGCTACTACTACCCCAGTATTAACGGGTATGATAAACGGGCATTATCATTATTATTATAACTTGTATTACTTTACGGAATAAATCACTACACCAAGTTTCGTTTTATTACGACAAGTATTTGGATTTTGATAGATAAAAGTTAAGCTGCATCGAGTGTGGTCAGTGCCTGGATGGGTGACAGCAGAGAATGAAATTGATGAATGAACTGATGAATTTACTGTCTGAGGACGAGCGAAGCTGGTCTGAAGTCGTGTTGCAGCATAAATTTAACGACTAGTATATTCTGAGGACGAGCGAAGCGAGTCCAAAGTAGAGAGGATGAGCGTAGCGTATCCGATGTAATAAAGAAAAGTTCCGTAGTACCCCCACTCCCGATTTTGTTAAGATCATAAGAATGTAATACAAAACTTAATTTTTTAACTCAATTACAAATTTCTACATCGTTTTTTTTTCTGAAAGATGTAAAATTAATGATTTAGGCACCTTTAGCCTAGTAGTTTTTGCTGATTACTGTGTTGAACATGTTTACTGCCGAGGCATTAGGTATATCACTATTTATTTCCTTAGCAATAAAGTCGTATTTATCTGATTTATTTGAGGCGGTAAACTAGGCATATTTCTGGTGCTCTATAATCATTGAAATCTTAGATCACAATTTCCTAAATAATATTTAAGTTTGATGGATGATCAAACAAAAGCCATATAGTGTAGATTTTTCCCGCAACTCATTATTTAATAATCGATATATTTTCGAAGGTGTGCATAACTAGATGATCGTCATATTTCGTAAGTCGTAATTTTTTGAAGATTCAATTCTAGATATATTTATCGCACTGAGTAGTTTCACATGTTGTGTCCTAGTTACCTACATTACACTGTCTTGTGAAATGAAGATCGTCAATATTAAGTCATATGAAGGATTGTTACGTCTTCGTGGGCGTGTAGGATGCTACTGATGTAACTAAACTAAAAGAAGAATATAGACGGGATTGTAAACTAAGTCTAATTATGAAAGAAGAATTAATATTAACATTTCTTTAATAAATGTTTTGTGTATTTGTGATTAATTATTCAAAATTAATGTAATTGATTTTATTACAATTCTTTATTAATATTTAGTTCTTAGAAGTATTATTATATCCCCCTCCTTCTTCTCCTACAACATACGAGTAACCTCACCATTAATTATCATGAAATAAAAATCACTAAAAATAAAAATAAAAAGTGTAATGGCTGGAACCGGTCTCAATTTTTCGTAAATATCTTCCTGAACAAGGATCTGCAATTCTGCCGACTCGTATCGGATGCACTTTACAGGTCAAAGTTACCATCCAAGTTAACAAACAGTGTAATGGCTGGAACCGGGATCAATTTTTCGTAAATACCTTCCTGAACAAGGATCTGCAATTCTGCCGACTCGTATCGGATGGGTGTCCCAGGCAGAACCTTTGACCCCTAAAGTGCGTTCTGCCTGGGACACCCATCCGATACGAGTCGGCAGAATTGCAGATCCTTGTCCAGGAAGGTATTTACGAAAAATTGAGACCGGTTTCAGCTATTACACTTTTTATTAACAAAACACTCCTGGGCTCTTGGTCTAAAAGCAGTATTATTACTGCTTAGTATTAGTACTGTAATACTTTAATATTTCTTAAACTCAGTTCTTAGCAGCATTATTATATCTCCTTCCTCCTTCTCCTTCTACATACGAGTAACCTCATTAATAATCATCATTAAATAAAAATTACTAAAAGCAATATTTTATATTGTTATACTTTATATATTTCTTAATATACAGTTTATAAGAGCATTATTATATCTCTCCTACATTCTCCTATTAAAAACTTTACTTGATATTCATGTAATTATTTAACATAGTGTTCTTTAAAAGAAACTAACTGGGTAGTACCGTGCTTGTTCGATATCAAGTACTTTAGCCTTTATGTCGTGCTTTGATTTAATAATATCTCTACGTATAGCAGAAAAGATTATTTTGTATTTTTGTGTAACAAATATTTTGTTGCTATCTCTTTATTTAGTTTTTTTTTAACATTTCTCACAGCATAAACGTTAAGGATATATTGTGTACTGAGAATCAATACTTTGACCTTTAAAATAAAATATGATGGTTCTTCAAAACTTTTGTAAAGAATATTTTTAACTACTTTAAGAAAAGAACATCATTGACATTGAAGTTTAATGTATGTGAGAACTTTTTTTCAAAGACAAGATGTAAAGAGCTTAGTAACAACTTACTTTAAACATACTTGATAATCAAATTATAATTATTATTATTAGAACTATATAGGAAAATTAAGAGACAAATAAATTATTATTCTATTTTTGTGTGCCAAAACACACTAATTATCTGTTTTTTTTTTCAACAGTAATGATGATCCATGATTCGGAGTTCGTTTCTCTTGTTATACTGTTGTTATACTGATACTTTTCCATTTTCATTTGGATGTGTTATTTTTAGGCGAAAAGCGAAAGGCGATCTACCTCCATGGCCGTGATTTCGGCACCGGAGGTCCAGGGTTCTCAGCCCCGGCTATTCATAAGATTTTATGAATAGTATTTGTATTAAAAAGATTTTAATTAATTCTTAGAGTGTAGTAGTTGCAACCCACCTGAGGTGGTTACCGCAGGGTGAATACCCTGATAGGCCGAAAGGCCCTAGAACGGGCATTTTATTTTTCATTTTATTTATTTTTAGGCGATCAGGAAATTATTCTGATGATACTTATTAAATATGTTAGTTACTATATACCATTGTAATACCAGAAATAAAAATTTAATAAGGATAAACCAACATAAAACTACAAAGTATAAATTTAGTTCAGAATATTCAGGGGTAGTATAATACAGCTCTTTACCACAAGATATTAAAGACATCGCTAAAATAAAATGTTTTAAGTCAATATGCAAATAATTGCTCATCAAAAAACCCATTTACAATTTATCAGAGTTTATAATTAAATAAATAATTATGTATTGTTAAGTGTATTCTAATTATTTGATGTATTTTATTGAAATATATTTGACCTCAAGCTATTGTATATTTATTGGCAAATAAAAATAGTTTTTATTTTTATTTTAGTACTGTCCGAGTTTCTTTCATTTGCACAGTTCTTGCCAGTGCGAAATGGTGATTCTAGAGGTGGGCAGTTGGTACCTGTAGGCAGAAGTCAGAAATAGAAGTAGCTGACAGATAGGGCTGAACTTTCCTTTTTATTATCTTTAGAATCGGGAAGCGAAACGGAATTGTTGCTCCCACTCTGCATCTTCGTAGATTTCTTGCTGACGACCTTATTAGGATAATTTTATTTGAAAACTCCCTTTCTATCGCCTCTACCTCTGAAGAATATAAATTAATAAAGAATATAACAATTGGTTAGTGAGGCGAAAAATATAAAATAAAGAGCATTATAGAATAAGGTCTATTATCTACAGCATTTAAATATTTTCCTCTGCTCTTTGGAGCCTTTTCCTTTTTCCTTTGTCTTTTTACCTTATGGCTAAAATAATGTTCTTTGATGTTTTGTTGGCTTTAAAACTATATGTTTTAGCTCTAAAATCGCCTCTGACTGTATTAAAATTTGGTGGATGGCAAGATTTAAGAATTTAAGATGAATAATATTTCAAAAAATCACACTTCTTACATTTCTTAGATCATAGAATTCCATCTTAGATGAAACCAGGCTCTAATTCTGTATTTTATTAATAATGCGGGCAACCTTGTGGCTATGTTTAAGAACATGACTTGTTGTAAGTATAAGTTGCTTTTGAATGTACAAGCGAAGTATGCAGAACCTGGTAATGCAATATTGTGCAAATACTTCTTCGAGGTATTTAATATAATCCTTCTACTGACACTTTATCAATTTTATTTAATTTAAATTTATAATAAAATCTGGTTTTCAGTTGGTAAAGTATAAAATAATTATTAAAACCAGTTGCTATTTAAATTACATCAGTTTTTCCTCGTCGTTCTACAGTTTAATATGTTATATCTTCTTTTAACTACAAATCGTGGGTATAATTATAAAAAAATCAAGTGGCAATTAATATGTTTGCAAAATAAGTAAAGAGAATTTATGTATTTTTTAATTTGATTATCGTGAGAATGTGATATTTTGATAAAATTAATCTCCTATTGGTTGAAACATTTCTTTGATAATGAGAAATGAAACTATATAACAGTTTTTGTCTTTCTTTTCATAACTATTAACGGCTTTTAACCATTTAAGGGCATCACCTGTACCAGTGAAAAGTACCCTTATGGCCTTCTAGTACCTCGTCAATTCACGTCTCCGATCATTTTACATTAACTTATATTAATGCTGGTCCTTAACCGTTAAAGGCCATCATCAGTGCCAGTGAAAAGCACATTATGGTCTTCTAGTACCTCTTTAATCTTCTAGATCGCATGTCATCTTTTTCAATAAAGTCAATATTATTAGCCGCGTATAGAATATTGATTTAATTAATATATTAATATTATTTTACTGATGTAATATATTATGTTGTACTACTGTAATATTTTATTTTAAAACTCTAAAATAAATCTGAGTTTTGATATAAAAACTTTGTTAAAATACTATATTTAGTTATGAAAGTTTTCTAAAAAAAATATAATGCATTTTCCAAAGTATTTAGTTTGTTTAACAAGTTTTTTTTTGGAAAGTTATACATAAAATAGTTTTGACTTTCTAGTCTCATATGGAAAAAATATTCAAACTAACTTTTTTATGTTATAGTTTTATTTTTTAAACAAAGCAAAGAAACTAATTATTTAAAAAAAATTATTCATATGGTAAGATCTGTGACACAAAACCATAGACCGCAAGACAAACTGATTTGCCGGAGACGAAAGCCATAAACTATTCCTTACCAAATAATGCCCGCATTCTAATTAATGCAGATTTATTTTAAATTTCAATAAACGAGTATTCAAGTGGATAATGCTTAAAGTAAATATAATTTAGATCCTAATATCTAATAGTTAGAGTAGAAACTTATTGTTATTGATACTAGTTAATGAAACTTTTAGTTATTGAAACTTGTTGTTTAAATTTATAGTTTTTGAAACTTATAGTTGTTGAAACTTATAGTTATTGAAATTAGTTGTTGAAACTTATAGTTATTGAAACTAGTTGTTGAAACTTATAGTTGTTGAAACTTATAGTTATTGGAAATAGTTGTTGAAACTTATAGTTTTTGAAACTAGTTGTTGAAACTTATAGTTATTGAAACTAGTTGTTGAAACTTATAGTTTTTGAAACTAGTTGTTGAATCTTAAGTTATTGAAACTAGTTGTTGAATCGTAAGTTATTGAAACTAGTTGTTGAAACTTATAGTTATTGAAACTAGTTGTTGAATTTTAAGTTATTGGAACTAGTTGTTGAAACTTATAGTTATTGAAACTAGTTGTTGAAACTTATAGTTATTGAAACTAGTTGTTAAATCTTAAGTTATTGAAACTAGTTGTTGAAACTTATAGTTATTGAAACTAGTTATTGAAACTAGTTGTTAAAACTTATGGTTATTGAAACTAGTTGTTGAATCTTAAGTTATTGAAACTAGTTGTTGAAACTTAAGTTATAGAAACTAGTTGTTGAAATTTATAGTTATTGAAACTTATAGTTATTGAAAGTAGTTGTTGAAATTTATAGTTTTTGAAACTAGTTGTTGAAATTTATAGTTACTGAAACTAGTTGTTGAAACTTATAAACTAGTTGTTGCAACTTATAGTTATTGAAACTAGTTGTTGAAACTTATAGTTATTGAAACTAGTTGTTGAAATTTATAGTTGAAAGCTATAAGAGTTGATGTTGTTATTAGAACTAAATTAAAACCTTAAATACGTATTTCTCTGACGAGGTTAATGTACAGAGGTTTAGTTAACATGATTTACTGAATGTTGGCGTGTGATAGTTTATGTACGCTTTTCTATTAACGAAATTCTTATCATCAAAAAACTTCTTTCATTACATCTACGATTTACAAATATAAACAAAGACTTTTTATTCTAACTTTAATACAATTGTTTAAAAATATATGCTGAGTCAAAGTTATAAACAACAATTGAGTAGGAAGATTGAAAGTAGAAGAAGTAAAAAAAAAACAACAAAGGAAAGTTAGGAGTATAATCACGCAAAAAATGTTTTATCTTACACCTTATAGAAAGGGTGTAAGAGAATGAATAACTGGACAAAAAAATTATAAAAAGTGGCTAAAGTGAAAAGAATTATTTTGGCTCTGGTAGTCGGTTTAAAAAAAATCAAACAAATAAAGAATGGAAAAAATAGAGAAATGAAAGTAAGAACAATGAAGAAAAGTGACAGGTAAGTACTAAGACACGTGATGTGCAAATTTAAATTGAGTGCTAAAATAAGTGAAAATAGAAAGAGAAAACTGGTGGGAACAATGGAAGTGAGTGAGTGGGCGAATTAAATTGTCAGGTTGTCGCACTCTTAGTGATTGTCAGTAGCAAATAGGTTGTGTTTAAGTAAGCATTGATCTAGAAAGTGAGATTGATCTAGAAGTATTTTTTTTTTTTTTTTTTTTTTTTTTGGAAAAATTTTTCTTGCGGGAAAAATGTTACCAAAAAAGAGAGAGAAATGCATTTACGCACGAAGACAGCGGTCTGTCAACAGTGTTGGACTCAGGGTCTGCCTCATACCAACTAAAACTCACTCCGCGAAACCCCTTAAACCTAGCCTGGAACCGTTATTCA
Source organism: Microvelia longipes (assembly GCA_018340805.1). Lineage (NCBI taxonomy): Eukaryota > Metazoa > Arthropoda > Insecta > Hemiptera > Veliidae > Microvelia > Microvelia longipes. The sequence goes on from JACMZG010001908.1 coordinate 60,339,900, forward strand.
CATTACTTCAGGGGAAGTATTGGAAAATCTTTATGACTATATAGCATGTGTCAGCAAAATATGATAATAAAAGAAAATTAAAAATATCTGCAAATCTAAGTTTGAATAGAAAGTATTTGGTTAATTTAAATATCGGCAATGGGATACCTTGTTATTTTTCCTTTACAAAGTCATACATTAAGATTGTCCACAGAAAGTTGTGCTTACCCAGAGCTTAGAAAGTTTGAGGTGGCTTGCTATGCCCGATCCAAGAATAATAAAATTTCTGTTAATAATAATTAAACAAGATAATTTTATGAGGTAGTGGTCAGATAGGTATAAAAACACAAAATACTACCTGACCATCTGACCACTACCTCACAAAATTATCTTGTTTAAATAGTTTGGTCAATAATTTTATATTAGTTTTGTAATAATAATAAACTTATTTTACTGTTAACTCAAGAAAGTATTACAGTATATTCAATAAAGGAATACTTGAAAAACTTTATATCTTTACGAGTGCATAAACCAAGTATGACCTCTGATCGTAATTTTAAGATGAGTTTGTTATTTGATTTTAGTTTTTAGCGAATTTTCATAATGAAAATGACGCTTATGAGGTTGTTCGAATGACGGAAGTTGAGGGTGGGAGTGAGTGGAATCGGTTCCTATTGGCTTCCTGATAACAAAAATATATGTCCGAAAAAAGTTTATATATATATGTATATATATATATATATATATATATATATATAATATATATTATATATATATATATATATATATATATATATATATATATATATATATATATATATGTATATATATATGTATGTAGAGTTTCTACCCTTTCGTATGGCGAACGATAACTCTCGAAGGCGTTCTCAAATTGAAACGAAACTTTGCAAATCGCGAGATGTTGAGGAGGTTACGAGGCCTATTGTTTATAAAAACATTATGACCAAAGTTATGACGTCATGAAAAAATTTTTTTTTGAAACTTTAAAAATGGCTTTAAAACAAGGTATCTAGTATTTAGGTAGACGGCTAGCTGAATCGATTAAGACCAATTTCAGCTGAATCGAACCATCACAAATGGCGCAATTGGTATACATATATATATAATCTTGTATATATGTATACGTCTAGGTCAAAGACTCGTACGATATCTGTTGGGTTCAGTAGTGTTAGAGGGTGGGGATATAGTATAAAAGAGAGACCTCTACCTCTTGCTCCAACATGGTAAGCCTACTGTCCCAGAGAGACAGGGCAAAAATGGCTTCTACTGAACCACGCCGAGCTAAGCAGACCCGTAAAGAGGAAGAACATCGAAGTAGTCTTTATTTGGTCGAAGTTATTCTAAAACGAATGCGACCAGTTTCAGCTCAATCGGACAATCCTAAGTGACGAAAACTGTATTTTCGTTTTAAATAATCATGAATATATTTTTTTCAACCTTAAGATTTTACTCAAATAAACAATTTGTTTACAAAAAAAAATTTAACATTTTTCTTTAAATTTTATAAACAATCATAAATGTAAGTAAGTGTTGAAGTTGTCTTTATATGGTCGAAGTCATTCTAAAACCATTGCGACCGGTTTCAGCTCAATCAGACAATCTTTAGTGACGGAAACGGTATTTTTATTTAAAAACAAAAATCATGAATAATATATTTTTGTTTATAATGTTTCTTAATTTTAATATTATAGCATACTATTAATAATAGAGTATTAATAAAATCTCAATTAGTAAAATCAAGTTTGTGAGAAAGCCACTCAGGCCCGCGAAGCGGGCCTGTGTGGAGAGGCTGTGAAAATTCGCTAGATACATGGCAAAATGCCATGTAACAAGAACAATAATGAAACAACACATAATACAAAACAACAACAATGTGGCCGCAAAGCGGCCACAGGGAGGCCCCCGGGCCGCGAAGCGGCCCGGTGGGCCGACGCCGCGGAGCGGACGAGGCGCGCCGAGGCCGCGTAGCGGCTACGGGCCGAAGGCCCGTATTTATTATTATTATAATTCAGGCATTATATTTCATTATTATATTATATTCTCTATGATAGAACATACGGCTAAAATCAATTGACAGTGTGGGAAATGCGAGAGAGCCAATGATGTTAGTCCCGGTTGTTAAAACACGCCCTCATTTTCAAATCAGGCCAATCTTATTGGTTCCTCAACGCTATTTTCCCGCGCTGTCAACTAATTTTAGCCGCGTGTCGTACTATAATAATTTTATTTTTATGCCGTAAACGTAATTTTTTTGATAGGTGTAAAAGTTTTTGAATATTCTTTGGAGTATCGAACCAACATATTTTGAAATCGTTAGTTTTTAAATCAAATGTTATCATGTCATTGTAATTCCCGCGTTCTAGCTCCGTGAACTACATCGAAAAAAGTTAAAAGTTATAGATTCTAATGTTTTAAAATAAGAAATTAATAATTTTAAAGTGGCAACCAATATCAGTATAAAATTTGCTAGATGTATTTTTGGGCAGGGGGACTCACTGATGAAGAACATATATGTATTGTTTAGGATTATACATACATACATATATATATATATATATATATATATATATATATATATATATATATATAATATATATATATATATATATATATATATATTTATATATCTGTGTGTGTGTGTGTGTGTGGATGTATGTATGTATATGCGAGACCCCACAAACATTTAAAAATAATCAAAAATCTTCAAAAAGTGTTTAGATCGGGCTGAATTTTTTTGCACTACTATATATATGGTTAACAAAAATATGAAGGTACATATTTAATATCAGTTTTAGTTCCGGTGATATTGATTAAAATATATTACATAATGTGAACAAATCACGTTTTTTACTAATATATTTGGAAATTCACTTATATCGTGGCAGTATGTCACTTATATAAGCTATTAAGTCCAACTGATACAGGACAACAACCACGTGGCCGTGAACCGGCCCCCAGTGCTAACACCGCTGTACCTGCCATAGGCCAAAGGCCTCTTAGTTTTTAAAGTCTGATTAGAGTATGTAAATTATACAATCCTTATCTAAGAAAGTTGTTCTCGTGCATGAGTCATTTCTTTTTAATATGCGAGCACGTTCTACGTCCTATTATTGGTAGGATTTATATTTACGTGCTGTATATACTTAATATTAACTTGGTTTATATTTAATGACTTAAATTGATTTTATTTTAAACTTACGGAACTGGTGAAAGTGTACTTTATTCTGAGAATTTTAAAAAACCAAAACTAGGTAGCAGCTTTAAAGGTCTGTTTTATTAGTTTTCAAGACGGGATTGAAGACTAAATATGTTACTAATGGTTAGTAATAAATAATATAGTTATTATGGGATCTGGTAGTGACATTAGAAACTGGAGGATTAATTAGCAGAGAGAAAATTAAGCCGTCGGATTAAATATTTTTATTACTTAAATATATTTATTTATGAGTACTATAAAAATGTTTATAGGCCTGAAGTTTTTTTTTATAAATATTTATAACATTTATATAAAAATGTTAGACGTTGTATTTAGTTAAACAAAATAAGAAAATCAGGTACAGGGTACCTCGGTACTTAGGCCTCACTTCGCTCGTCCTGAGAATTTATGGTTATCTAAAACCTAAGGTGATATTACTTCCGTAATAAAGTGTTTATCTAAAGGTGGTTATATAGGTTTATCTAGGGTGTTAAACTTAGGACTTGCTTCCACCATCCTCAGAGTGTCATAATTTTACAACGTTTTGGTTTAGTATAACTTCGGTCTCGCTGCGTTCTACCTCAGAATGGAATGGTTATTTACTGGATAGGAAGTAACGACTTTGAACTTGCTTCGCACGTCCTCAGATTATCATGATTATCTAAAGCTTAAGGTTGCATAAACATAGCGGGAGTTATTCGTGACACAGACACATACACATACTGAGACAAGAAAGCATGGAAACCTCTCAGAACGTGGTTTAGAATTTTTTGAGTGATGGAAATAATTTTTCTTATACCTACGGTAGTGGGTGAGGAAAAGTTAAAAAGCGTTTTACTATGTTTATAATTATTTAAAGATCGTCCAAGAAGCTTAAAAAACTGGCTCGTAGGTCCGCAAGCCGGACCAATTCCCTTTATAATTCTTCATTTCTCAACTTATCTTTCTTCAAGTTTTTGATTCTCTATAGTATAGTTATATTATAGTATTTTTATAGTATACTAACTATTTATTTATTTACGATTCTTACAATATTTACACACAACATTCTAAAGGTACAATTAACAACTTAGATTAACCACAGACATACCTAAACGGCAATTAACCACAGACATACCTAAAACGGCTCTAACAGAAGAAATTATTCAATTACCATTTGGAGATACTAAAGTATTATAATAATACCATTTAAAGCCTTGCGGCATATAAGGGATAACCACTGCTGGAACCACCTCAAGTGGTAGTGGCAGCAGTTACGCGCAAAGTGTATTCTATAGTTGGCGATAATTTATTTGAACAATAACCTTATATAAACTGAGAGCGTAACCTGGGATGAGGTTCGCATCCTAGGTTACGCTGGATGCGTAACCTATTCTGACACTGGATGCGTAAACTAATTTGACACCACCTACGTGGTGTCAAAATCAGTAGCATAATAACTGACGCTTTAACGATCTCGACCACGGAGGCGACTCTTATACGATTAGGGCCACGGAGGCATTTATCTTTTATAGTATAGTTCTTACTATGTTCTTTATAGAATAATTATTCATCCTGAATTTTTAAAGGAAATTCATATACTTATTCCTTACGCTTTAAGAAAAACTGTAGTGTTTTGCTCCACGCAAACACTATCATAGAAATCAGTCAGGGAATTATACAAGTGCATGTAACGGATAATTATTATGAAATCTAGGTTTTGGATTTTTAAGGCGCACACAATACTTTTCCTATATACATATAGCAGTGGGCGACAAAAAGTAAATGTGTCTAAATAGTTTTCAATTATAAATCATAAATTTAAGTATAAATTGTGACACGGAAATATCAATTGACTTAGTACTTTTGAAATAACTCTTGTTAACTCTGTAGGATATTTTATAAATAATTATTACTATGGACATAGTTCTACTGTCAGTACCTTTTGCCTATAAAAGGACTTATTCGTCGGTTGTCGCATGCAGATGCTATAAGACTTAGTTCTACTAGGTCAGTACCTTTTGCCTATAAAAAGACTTACTCATCGGTTGTTCCATGCAGATGCTATAAGACTTTCTACTACGTCAGTACCTTTTGCCTATAAAAAGACTTACTCATCGGTTGTCGCATGCAGATGCTAAAGACTTAGTTCTACTAGTCAGTACCTTTTGCCTATAAAAGACTTACTCATCGGTTGTTCCATGCAGATGCTATAAGACTTAGTTCTACTACGTCAGTACCTTTTGCCTATAAAAAGACTTACTCATCGGTTGTCCCATGCAGATGCTATAAGACTTAGTTCTACTAGTCAGTACCTTTTGCCTAAAAAGACTTACTCATCGGTAGTCCCATGCAGATGCTATAAGACCTGGTTCTACTACGTCAGTACCTTTTGCCTATAAAAAGACTTACTAATCGGTGTCCATGCAGATGTAAGACTTAGTTCTACTACGTCAGGCCTATAAAAAGACTTACTCATCGTAGTCCCATGCGGATGCTATAAGACCTGGTTCTACTACGTCAGTACCTTTTGTCTATAAAAAGACTTACTCATCGGTTGTCCCATGCAGATGCTATAAAACTTAGTGCCGCTACTTCTATACTTTTACTTTTATAATAATTGTGTCTGCTAAGTTTAATTTGCTTGAGTCATGTTACAAGCTCATTAATATTCCTAATCAATAGTTATTTTCAACTTATTAAAATTCTAATCAATACTTATTTGACACTCTCCTCTATTGCCTGCCGTGTTATGACCTTGCTATTCAACACTCACTCATTACACACCTTTTACATGTTTCGTAATCTTACTTTTCCACATTATACTAGAAGATGATTGAAAGAGAAACGCTTGTTCTACAGCTGGCAAGTAGGCAAAATATTGAAACCCTTTATATCAACATCATATCTCGATACTTTTTTTTCCTGCTGATGTTATACTCAGGTGTGAGTTGACGCTGGCTCCTATGTTTTTTATAAGACTTATTTTCTTGTATTTATAATATGTATTAGTACTTAATAATAGAGCCATTAAAATTTCATGCGCTGTAAAATATTTCATGTAGCTTTAACTGTTGGGCCTAGCAATTCCGAATGATTTCAGCGTTAATAGTTATATATATATATATATATTTATTTTATTTATTTTACAATACAACGTATTAAAAAAATTAATTACACTTACAAAAAACAGAATTGTGAACTCCTCACAAAAAGACTAGAGTCTTGCACCGTGAGGAGGAGTATTTAAAATATTAAACAAGTACTATCAAAAAATTTAGCCTATGTATTGTTATATTATATAAATAACTATACTTTATATATTTTATAAATAGGAAAGAGATAAACATAACAAGATAATACTTAAACCTAATATTAATTTTAATGCGCACACACACATTCATATACACACACACACATACGTACATACATACATACATATACATTACAACAATTATATATTATATATATATATAATATATATAATATATATATATATATATATATATATATATATAATATATATATATATATATATGCACACATACATACTTATATACACACACACATACACATATATACATACGTGCATGCACCTATATACATACATACATACACACACACATACATAATACACACACACCAATATATACATAATAGATCATCTGCTTAAACAAACTTTTAACTCTGTACTGATAGAATATTCAAAATAACTTTTTTGAATGCTTTGTGCTTTAGGTAAATATTTTTTCCAAACAGAGTGCATGTTAAAAAGAGAGACAGCTTGGTAACGCCGTGTTATATATATGTGTTACCGCTTGGTAACATATACATAATATATATATATATTGTTTATATATGTTATATATATATATATATATATATATATATTATATATATATATATATATATATTATATTAATACATATATATGTCATATATATGTGGGAGGGGGGGGAAGTATACCCCTGTAGAAATTTATTTTACTCAATGTAAAAGAACATAACATAGAACTAATGTTAGTTATCTTCTATATTTTATTTAACTAATGAAATTAACTCAGAGCACAACTAAATCTACTAACCCTAGACCTCTAGTGCAAGAAGACCTCCCCCCCCTCGTCAACAAATTTGTTTTATTATTAATAAGTACATATGCTGGACTTGTATAAGCAACCTGGTAAGTAAGTAGGTATCGAGAGCGATACATTGTTTGCTAATGCAGTGAAAGTAACATTTGATCTTGATAACAAATGTTGCTTTGTTTAAAATAATATTTCTTACTGCTTTATAGGGGGTATTGAGATATCTATCACTAGACCGTGTTTCTAGATTAAAGGAGCGTGGGATGCACTATAAGTCTGACTTATTTTTTATTCTCGTTCTAATATTGATGGATACATGTTATCAGTATTATTGATTTAGAACACTTATATTCATTTTATTAATAATAATAATGATATACGTGTATTTATAGAATAGAAAACATGCAAATTAATATAAATTGACACAATGTAATCGTGCGAGATCAAATGATATATGTTTTGCTTGCCATGCATGATGGCGGTAAGAGAGCACCGCTCGTCTCTGGTAAGTACTTCACATTATATTCTTCGGAATTAATTGAAGGTCAGAGTGAGTTCAGGCTCTGTCGGCGCCCTGATGAGTTAGACGTAACGAAACAGAGTGGGACATGACATTATGTTGAGCCATCAATGATGACGAATGTCGAATGATGGAACAGTCCCCAGATGTAGCATTGCATATTGCTTGTTACATTTCTACAGGTATCTCTCGCACAATTATATTGTGTCAACTATTCATGTTTTGCAAAACTCGGTAGTATCAAATGATATTATATAAATTAATTATATTTATTTTAAATAAATTATAGTTTTATATTTATAATTATAAATTAATTATAGTATTATAGTTATTTACAATAATTTTATTATTAGAGCATCTAATAACTCTCATTGTGAGAGCTAAAAATGTGACAACTACTTATTGCTTAAAATCGACTCGTTTCAGCACCTACAAATAAAAAAACAGCTGAAAATAAAACTAAGCTTCCTATGTGATGCTTCAATTCGGGTGCTTCAATGATCAATTGTGTTTAGATGTAATGCAACAAGTACATCACATCTAACTAATCCAACCACCATCTTACCATCTAGCAATTCTTCACAGAAAATTATGGTATGGAGGTCTTAGTTTTGTATTATTGGTACTAAAAGTTTAATCAAAGCTTCAAAAGTATCAGCTGTTTGATTTAGCATCAAACACAGTTAACAAAACTGTGTTTGATGCTAAAACTTAACATATATTAATACGGGTATTCTCGTGTAATTTGATGTTTTCTATCATGTTATAGTTTCATGTTTGACAGCTTGATTTAATATTAAATATCAACAATTATGAGGTAAAAATGTATTAATTAGTAAAACATACTTAAAAAATGATAAATAGATGTAACATTTACCATTGTAACGTTTCAATAGTGAGAATTGTTAAATCTAACTTTTTATTTTAATAACTATTAATAATTAATTTTTCTCTTGATTAAGATTTCCATTTGATAGTTGAGGAAAATGCTATTAAACTTCTTTATTGTTTATAAATGATTGTTAAAGGGGTTATTTATTCATTGAGGTTTTCACATCAAGTTATTGTGTTCTGATAATTTTCTTTTATTTTAGCAATTCTACACAGAAAATTATGGTATGGAGGTCTTAGTTTTGTATTATTGGTACTAAAAGTTTAATCAAAGCTTCAAAAGTATCAGCTACTTGATTCAACCGCCAATTTTTTTCCTTATCTCTTTTAAGCGGCATTCTTAAGTAATTGATCTAAATCTCATCTGTCATATGTAAAGATAAGATAAGAAGAGATAAAGATAATCTGCCAATTACATGATCTCCAAAATAATTTTGATTTAGCAGTGTATTTTATTATTAAAAAAACAATATTAGTTGTTTTGAAATAATTTAAACTGAAAATAAAAGTTTTTATAATATAAATATTACTATCTTGGTAATTCAAAGTTTTAATTTACGTCCTTGCACGATTTTTTTCGAAGTCTCGTAAAAACAAAATCTGTCAATTTTTACGAACTTTATGATTGTATCATGAAAAGTCAATTTCGTAATTTATTTCTAAGGATTTTTTTAAAAGTTAGGATCAATATAGACACGAAAAGAGAAAATTAGCTTAATGTCTAGAAAAATATGAGTTTTGTTTTATATTACGTCTTCAGTACTGATATTATGATTAACCTTATCAAAAGACCTAAGGCTCTATGCAAGGTAAACGATTCCATTGGTTGTCAATCTTGAATTTGGTCTGAGGGCCAATTGAATTCGTTTTTTCGTAATAATTTGATTTCTCTTATGACAGAACAGCAATTCCTTTATTTTCTGCAGAACAACATTGTTCAATGAAACATAGAACAATTGTTTTGATGTCAGAAATACCTTATGTATGGATTTGAGAATTTTCTGCCCATTTATATTTTGATAAGTATCAAAACTTGTTACAGTTGCTCTCTACAACTTTTTAGTTAAGACTTAGCTTTTCACAAGTTAAGTATGCGTTGAATCAAAGTTGTTGCTTAAGTCGTGACTCTTTCCGTGATTTATTCATTATAGTTAGCGTAACTGACGCTCAACGTATGTTTATGTGGATATAGTTTTCATGAAGTCAAGATCGCTATTTAGACTTATAGTTTGTAGACATGACTTTAAAGGTTTTAGGCAGGACATACTGGTCTTAGAATGGAATAGAAGGACTTAAAGGTTGTACACAGATTTATGTCTCAGACAGGATTAGATTTAAAGGACACAGGATTATGGGATTATAGGACTTAAAGTTGTACACAGGATTTTAGGCGGATTAGGTAGGAAAAGGTTGTACACAGGATTATATGTCTCAGACAGGATTAGGACTTAAAGGTTGTACACAGGATTTATGTCTCAGACAGGATTAGATAGGACTTAAAGGTTTACACAGGATTTATATTCTCACAGGATTTATATGTTCAGACAGGATTAGGTAGGACTTAAAGGTGTACACAGGATTTATATGTCTCAGACAGGATTTAGGTAGGACTTAAAGGTTGTACACAGGATTTATATGTCTCAGACAGGATTAGGTAGGACTTAAAGGTTGTACACAGGATTTATATGTCTCAGACAGGATTAGGTAGGACTTAAAGGTTGTACACAGGATTTATATGTCTCAGACAGGATTAGGTAGGACTAAAGGTTGTACACAGGATTTATATGTCTCAGACAGGATTAGGTAGGACTTAAAGGTCTCAGACAGGATTAGGTAGGACTTAAAGGTTAATATGTCTCAGACAGGATTAGGTAGGACTTAAAGGTTGTACACAGGATTTATATGTCTCAGACAGGATTAGGTAGGACTTAAAGGTTGTACACAGGATTTATATGTCTCAGACAGATTAGGTAGGACTTAAAGGTTACACAGGATTTATATGTCTCAGACAGTACACAGGATTTATATGTCTCAGACAGGATTAGGTAGGACTTAAAGGTTGTACACAGGATTTATATGTCTCAGACAGGATTAGGTAGGACTTAAAGGTTGTACACAGGATTATATGTCTCAGACAGGTAGGACTTAAAGGTTGTACACAGGATTTATATGTCTCAGACAGGATTAGGTAGGACTTAAAGGTTGTACACAGGATTTATATGTCTCAGACAGGATTAGGTAGGACTTAAAGGTTGTACACACGGGACAGGATTAGGATAAAGGTTGTACACAGGATCTCAGACAGGATTAGGTAGGACTTAAGGTTGTACACAGGATTTATGTCTCAGACAGGATTAGAAAGGACTTAAAGTTGTACACAGGATTTATATGTCTCATCTCAGGACAGACAGGATTAGGACTTAAAGTTGTACACAGGATTTATATGTCTGGTTGTACACAGGATATGTCTCAGACAGGATTAGGAGGACTTAAAGGTTGTACACAGGATTTTAATATGTCTCAGACAGGATTAGGTAGGACTTAAAGGTTGTACACAGGATTTATATGTCTCAGACAGGATTAGGTAGGACTTAAAGGTTGTACACAGGATTTATGTCTCAGACAGGATTTAGGACTTAAAGGTTGTAGGATTCTTAGGTAGGACTTACAGATGGGATTAGGACTTATAGATTTTAAACAAAACTTGATGTTTGTTGACTGGATTAGACGGGATTTAGATGTTGTAGACAGGACTTACAGGCTGTAGACTAGCTTTCAGCTGATTGTATAATATTTGAACCCATCTATTGGAGTATATTTAGTTTGTATGTCTTGAGGCATCTCGAAACCAATTGGTCGCTGATATAACATGAAGTTTTTTAAAATAGAAGGTTTACTTGATATTACATCACATGACCTCTACTACTCGTAGCTCCTAATCTTACTAATAAGTTAAATAAACCCGGGATTTATTTGTATTTTGTTTTAAATAAATTGTTACAGCCATTGTTGAAAAATAATGACATTATTATTTCTATTTGTCTTTAAATTTGCACATCTGTCTGAAACTTTCATTTTAATTTGACGTGGCCCCAAATAGACATGCAATCAACAATTTCACTAGTAAAATCGTCGCATGTTGTGAATCACATGTCCAGCTACGGCGTTAAATCATCCATGGATTTCGTGCCCGCGCCTTATGCAGGATCTTACTTTCTAGTATGTAGATTTTTTAAGTGTCCCCTTCTCCTGCTTGTCATTTACTACAAATACTAAAGACATTATGAGCTAATTAATAGTATTTAATATTTTTTACAATTTTGACAACACTACTATATCAATATACTACCAATTTGTCGTCGTTTAATTGGTCCATTTAACAGCTATTAATTAAAACAATAATTAAAAGAAAAATAAAATGTTTAATGACTATTCTGTGGTGTAATTGCTCAACCTCAAAACACAATTACTTTGAAATACATTAATTAAAATTGTGTAACAGTCTGAGAATCCATCCAGTTGTATTTTTTTTTGCTTTTAAGACAAAACCTGAAAGTAATTATTATTCTCTCGTCATTTAGTGGTTCAACTAGGGGGGGGGGGGGGGGTGAAGCCCATTCCATTTTGAAAATATTCATTCCACTCCATAAAAGGAGGAATCACTATTATATAAAAATTAAAAAACAAGATTTTCTCTAGAATTCTCAGTAGCTTGAGATTTGAAAAAAATTAATGGATATGACTAAGTAAAGGCTTCAAAACACAAAAAAATAAAACGGTATCAATTGATGTTAAAGGTTTCAATGGCCTCTTTGATCTCTTTATAGTTTTCGCCTTCTCAAAAAACAAATTTTACCACAAATGTTAGTCATTTTATTTTATGTCCGGGCCATAAACCTTCCTAAAATTCTACTTAAGGTCTATCATTTCAGATTTTCTTATATTGGTTTCCTCTAATAGATGCATGACTTGGTTATTTTCGGCTCTAAGTAGACCCGTATATTTTAGATTTTACCTGCCAACACATACCAATATACCTCCATCTATACACCTTTCTCTGATTTACCTGCTTACCTGTTCACTAATTTGTAATATTTTTCTTGTGTTGCAGGTATTTATACTATATACATGGATATCATGGCTCTATTATTTCAGTCTATAATCACATTCATTACTCATTCTACATGTATTTCGGAAAGGTAATCATAACACTAATCTCTAGGTATTGAAAGTTGCTGTTTTCTTGGATAAGTAACTAAATAAACTCATCATTCTCTCCACTAAAGTAGACTTTCCCGGCAGTAGTCGGCTCTCTATTATTTACAAAAACTTATTACTGGAGAGAAAGTTTAATTTTATTCCATTTATGTATAATTTGAAGTATTGGTATCATTTTAACTTAAGGTTAAACTACTAAACTAACTAAGGTTCTACTTAACTACTTAAACTAAGGGCTAAAGGAAGCTCGTACGATAATAATAATGGATAATTAATAATATTCATACGCTAACCACACATCTTGCGACTTTTTGAAAATAAGTGTAGCAATACAGAACCCCTTTGTAATGGCTTTTCTCAAAGTTAAATACAATTATTGGATTCTTTTTTTATAAAAATTGCTGGTTAACATCTCAGTTTAGCCAAAATAAAACACCAACTGGTTATATATAGACCGGTTATAATTAATTCTATATCTAGAGTTACTTTTGTATAGGGCCTTTAAAACTATATTGTCGTCCAGTTCCGTCTGGCTATTCTTTTATTTAACTTATGAGTTTTTACGAAGTATTTATTTTTTTAATTCCGATTCTTTTTACATATTGAGAGCGAACAAAGCGTCCCAAGCGAACAAGCGTCCCCTCTTAAATTGCTGATTTGTTTGAAATAATTATATAATCTTACTTTGAAGTCTTGGGTTCTTTTTTTATCAGTTTTTTGGGTGTATAATACTCTTCGGATGTCTTGGCAGTTATGAGCTAAACATAAGAAGGAATTAAATCGAAGGATGTTTATTTTTGAGAACTTTCGTGATAAACATAAATAAAGAGTATATTAATAAAAACAGATTAGTTACACAAAAGTCCTTTATTTTTTAATATATAATAATAACTAAGCTTTCGACTAAAAATTAGTCATCATCAGAGTTTAACAAATATAAAATATAAAATGAAAATACAATTTTACTGACTACTTCATATTGCACCTTGGTATGTTTTGGTAAGCTATGTTTAAAAAAACCGTTAATAAATAAATAAAGAGATTTTGGCTCTTGAAGACTTGTCTTTGATTATTTTTGGCAGTAACCATTATCTGGTGGTAATCATTATTTTGGCGCAAGAAGAACCTTAAGTTGCAACTTAGCTTTAGAGTATACATGTTATTATCTCTAGACGGTGTACTAGGTTTTAGGGACTAGTTTTTAGAGAGTAAAGGAGCACTTTTCACTCCCAAGAGAGAAAAAGTTTCTTTTCACTCCCTTAGGAGTAAAAAGTGTTTCCTATTATTGGGTTATTAGAGCCAATTATATCAATTCGTTTGGAGAGTGGTATTCGCTAAATTTATACAGGTGACCGATCAATTTTTGTAATTTTCCCGGGGGTGGGTGTCACCCCCAAAATTTATAAGGGGGGCCCGAACAAAAATTTTTTTTTACTGGCTCAAAATCCATTTCAGGTCAAAAGAAGTTGTTTAAAAAAAATTTGTGCGGGTCTCCCTTATAAATTTTGGGGGTGACACCCACCCCCGGAAAAATTACAAAAATTGATCGGTCACCTGTATAAATTTAGCGAATACCACTCTCCTAACGAATTAATATAATTAATGGCTCTAATATTCTTGGTTTCCTCGGCTTACGCCTTAGGAACCAACTAACTGCTCAGGGGAATAATAGCATTCATTTCTTCCTTGGTGCATGAATAACTAATGTGGCTTGAAATCGTTACTTAAGTATTGTGCTACACGCTCTAAGAATTATTTTTATAGAGTAAAAGTGATTTTGTTACGAGAAAAATGTATTTAATTTTATTTATGTATTTAAACCAATTAGATTTTAGGAAATTGAACTTATCGGCGTCATTAAATTTAAAAGAAAATCCTTTGTCTGAGTTTCATCACTAAGTGTGCCTTTTAGCTTAAAATTCTTCTCAAGCCCTTGAAACTATTCTGACTCTGATGCTTATCTTATGAAAGTTTTACTTTACTTAATAAAACAAGCTGCAAATCATGCCCCACTTATTGGCTTAAAAATTATAGGATCAAATGATATTGTCGTTAAAATATCGTGTTAAGAAACGTGCACATCCACAGTGGACTCAACCACATATGTGGTTAAGGTATCATTGTGCTGAGAAAACTTTAAAACATTATTAGAAACACTTTTAATCGAACAATTTTGTTTTAAAAGTTTAAGGTGTCTCCATAATAATAAGCCGCTTATCAATTTCGAGCTGTAACGTGTTTACAAGAAGTGTGTTCCTGAGTCCAAGAGACGTCAACCACATTTGTGGCTAGCGTATTAAGATATATAATTCCCAAATTTTTATAAAATATAATAAAAACAAAATTTCTATAAAATAAAGGAGGTAGGTAGTACCATACTAGACAGCTTTTTTATATGTATTATGATACTGATATATTTGTACAGCTTGTTAATTTTCATTTACCGACCTTATCATGTCATCTACCCCTCCTACCCAAGTTATCGAGCAATTTAAATAAGTAAATATATATAATTAAAAACAACCTTTTAATGAAAGATTATTCTCTCGTATTATAGCTTTTATACGAGTTATAATTTAAGTTGAATTATAATGGTTTAATTTTTATTGCGACTATCTGAAAATCAAAATATTGATGCTCAATTTTTATTTTTAATAATATACACGAAAGAATGAAATAATTAATAATTTTTAAAATATCATAAATAAAACGAAGATGAACATTTAGGATTTAATACAACTACTTGTGGTACGACCGTATTTTTATTTATTTTTGTATTTTTTGGGTTTACGTAACTAAGCAGTAAATACTTATGTCGTACACTATATAAATAAACTAATTATAGTATAGATCAGAATAATAAAATAAGTCTCTTCACTGATGTATTGTTTATTTAAAATAAAGTATAACCGGCTTTCAACCAACTAAAGGTCATCATGAGTGCAGGTGAGATGTTAGGAACCTAGGTTTTGAGTCTTTTCTTACTGTTGACTGGTATTAGACTCTTATAATATTTGTAGTTATTATTATTATTATTAAAATTATTATTAGTTCATTATTATTATTTATTTTTTTATTAATCTCTTATTCTTTGTAATTCTATACATTCAAAAATATTTTTATACTTGTTAAAGAAAATAATAAACATTTATTTATTTATTATTTATTTATTTATTATTTATTTATACCAGTCAATAGCTTCCTAGCTTTCCTAGCTTCCTAACACCTCACCTGCACTGATGATAACCTTTAGTTGGTTAAAGCCGGTTGTGCTTTATTTTAAATAAATAATACATCAGTGGAGAGACTTACTTTATTATTCTGATCATGATGAACTCCTCTAGCGCTCATACTTTGAATCCTAATTATGGTATACTTTTTAGTGGGGAGAATATTTATTTATCTAATCTCACCACAACATTGATACTTTATTATTATTCGTATTCTTAGAATAATACTATATATAGAAGGAGCACTACTGATAACACGAAAGGCGGTTCACTGGTGCAACTAAGTAATGCTGCCACCCTAACAATATACAATTTTCTAAAAAAAAGTTGGCAATACTTCCGGTTGCTGAATTATTTTGTTCTATTATTAATTAATGATTGATTATTTATAAAATACTAATATAAATATCGGTGCATTACAATATTTTAAGCATTTTAAATTGTAGTTTAACGTATTTATTTAAATTATATACAAATAGTAGTCCTCGTCAACTAAATGTAGATTCTCGTATTCCGCCACCCTTTTGCCATCTAAGACCAGTTTTATTAAATACTCAGCAGGTGTTTTAAGTACTATATTTGTTCTTTACGATCTTTCTTCATTAATAAATATTTATGACAAATATTTAAAATAATGTTGTTGTCAGGTTGGCAGCATTACTTAGTTGCACCAGTCAACCGGCTTTCGTGTTATCAGTGGAATTACATTGTGTTTACGGTCCTGTGCTCCTTCTATATATAGTATTATTCTAAGTTCGTATTACTAATTTTATTGCTCATTGTGTGAACTTAACAAGTATCGTGCTGTATGTTTCTTTGTCGTCAGGTTTTATGTAAAACAGAATCCATTTATGGCCGTGTGATAAAATGGCATTGCGAGTATTACGATAAATTTACATAAAAAGCATAAATCTCACTATCATGACGTTCATCTAGGCTACCGGGTATTGTTTGTTATTTTACGAAATTAAATTATACTTGAAGATAATTTGATATGATAATATCTGGTCTGCAGGGCAGCCAACATTATAAAGCTCGGTACGTGATAAGCATTTTGTTTTTTCTGAAATTTTAATGTCAGTGGTATTTTTACTTGTCTCTTTCAATTTTAGTCTCGTTTCTCCTTGTTTTATCCTTGTTATTATTTGCATATCTTTATTTTTATCTTAAGGTTTATTATAGTTGTCATAAAAACAAACAGTATCAAACATATTTAGTTTAGGAGTAGTATATTAATGTTCTTTAATTGATTACTGGGTATGCAACTTGCTACATAAAGGTTAGGAGTAGACTTATGTTCTTTGACTGTGGAGCTCCTATGTTATGAATTAAAAAGATAATGTTCTGCGCCTTAGGGATCTCTCCTCCCTTCATTAGAGAATCAGAAAGAAAAGGTTTGCGTCCTAGGGATCTCTCCTCTTTTTATTAGAGCCAGTGATGATTTCGTGGAAGTCCTGACAAATTCTTTTTTAAGTTTAAGTTTAACTCTCTTTAATTTTAGTAATCAATTAAGTATGCTTGACTTAATTTTCTCTTAGACAATTAAGGGCCTAATATGATGCAATTAGGTTAGTATTATATTTAACATTATTCTCTCTTTTATCAGTATATGAGAAACCAAAAAAATTACTATAATAATAATTAATAAAAAAATAAATTTACCACGCTGTTAGCACTACAAAATCCTTGTCAGAATCAAAAATCGATAGCTCGCCCAAAATTAGTTTAAAAGGAATTGAAAGAAACAGTCTCTCCACTGATTTTAAAGATAATT
Organism: Microvelia longipes; assembly: GCA_018340805.1. Lineage (NCBI taxonomy): Eukaryota > Metazoa > Arthropoda > Insecta > Hemiptera > Veliidae > Microvelia > Microvelia longipes. The sequence continues at coordinate 60,357,792 of JACMZG010001908.1, forward strand.
TATAGACAGAGCCAGCTTTAAGTTTTAACAAACCATCATCAGTGCCTAACCAACAAAGTACAAACCAAATAAATTACAAAAAATCAAAAGAAAACGCTACTACAGAATAGCAATAAACAGCAACTACTCTAAAAGTACAAAATAAATATAAAATAATAATCATAAATAAATAAATAGATAACATAAATAAGCCAAATATATAAAATAATTGAAAAATGGTATAATATAAATTAGGTATAAGATCAATATAAATGCATAAAAATGAATATAAAATAAAAATAATTCAAATTATTAAAATTATAGTAATGAACTATATAAAATAAATAAAATGTATAAATAGAAATAAATAAAATATCGATTAAATTAAGGTAAATGAAATAGATAAATTACCGGCGAGTCGAGAAGAAAGAGTCAAGCAACAGGCATAATTGAGTTGTTCAAAGTGTTGAAACGAACTGATGGAAAACGTGGCGCCGCATCTAGTGCGCCCTGTATGAGCGTTGCCGCCCCATTTTCTCCCTTCTTATTTAGCGCCCTATCTCCATTATCTTTCACATTCCTAGAGATTTCAACGTTTTCCAAGAAATTCATAACACTCCCTTTCTGCGCTGTGTGGAGGTACGCAACTTCATGCTGACTTCTAAAATGACCAGCTTCGTTTATATGTTGGTAGAACCTGCTTGTGGTTTTACGGAAGTGCTCTTTTAACCTGGTAAAATAGGTTAAAAGGTTATCTATAAATTATCTTTAAAATCAGTGGATAGACTGTTTCTTTCAATTCCTTTTATTGATTGACTCCACAGCTCAACTTATTCTAAATTAGTTTGGTAAAAATTTCTTTTGGTACATTTTAACCCTGCCTTTAATTTGAGAGTTCTAATCTTAGCTAAAATAGTAACATTTTTACATGCCTTGACAGTATATTGCTTGAGCGCTGCTTTTTCCACAATTGGGTTTATTTTTTTAGGTTTTAAAACACTTTGGAGGCCTCATAGAAGTTAGAATTTAAATTGGTTATAGCGCCTCTCAACCGAAGTTCTTTGTTTTACGCCCCAATGTTAATTGATTATTTCTTCGACTTTTACAATCCTATGGACTAATGATCCCACTAAAATATCTCTCATACAATACAGATAAGTAATGAGTTCTATAAGTGAATCTGAAGGAATGTCTTAACTTGAATTAATACCTAGAGTACAATGGAAACTCGAGAACTGTGGACCGAGTCCTATTGTATGGGTTCTGTAGGTTCGGCATTGAAAAGAAACAACTCAGGAAGAACCAGATTTATAACAAAATACTTCATTTACAGATAACAAAACGTTTTACCTGTGCATCCTTACGATTCTTTAGCATCTTTTATTTAACTAAATTATCGTAATTAGCTGCAATATCATGATCGTTGGTATTATTTCAGAAAATGTAAAGTTGTATGACATTGCATGGATTTAAAAAAGTTTAGATTTATAGGTTTACACCGGGGTGTACTGGCCAATAAGGGTGAGGGCGGTAGCCCTTCTTGGGCCCCTCAGCATAAAATAAAGAAAAAAACAAAAAATTGAATATATTAATACATTATTTATTATAATTATGTAATATATTCAATACACCGGAGTCAAAGGTGCCCATTAATGTAGGGCCTAAAGGGCTCCCAGAGACATATGTTTTTAAAGTACTTAAAATATTTTTAATTTGTTATTGTTACCTGAATCTAAGATGTTTATGGTCCCTATTTATTTGACTTGGACTTTTAAGGGCCCCATACGAAAAACTAGGACCACAAAGGACCCTAAAGCAGCATAAAAGGGCTTGATAGTTGTTAATTTTAAAGTAATTAAAAATATATATTCTTAATTTTAGATCTTTATGGCCCCTAATTAATATAATTAGACGATTAAAGGTTACGATATATGAACACTAGAGCCAGTGATGGCCCTTAACTTGGTCAGGGCCTTAAAGCAGCATAAAAGGGCTTAGAGATTTTAGGTACTTAATATATTCTTATTCGATGTCTCTTTTATTAGGAAACATTGAGTGTTGTCGGCGGATGGGTGACCGCTAGCATTAAAACTTATCCTTCTTGTTTGAGGTCAAGCAAAGCAAAACCGAATATGTACTAAATTATAAATTAGAGGGTTTTCATATCCTGAGGACAAGCGAAATGGTAAGGTTAAGCGTAGCGAATCCAATATTGTGAGGAACATTTTTGAGGTACCCCGTACCCAATGTTTCATCCCTGTAGGTATATTTTCATAGAAAATAAGAAATTATTTGAAACATTACAAAAATAAACATTTTTCATGTCTTGCTATTTGTTTTATGTTGCAAACAAAGATTGCATTGTCATGTAAATTGTTTTAAGGTAAGAGAGGAATTAAGAAACTAGATGGTGACTTTTACAATTTAAAATTTCATTTAAAGATTTAATAATTGATTATTTCAATTCGTCTAATCGTGATCTTTAAATAATATGTCTGTAACATATAAAAAATTATATGTAGAAGATATGATATTAATACAGCTTTTAAAATTACTAGTCACAGTCATAACAACTTTTAGATCGCTATCAATAAAAATACGAGTTTTTTAATTGTCAATATTATTATTTATCTTTTGTTAGGAGACCATGATTCATTAAATAAAAGGTACAGAACGTTGTCTCGAGACAGGAAGTCTCTAGTTGTCTTAGCCTTTGTGATTTTAATAATGATAAAACAAAGAACTTGCGATGTTCTTATTGTTTCGAGAAATGAAAGGAGCGTTCTGTTATTGGTTTGCTTGGGAAAGTGGTGCGAGAAATTTGTCGATAGAGCAGTCGAGTAATTTGTTGTGTTATGGTGTTCGACGTGAGGTCGACATAAGTCTCAGTTTTCTTTGTGGAGCTTCCTTAATTTGATACTTTTAAAGATGAACATAATTTTATTTTTCATTGAACCAATGAGACTGGAGATGGAGAGATTAACTCCCTGTTCAAATCCTTTTAAGTAGTCCACATATTTGTGGCCTCAGGTACTAGATCTCTTACTGTTAGTGCTGTATTATTGGCATACCATGTGTCGACAAAAAATCAGATACCGTCCCCATCAGAATTCAGATTTCAGTTAGAACTGGTATTGCTGTAAGCTTCAGACTACTAAGTCCTAATAGAAAACAAGATACATTCGATTGATTACTCGCAGCCTTTATTTACTTACGTTAAAACGAATGTCGACTTGGTTGCCACTTAGAGGACTAGTACAATTACTACTGTTGACCTAGTGCCAATTTGTTTTACTGTAACTAAATAGAGACCTTAAACTTAGATCCTTTTAGAAATATCTGGGGTTATAGTCTTATTTGTGTACCATTTTCTTATTAAAATGTACCCATTTTTTCCTTTGGCTTAAGACTGATTTGACTTTTGTTAAATACCCATATCCACTTTGGTAACAACCTAGAGGCGATTTGTTCTAATGTAACTAACCAATTGCGGGCCTAAATCTTAAGACCCATAAGGGATTTGGAATTTAGATCATGTTGATGATCATGATATATATATATCTATTATCCATTAAAGATCGCGGCCTTTTTGGTAAATTTTGCTATTGAACTAATTTTCATTTCAAAAGTTCTACTATTATTTTGTAAAATATGTGTGAAAGGAAAAAATGGACATCATAAAAATGCAACGACGTTCTAAAAGATCTTTCAAAGGAGGGTTTAGTTCTGGTTGAGCTAACAGAAAATGACCCTATTTAAAAGGATCTTTATCGGTTACAAAGAGTTTGCTTCGTTGGCAAATCTATATGTCTATAGATACATTTAATTGTGCATCATTGTGTACTTTGAGAGTCCATGTTTTTAAATGATGGCGAATATTTAGGGTTAAGGATTTATTTTAAAAACATTGTTGATGGCACTAAATTGTTTGTCTTGTTCCAATGTTTGTCTTGTAAAGAAAAACTGTACTGTGTATTATAAGATTTTATTATTTGCAAAGTTAAATTCCAAACAATAGTATTGTTTTGAAGTGCTTATTGTTTAATGCAAAGACTAAAGACCAAGAAAGATTACAAGTATTGGTAATTTTAATCAATTTTCTCCTTTAGGAAAATACCACTCCTTTGCAGAATAGGGTTGGGCATTACTTACGATTGTTTGAGTTCGAACGTCGTCCTGGATAAGCTAAACTAAACGGGGAAGAATATAAAGGGTGCTTAACCTGCTAAAACTAATGTCATTACTTCTTGCCCAATGTGTTAATTTGCCTTAACCTTAGCGAAACCTATGGACTATGCTTACCCACTCTTTATTAGATATGCTTTGAGTTGGGTTCTTTAAGTTATTTAGATTTTTAATTAGCACTCCTTAGCTAAAGCATTATCATACTTGCTGTTCAGCCAAACCTTATTGGGCCTTTCTATTTCCTTCGGTTTTAACTTAAGTATTTAGTGCACCTGATAAATATTATTTTATTGGAATCTGAGGTATTTTTCCTCTGAACTTTCGAGGCGTTTTTTCAAGCACCAATCGAAGAACTCCAAACTGCAAGATGACTTCAATATATTCTAGTGTACTTAATTCGTCTCGGTAAAATAGCTGTTACCGATTCTCACAATGGCTGAGGGGTCTAAGGCGCTTTCTTTTTACATTTTCTCAGATAAACAGTAGTGTCTGTTCTAGGGTTCGAATCTCGGTGAGAAAGACTTTGCCGGCACATAATTACCATGTTAGTAGTGTTCTAAACCTGTGAGGGGGTTTGTAACTAAGCCCCCTAATAAGTGGGTTATTATACTTAAGTTGTCCTTTCTCCCTTTGCAATCTATCTACTCTACCTAATTTTTTACAAGATCCTTTGTTCCACTCCAACAAGACCAAAATCAAAGTTATCCTTGGTTTTACAAAATTACCCACCACCTTTATTACTTCATAACTATCAGTGCAGTTTTTATATAATCTAAATCATTATTATTTTTACCTTTTTCTGCATCCTAGTAACTAACGAAGGCAAGGCTATCCTTCTATATAAATATTAGACAGTAATTCAAGGACTAATATCGGTCTCGCTTGGATAATTCCTGAAGGATATGTCACTCCGTTCATTTTTTGTACCCGTAAGGACTTTTAATAAAATAGATTTGTCACAGTAGTTTTTTTTAGATCCTTGAAGGTTTCGACGTTTTTGATTGTCGACGTTAACGTCGAATCGCATTGTACCCAAGTACCTGACCCTTTTATCTGACGCGGAACGCCATGGGAAGCTTATCACTTTCTTAAGGAAAAGCTTAACCCTGACGGATATTAAGAAAATTGTCACTCAATATTTGGAAAGTTATAACTTTATAACGCTGTTTTTTATAATGGCTAGGTAGACTTACTTTTTATAATGTCACATTCTTCTTTATGTCATATTTTAAATAAAAATCGTATTTTATCATAAAAATTGAATCTTATTTTGACCGCGACTCTTGTCTGTACATCACTAATTTTGTTTTAAAAATTTATCACAAATTTTTATGTTAAATTTTAAAGCATGAAATACAAAAGGCAAGAATTCGCGGTTTCTGAGTTTACGGAAGTGATAATTTTATTTGTTTAAACACGGAGTGGAGTATTTATGTTGATAAACTAGAGAGATAACGTAAAGAACATTCAAGACAGTATAATACTTGACAAAATTTACAACTAATTTACGTAAACTTATAGTGTAAGTGCGTGTATGTTGTGTGCCTTTGTGTGTATTAGATAGAATAAACAAGAGTTTTAAAAAGAAATGTTCAACATGGCAAGTATCAACATCATTATCATTGAGTAAATAACATTACACATATACAACATATTACATAACAAGTATGAATAATTCTTTATTTTATTATTAGTAATAATTTTTCTCATTTTATAAAAACGTTTCTACCGAGTGTTGAGAATCATAAATACCTAATCCTGTCACTCTCTCGTAAAATTACTAATAAAATCACACCTTATATGTGAAAGAACATTATTTTACAAACCGAACCTGATGATGGGTGAAGTACCTGCTGTCTGAACGTCGTTACATTGATAAATTAACGCTATAGCAGCAACCCTATTGATCTCTGCAACTATCAGAGTTGGAAGAGAACGTAAACCCATCCTGTTTTTTTTTATGAAATAAAATCCGGATTTCAGCAATCTAAATTGGGGTTTTAAACTTAAATTTATTTTGTTAGTGTTTAAGCAAAAATTTAGTTAATGAATAGATAATATTACCATAGTACGACACACGGCTAAAATCAGTTGACAGGGCTTGAAAGTAGTGTTGAGGAACCAATAAGATTAACGAAATATCCTAATATATTAGGATATTTTATTGTTATTTTAAAATCGTTTATTGGCGAGCGGTAGCGAGTCTACATAAATTAGTCTGAATTGGCAAAGTTACTTATAAAGTAATTATATTTTGGATAAATCCATTTGCGTGTACGTGGATGTATTACATTTCTATGATTAAAGTGACATGAGTGATAAGGCATTCCTCGTGGTTACCCGGGTGAGCCAAGACATGCTTATAAAGGACAGGTGTGAAATTAATGTCAATCTTAATAATAAGTGGATTCATTCGGCAACAGGTGATATGAATAATAAGATAATTAATTAGGGGAGTAATTATTATGAGCGGTGGCAGAACACTTTTACATCGGACGAAAAATTAATATCCTAATACTCTATAAATATCATAATCCAGGAGTCCGGACCGAATCGACTTATTTTGTACTGTTTCAATATATATATATATATATATATATATATATTATATATATATATATATTATAATATATATATTATATATATATTATATATATATATATCTGTTTGTGTGTTATGTGTTATTGTGTGTTATAGCATATTATAGTACTAGGATGGAAATGGATTTTTTTTCCTTAGCGACTATATTTTCTTTGCGAGCGAAGCGAGTAAGTAAAAGAAGCTGAGATAAACAAAGTCATTCACCACATTGTATTGTATGCTATTTTTTCTGTGGTAAAGAATGATGATATAATGAATGAGATTTCAAAATAATGTTTTATTTAACAATTAGTAGAAATTGGTTTTATAGCTTTATTTTTGATTAAAATTTACTGTGAAAATTCTTGTACGTACGGTTTGAAGGGACATTTTCTTTATTTTCTAACAAAATGGGTTTTTATTGTTATTATTTAATCAAATAAATCCAAATAATTAATTTACACTAACTTTGACTCTAATTTTCTTTTGACTTCGATTGTAAAGAAAATAGAAATAGATAAAAAAAGATTATGCTGTTAAAACAGTGTTGTACTTTAGCGAAATTATGGCTGAACTACAAGTGGAATGTGGTCTTTAGCGCTCATTGCGGCAAATAGATGAACTCATAGCTGTACAAAAAACCTTTTTACATTAGATACAAATTTTGCATTTTAGCTCTGTACAACTAGGAATAAAGTGAACTTGAACTCCCTACCTCAGAAAAACATTTGTTTTAATCCTATGTTAACAGTCATGTAATGCTGCTATTAGAATGAAATTGGTAGTTTAATAAGCATAATTAAAATAATTTTAATAATAAAATAATTTTAATGTATAATTTTATACTCCTCTTAACAATCTTATTAGAAATTGACTACTTTTTGTAGAGTTGTACTAGAAACTTTCAATAATGGCAGATCATTTTTTTGGTTACAGTTATATTGTAATTCTACTCTGAACAAGCTACTGTAATAGTGAGAGTGTTCGACTTAATCGCCACAGATTAGGATCAAGGTTTTAGGTGATCTTGAAACTTAACTTTTACTTTAATCTTACATCAATTTAAGTCATACAAAAGAAAAACTGCATTGTAATCCCTTAACAGCTTCTTAGCGGTAACTCAAACGCTTTTAACCATAGAAATATTATTATTAGAGAGGTCCTATTAGTTGAATTTTGAAACTTCGAAAAAGTAACCTGACAACCTTCGTTAGTAATGTAATCTAATAATCATTACAAAATTTCACTAACTTATATTGAAGAACTTTAAAAATACTAATCAAAACACTAACAATACGCGGAAAGCCGAAAATAATTGATTTATTATAACCTTAACTTACTCTTGAAGGAGGTTTCAATGAGGTTACATAGAGCCCCTGAGATTACGATGTTTCAGTACTCTCAATGTATTGAGATAGGCTTTGCCCCCTCTAGTATATATCTCTATGCTTTCAACTACAGGTTGCGTTTGAAAACTAAATTTTTAAATGACATTAGGTCTTTCAAAGCCAATTTAAAAAAAAATAATGATTTTATTGGTTGGGGTCTAATAAGAATGGGGTCGTGTTTTTTCATAGGGAAGTAACACTCATTAAATGAATTTATAGTAAAATTTGTTTATTACTTATTTCTTTCCAAGTGTTATGACTGTGTACGATTTTTGTTACAATCCGTTTCTCAAAAGTTTTTCCGTTTGAGTAAGGTAGACATTTTGTTGGAAAAACTTTCGATCTGTTGGAGCAAAAAATATTGTTACAAAAATTAACATTAAAATTAATTTACTTGCTGTTCCATATAACAGTAGGTTAGAGAATTAGGGAAAGTTTATTTAAAATAGCTAAAAATTACCATGAACTAAAAATGATGTAAATCTAGGGAAACAAATCAAATAAGAACTATTGTGTCAAAAAATAAACTAAATAATTCAAAAAAGGGTTTCGGTGTAGAAGTTGCAAGAAAGCCTTTGATAAGTAAAACATCAAGGTCTTTGAATTATTTATTTAAATCTTTTATGAGCTAAAAATCATAATATCAAAGTTAGTTTTAGTTTCATTTAATGAAAACAGCGACTGTGATATTAAAGTTATTTGTAGTCATGCAATCTGGTCTGGACACTATCAGAGTATTTATCGCTAAGGGTTGAGATTTTGATTTCTTAGTGTAATAATTTATGGAATTAGAAATTATAATTTTTACCTTTTAGAAAAGGTAAAGTAGGGCTCCGAAAATAAAAATCGAAAATGTAAAAAAATAATATAAAAAATTCTGATACGGGGTACCTCAGAATTTTTTCTCAACACATCAGATTCGATACGCTCGTCCTCACTACTTTAGAATCGTTTCGCTCGTCTCACTTCTTCGGAATCTCACTACTTCGGAATCGTTTTGCTCGTCCTCACTACTTCGGAATCGTTTTGCTCGTCCTCACTACTTCGGAATCGTTTCGCTCGTCCTCACTACTTTAGAATCGTTTCGCTCATCCTCTCTACTTCGAAATCGTTTCACTCATCCTCAGCAATAAATTCATTTGTTTTATCCCTAGTGGTCTTCCCTGGCAATGACCTCCCTATATGCTGCCATTTTTTATAATCCATTAAAACCATAGTTATACACCCTGTATTTAAATTAAACTTAACATACTTATTACGTAAATGGATAAATTTGTACCAAATTTCAACTCAATTCGATTATTTCTCGATTTTTTATAAACTTGTACAACTTATTTGATAAAAATTGAACTAATGCTTATGATGTGATGAAACTTGGCTTATTTGATGTCCTTAAATATGATCTGTATGCTTAATCTTAAACGCATAAAAACAATTTTCCTCGCTTTATGCGTAAAAGCATAAGGTTAAAATAAACTTTATTAACTATCTAGTTTAATAAATCAGAACTAGTTAAATGTATTGTGTGTTTAATGTAATGTAATTAGTGTTTAGTATATGTTTTATCTACTACTTTTAATGGGGAGAAGCTAAGTAAGTACTAACTTAGTAAGTTCTTACTAATAGTAATACTTAAATAATAACTTTAAATACTCTGTTTTCCTTGTATAAATCAATTTAATTATTATGTCGGATATAGAGTTATTGCTTTCAGTAATTATTCAATTAAGTTTTAATGTCCTGCTGTTATTTTTTACTTGGCAATTAAACTAATATAGTGTTATTTATTATTATAGTTGAATATTGTACTTAAACAATTAGAACTTTGAATGGTTAACGTAAATAATTTTTAAGCAAAATATTTAAACGATTTTCATTCTATTTAATGCATTTTTTTCCAAGCAATTAAATAAATTAGGGCCCAAAATATGCTCCATTGATAGTTTATATTCGACGTTGCTTCTGCTTTTTATCTTAATAGAACATCTTCAGCGCCTTATCAACAAAGTAAAAAAAAATTTTAACTAAATAATATTTACGACAAAAGATAAAATAAATTACCTAGTTAATAAAAGAACATTTATTTGGATGTCTGATATTTTTTTAATAAAAGATAAATTCTTCTTTATTTCATTAATTTATTCCAAATCCTCTTTTACAAAACTAATAATATTTAAATAACAATATAATACAACAAAAACATTTTAAACACTTAAAAAAAACTATTGATATAACCCCTGACGTCATCAGCTACTGATATCCAACCGCGCTGTTTCAACAACCTTTGTCTTTCTGTATTATCTTGATATTATACTTGGTCTCTTTTTGTGTTTTATTTATTTTATTTACACTTTTTTCAATTATATTTTTGTTCTCTTTACACAAGTGTTATTTTTCAGTTGTTTTGTTGATTTTTTGTATTATTATGCTTGAAAGAAATATGTTTCAATTATTGTTTATCTGTGTTTTTGTTGTTGGAATTTATTCATATGAATTTGTCTCAATGATAGATTTATTGTGCTTGATATATTTGGTTTTTTTTACTTTTGACTTGGATTTTTGTTTTAAAAATTATATAGTACTTAAAGCTAATATAAATGCTTATAAAATAAGCATTTTTTATCTTTTATAAATTGGGAGCAACTTCATTGATTTAATGAATTTGGAAAATATCACTTATAGATACTCTTTAGGAGGTACTGATAAGCAAACACATAAAGGCGAGCGAAGCGAGCCCTAGAGTATTATGTAAAAGTTTGATTCTATAAATTAAAATTGCCTAGTAACAATCAAGCACATAAAGGCGAGCGAAGCGAGCCCTTGAATATTATGTTATGTTTTTTCGTTTTGTAATAAAATAATTATCATACAAATGAAGGCGAGCGAAGCGAGCTCTTATATATTATGTTTTCTTTTTAGTATATGCTTTAAATTAGGTACTGATAAGTAAACGCTGAAAGGCGAGCAAAACGAGCTCTGGAATTGCGCTCGCTCAATGGTTATTGAGCGAGCTCTGTGATATTTTATTTATTTTTACTAAAATTAGGTATCGACAAACAAAATTTATATAGGCGATCGAAGCGAGCCGTAGGATAGTAAGTAAAAGTATGATCCTATAATATTAATGCATAATATTTATGAAAATATTTGAGAAACCCTTATAATGCTTGCAAAGCAAACACTTTGACGGATTTTTTAAACTGCTGATAATATTTAGGTTATAAAGCTATAACTAATGATTTTAACTTATGTTATAAGGAATTACCTAAACCTTACACTTTAATCCGATGGCGCTCGGATATAATGTTTGGTACCTAATATTATATCTAATTAAATGACGTAACAAATTGAATTCGAAATTCAACTAACTGACTAAAAGAAATATCTTTACTAGAGTCACTTTTATATCTGGTAATTAAATGCGTTTTTTATTGTTTCAAACCTGGCTTAATTAGTTAATAATTAACTAATCCAATTCTGCTTATACCTAGTTTTTTCTGCTTATCAATGCACTTTGTCCTCCATTTTTATGACCGATTTTGCAATTTCTGTTTGGCGTTTTTAATTAGTTTGAGTTAGACCGAGGTTAGGTTGTATATTTAATGTAGTTGTATATTTAATATACTTAGTGCAGGTTTTACTAAATCAAAACTTAAATATTTAAATTTATCAATTAGGTTTGTTTTATTACTGGAACCAATTTATTATCATCTATATGTTATCTAATATAAAAGATATTTTAATTTAATTTCTATATATCTGATAAATAATTATATTGTGTTTTTAAAATTCTTAGTTTAGTTTTAGATTTTACGTTATAACGTTTGACTAGAGTTTTGTTTTGTTTTAATCTTTATTTGCTTTTGTTAAGATTTATATTTTATGCTTAGTTTTGTTTGTAATTATTAAATTTTCGTTTTTTATTTTATAATTTTTCATTTTAAATTGGCATATATTATTTTAATTTGTTCTAAAATTTATTTATGTTGGAAGAATTCAAATTAATGTTAGGTACAAAGTTGTGTAGGATTTCACTGTATCTTCACGAAAAGGTAATGAGTTACAGGCAAATTCGATCATCTAATACTTCAGGTAACATTGTCCCTTAGCTATGTGAGATTTGAAAATACCCTGAGAAATTATATCTAGAAATTTTTAAAATAAATAATTTTTAAAAATAATTTCTTTTCCCAGTTTCAAACTACCCAAGACCCTTTATTCTTGTGTTTTTTAACATAAGTGCGCTTACACGTATGTATTCGAGACCAGATTCGAGTTTTTTACACGATTTAAATTTAGAGATTGAAATTTACACGAAAGAATTTAATCTGAGACTGATCAAATGTGCCGTATTTTAAACGAATCTATTATGTCATTTTAGATTTCTTGTGGGATCCTAATGTTTCCATCTAAATTAGTAAAAAAATTTATATCGTTTTGCTTAAAATTTAGTTATTTAAATAAATTAAATTTATTACCTAATTATGTAAAGAAGTCCTATTAAGGTTTTAACTCGATCCATATTTTTTGAAACTAGGACTGGAATTTTAAGTCGTAGGTAGATATCTTACACGGTTAGACCTTGACATTTCACTTACTCGGCGAGCTCTAAGTAGATTACTTACTTCTGTTCTTTTGCATCTCTCAAATTTAAGGTTTAAAAGCTTCAAATCAACTTTTCAAATGAGTTTGTAATAAGTATGAAAGATGTAGATGATATGCTATAAAAAAATGTCGCAAACTATAAGTATTTTGTAGTTATCAAAAAGTAAAAGAATATAAAAATAAATATAGAAAGCAGGTATATATATTATATATATATATAATATATATATATATAAATATATTATATATATATCATATTCAAAAACCTTAAAAAAACAGGTTTATGGTGTTAAGTTTTTTATTTATGTAAAAAAAGATACGAAAAAACAACTAAAACAATACAATTATACTTCACTTTATGATAAAAATAATTAAATAAAACTGTCCTTATCGCAAACTTGAGTTGCTCGTTATCAGAATATTTAGAAGCCTAATTTATAATTTAGTATATAGTTTTACTCGCTTTTCTCGTCTTTTGACCAGAAAGATCAGTTTTAATCCCACCGGTCACCCATCCGCCTATTGACCACGCTTGATGGGCCTTCGCAAATGTAATAATAATTTATAATTTGCATTCCATTCGTTTTTTATATTTAATCATTTTTATTTATTCATTTTTATCTTTATTCTTTTAATTCTTCATTTTTTTTTTTATCTAAATAGTGTTTTATTCTGAAGCGAGATGCCTCAAGATCCTAAGACCTGATTTAGGCTTCCTGGTATTGAGCAGTAATTTTGTTTTTACTCTGTTCATAATTCTAAATAAAAACAATGAAACCTTATGAAAAAATAGTCACAAGATTTCATTTCATAGTGTTCATCTATTAACCTACATATTATGACTATACTTTAGTGCTCATTTGTACTCATTTCTCGTTTTTAGTGCTCATTTATACCCATTTTATATTTTTAGTGCTCATTTATATTCATTTTTCACTTTTAGTGCTCATTTATACCCATTTTATATTTTTAGTGCTCATTTATACCTGTAATAACAAGTTTATTACCATATCAAGTAGAAAAGAATGAAAACAATTATATTGTACATATTAAAGATATAAAAATAAAAAGAACGTTAACGAAACAAGATTTATTATATAAATCAAAGGTAAACGAATACGAATAGCAATAAAAGCAAAGAATAGTTAGTATGAAATATTAATAATATGTCTAGTAAGAAATAAATGAATCGAATGAAAGCTTTATTGAATTTTTATCTGATTCCAAAATACTGGCGTAGAAATCTACCAGCCGTTCAACTTCTTCGGATGTCGTTCAAATTTTACTTTCAAAGTTATTAGAAGTAACTTCTTCTTCCCTTTGAGGTATGAAATTTTTCAAGGTAGCAATCAAGTTAGCGTCTTAGTTTAGCCGCATATTTATTACTCCCACTAACTTCTTATTACCAATTTCTTTAAGAAATTTATTTATAAGAAAAATGCATTACTATCTAATTTCGCTTTAAGTTAGTAGCGAAATTTTATCCTGCAAGTTTACCTTACATGTCAATAAAGAGACGGACAATTTTGTACTTTTCTCTCATTTATACCCTAGAAAAGTATTGTGTTTGCAAAAAAAATCTAAGCCGGGATGTCGCTGGAATTTTTCTATATTTATTTATATTTAGAAAAGATGATCGCTGCTGTTAATCTGTGACCTTTTATATGTATAATAAATTTAAGATTTCTTTTCTCAAAGGTCGACCCATGGGGCTAGAATTTTCGAAACAAGAACTTATTATTCTCAATGTCATCTGATAAAGTTTATTTTAAGCTAGGGAAAACTCTATAAGAAAACTTATAGAATCTACGAAACTGTAGAATCATTCTCTCTTAACGTTTTGGTTTATTCAAGCTATCTTCCTGCAAGATATGCCTTGAATGTTAGAGTTAAAGTAATGCTAAAATTGTAGGATGCCACGAGGATCGTCTAATTTTATATTCTCGCTACCTAATCTTGATTTATTTATATTGAGGTGTACCGAATATACCATCAATTAAAATTGCTTATCGCTTGGAAATTTGCTTAAATCGTGGCAGTATACCACTTATATAAAGTATTAGTATGACAAATTATATTATTATAAGTATAGGGCAGCAACCCTATCTGCCTCCGTGGCCGTGATCGTATAGGTACTCGATTTCGGCACCGGAGGTCCGGGGTTCGCAGCCCGGGCTATGCTCTAAGATTTTATGAATAGTATTTGTATTAAAAAAAATTTCGCCAACTTTAATTCATTCTTAGAGTGTAGTAGATGCAACCCACCCATTTGATCAATAAGACGGCCCCAGGATTTACCGTAATATTTCTCTTCCTAAAATGCTTTTAGTGAAATTTTCGCATTTTACTAAAGGCCAGAGGTAACTAAGCTAAAATTATATTATCTCAGGTTTTAAGCATAACTACCAACACATATGTCGCACCGGCTTAGAATAATGTGCCTTCTTCCTATGTTACTTAAAGCTTTAAAATCTGTGATACTTGGCTAGAAACCCCTTTTATGAGAATTTTGACTTCTTGCTTAGAACTGGGGATGTCTGTGTTTAAATTTTAACCATAGGGTTTTCCCAAGTAACCGTTATATCTCCCACGTACTATTGTATAAATTAAAATAATCCATACTTAAGACAGAACATCAACACAGGTGAGTAAAATAAACAACTATTAGCTCTATTGAGGTTAATAGTTCTGTGTTTAAATAGAGACCTACGAGGTATGGAAACCAATAGACTCATAAATTGTTTGTTTGTAAACATTCTAGAATAAGGTTACTGAGTAAACAATCAAGATTGATTTGGTCCAGATACACCGGGTATAATAGCTGTTTTATAAACTCAAGAGGTTTATATTCTTTTAACTTGCTATTAACTATGCTACAGAATTTATTAACTTCGCTACTGTTAATAACGTCAAACTTGCCTATAACGTCGCAAACTTAAGTTGCTGAAAACGTTACAAGGGCCAAACGTTTTTGCCACATTGCTTAAAGGGATCCAAGACCAGAATTCTCTTATTTAAAAGGGCAGATCAACGGATTTATTATCAGAGAGCCAAGATAAGCAAATCTAGTAGGTTAAACTTATAGGACTCTAATTAGATTATAATGACTTTATAAAACTACTTGGGCTTTTTGGGCTATAATTCTTTCATTGTTTCTACAATTTACTTTGGCTATCCCATTGAAATTGGCAATTCTAATTCTTCTTCGTTTTCTCAATTTATTTCTTACGAAATTATTGGCAGTTCCTAATTCTTTCTTCGTTTCTTCAATTTATTTCTTACTATCCCATTGAAATTATTGGCAGTTCCTAATTCTTTCTTCGTTTCTTCAATTTATTTCTTACTATCCCATTGAAATTATTGGCAGTTCCTAATTCTTTCTTCGTTTCTTCAATTTATTTCTTACTATCCCATTGAAAATATTGGCAGTTCCTAATTCTTTTATTGTTTCTTCAATTTACTTTGACTATCCCATCGAAGTTATTGATAGTTCCTAATTCTTTTATTGTTGCTTCAATTTACTTTTTAACTATCCCTTTGAATGTATTGGCAGTACCTAATTTATTAGGTACTGTAAAGGTACCTAATTTTAATTAGGTACCTAATTAGGTACTTTTTTTATTAAGCTTTTTTTTATATTGTTCCTTCAATTTAACTATCCCATTGAAAGTATTAGCAGAGCACGGGAATTTATAAGTTACATCTTTAACTTGCTGTTAATATAGCATCTTAAATTTAATATAATATAATATAATATAGGATTTAATGATAAAGTTGATGAGGCCTCTAGACCAACTCTGACTAATATGCCTTAAAACTGTTTGACCTCAAAATTAATGTAATTCTTCGCGGATTTACTGTAAAAATTATGATAATGTTAAGTAAAATGTTTTATGTATGCCTTGACTCTGAATCACCTCGATATGAAATCAAAACCTATGAATCATTGTATAAACTTGGAATAATTTAATACTTGTTCTTTGACTTGGGCAAGAAGTTTATTTCTTTGTTTTATAGACAAACTTGTTTCTTATAGATTGACATAGTTTTTATTTCGAAATAAGAGAGTTCAGTTCTATAAAATAGATATATTTTTGTTAAATTATAACAATCTATATTTATTTTGATCAATTTGAGTCATCTTTAGGCTTAAACTATGTAAGTGCTCAGGTAATCACATCAAACTAGTCAAATAAAATATATTTGAAAAAATGCAATTTAACAAAAACAACAATCAAAAGATGTCTGTCTAATGTAAGATTTTCTCTTTGAGAGGGTTTACTCGCGTTCTGTCTTATTTTCTTTTGCTTTTCCAGTCTTGATGTCCTGCTACCATGAAGGCAAGATGCGATCTATTGGGTCTGGTTTTTAAACCATGTAGTTCCAAGTTGGCAAAAAAGGCCCAACAGCGAGACCCATTTGGTTGGCTTGGCGTGACCTATTGCTTCTATCGTTTAAAGAATCAGAGCGTAATTGGCAACAAATTGGACTGCCTGCGGGGTCATTTTGGCTAATTTGACCTCCCTAATATGAACTAAAGTTTCCCAAAATAATTTAAATAATATACTTTTTATCACCAGGAAATGCCATAAAATTTAAATATACGCAACATCTAAATGTTCATACAAACACTGTATGAACTCTGGACTTATAGATCAAAAGAATAATGTATACTTAATGAACTGTTATTGATAACATATCGCGTTATTCATTGTAAAATATCCCATAAATTAAGCTGGCATACTAAGTTTTATGAATAATACATACATCTTTCTTGTAATCTTTTTAGTAAGATTTTTTTCTATGAATTGTTGTAACTAATTAATTAAATATTTATTAGTTATACTTGTTTTATTGATATGTACATTCACGTAATTAACTTATTCTCAAGTGAAATTTTGCTGATAACACTTATCATTGCTTTATCGTACTTTTCAACTTGATTCATGTTTCTTGTACAGAAATTATTGGTGCTTTATCAGGCCCACATTCAACTGAGTATTTTTATATAAAAGCGAAAGTGTCTTGTTTCAACCGTGATAAAATTAAAGCTCTTTAAATTTTTTTAACAAAAGGAATTAAACAATGCTGCCAAACATGAAACTAAGATTCCATTTTTGGTTGGTACTTAGCTAGCCTCGTAGAACTTAATTAAACCCGGTGTTTAAATAGCACATTACATTAAGATAGTTACTGGCTAGGTCACAAAGAGAAATCATCAAAATAAAAAATTTGTGAGACTGATAAGACTTGGCGTCTTTTTACACATTTCTTTAAAAAAAAAATCCAAAAATTTTTTAGGCATTTTTGACACCAGTGTTTTAGTTGAGATATTTATCCTCGCAAATTTGAAAAACTTTTTTGATTATTTATTTACACTTACTAAAATTGTAATTTTATTGCCATTCATATTTTACATAATATTCTGTTATTTTATGAACTTGTTTTTATTTGTTTGTTTGTTTAACCACTTGAAACCATTACTTTGTTTATTTTATTGAACGCTTATCAGTAAATTTAATAATTCAAAACTTGGTTTACGTCACATATGTTTCACAGTGATTAACTTTTTTTTATCGATTCGCTGATAACAAATTTGATATTGATAAGGACAATTTTAAAAACTAGAGAGGTGGGGGACGAGGAAGTTATTGAATGTTTTTTACTAAGCGAAATACCACTCTCTTACCTTTTTTAATTTTTTATATTTTTTATCACTTGTTAAGAAGTGATTAATGCATCGTATGTTCAGTATTAAATTTATTCTCCATGAAGCTACTTCTTTTTAATTGTGCACATCTTTAACGGTTTTGATTGGTTCGTTTAATAAGTTATTCAAACTTAGTTCAAATAAGAATATTATTGTTAAACGTATTTTAATTTATTTGTTCTATCTTTTGTTAAATATTTATTATTGCTAAGTAACGAACTTATTCTACATTAAGCAAGTTTATTTTATCTGTCTTTTTTTTTTAACAATTTTGATCGGTTTGTGAAATTTAATAAATTAGTTTTATAATTCTATTTCCAAATGGATAATCATGTCTCTTGTTTATTATTGATAAAGGCTTTTGTCAGAATTAAATTAGGTTTTTGTAAAGTCAAGAACTTTAAAAGTTAATTTATCGTATTTTATCATATTAAATTTTCGTTTGTCATATTGTTTGATGTTATTTTCATATTAACATTAAATTGTTTTTTTTTATAAATGTTTAAATATTTTTTTATAAATGTAAAAACTTATATCTAATTATTTGTTAAATATATAATGTTTACATGTTGGCAATATGTTGGCTAACGTGTTTGTTAAATAAGTTAATTATAATATTTGATTATATGTTAAAAGAATACTACTAGTTCACAAGTATTATTTTTTTTTGTTACATTCAAAAAGTTTCATTATTTTTGTTCAAGCTAAAAATCAGTTCATTCGTAAATGGAAATTAAGACAAACACACCGGTTGTTTTTTTATTTGTTAAAATAAGAAACTTAGTTTTTTACAACTGCAAAGTAAACTTAGATGAGTTAATAAAAAGGTTTTAAATACATTTCCTCAAATATTTAATTCAAATTTTGAAAAACTTAATGTATTGAATTTTTTTGTTTCTTGAATTTAAACGATATTTTTTTGTTGAAAATAAAAACTTGGTTTTTACAACTACAAAGTGAAATTGGATAAGATAATAAGAAAGTTGTAATAAATTTCCACCGATAATTTAAATCAAATTTAAAATATTGTTGCACTTTTTGATGATATTTGTCCATCAAATAATCGTATATTGTTTCCAATTGATGTGACATGAGATATGTCGTGGAATTGTATGGATTTTTTGAGGAAATCTTCCAATGATACATCAAAGAAAGGTACGAGTTAAGCTAAAATGGATTGAGTTAAAATTAAATAATAATCAATGTTTTACTATTAAGAATATTATTCTGATAATGTTCTTCTTGTGTGTTTGTTAGTAGGGAATTTTACTTCAATGCGTCCCTTCTGTTTCGGGCTGGGATGCGATTCTTGACCTTTTAGTACGAGAAAAGACTCGGAAAACATACCCCGGCCAAAACGAATCTTTTTTTTTTTCCTTGCGTCGGTGGCGCGTTATCACCACGTGCTAATGTGTTAAAGGTGCACTGGGTGCACTGTTCTGCTGTCGTAAGAGACAGATAATAAAGGCGTAAGTAGCTTACTTACAAGAATCGAAGTAAATGGTTTCTAGTGGTATAGCTTACTTTTATCTTCATACGGTATACAATATGGTTTATTGGCTAGTTATTAGAGAGTAAAGATAAAAAATTTACGTCTAAGGGTGAAAAAGTCACTTCTCACTTCTAAGGGAGGTATAAAAGGTCACTTTACACTCACTTATAAAATTTATGAGTAAGACCGGCTACATTTTTAGTACATATTTTTGGAAGTAGCACCTCTAACATTTTTAAGGGAGACCTGACGAAAAAGCTTGTTTTTATTTGCTTTAAGTCCGTTACAGACCAAATATAGTTCTTTGGAGCAAAAAAAAATTATTGATTTTTTTGGGGGCAGCACCCCGAAAATAAAAAATTATTCTGCCCAAAATGTGCTTCAGACCAAAAGTAAACGTTTGGAGCCATATTTTTTTGTTGGGGGGGGGGACTTCTTAAATTTAAAAGATGGTATAGGGGGGTGGGTAAGATTTAATGACAATAAAAATATAACAATAGTTAAATTACTTCATCGTTTGGAGATAAAATTTTGTTTGCATCTTGGGAGTAAAAAGCAATTCTTTCCTCGCCATAACTACTTTACTCGGCTTAGTCTCGGGAGTTAATTGCCATAAATTGCGCGGCTTTGCCTCGGGAGTTAAATGCATTGGTTCCTTAGTCTTTTTTCTTAGGGACCAACTTATTACTAAGGGAAATAATAGCATTCTTTAATCCCTTGGTGCATAAATAATTATTAGTGTGAGTGTTTTAATTTATTTGTTTGTTTTTGTTACAGGTAAATGATTGATCCTTAGTTTCATTTCAGTCGTTTTGTAAGTCTTATCTCAATTTCTTTAATTACCCCACTAAAAAGAGAGGTCTCTTACCAGACCTCTCAAGCTAATGAAACTATATGAATTCTAATACTTGTAACAATAATTCTTGTATTTCTCAATACAGTGGCGTAGCCAGTGGGCTGAGGGGGCTTCACCCCCCCCCCCCGAAATTTTTACATAACCTAAACCCGCAATAAATGTGTGGAAAAATAAAACCTATAAAAATATATATAAATAATAAATTACATAACATATATTTTTTAACAATAACTAATTTGAAAACATTGACAATATACATACTATATATATATATATATATTTTATTATATTTATATATATTTATATAATTGTATATTTACATATACAATTTTTAACATTCAGCCCTCCCGAAATTAAATCCTGGCTACGCCACTGTCTCAATATAAAATGTCAAAAAATATCAGGTTCACGATAATCACCCACTTCTTTAATTAGTCCTTTTCAAACAGCTCTAGCATGAGATTCCGATTATTTATTTTTAAGTTATTGGTTATATATTTTGTTGTAAGGGTGTTGTAGACTTCAATTACTGCCGGCTGTCTGCTATTCAATGTTGAACGTAGAGCAAATTTTGATTGCATGGTGTGATATGGTCTCTTCGACAACTATAGTTTTCCGGTTATTAATGTAATTATAAATTTTATAACATATTACACGCAACTTGAATTAAACATAGATTTATTTATACATAATATATTAAAAATATGTTTATAATAATACATACATAAATAATTTATACATAATTCTTCCTGTGATTTGAATTACCATAAATGATGATCTAAGATGAATAACCTTGAAATAGGAGGCTTTTTATTCTATTTTGTTTTGAATAAAGTTTTTTCAGAAGAAATGGAGCTATTGTAACATAGTTACTTTAAATATTTATTTGAAATTTGTCTAATACATTTATGTGGATTTATTTATCTCGTATTCATCTTGTTATAATAATATATAAGGAAATGCTAAGTTTTCCTTGGTTCGCGATATCAGGATCTTCGGTGTTTAAGTTAAGGGCATCGGGAGAAAAAATAGTTGTCTACACTTACCGTAGAATATGGATGGAAAAAGATTGTTTGATTAAATAATTCAATATTTTGTGAGTGAATATAACTTTCACTCTTCATTGAATGTAAAACTTGATAAGCTGGTCTTAAATAAGTCCTATTCATTTCTTTTTAATAAAATGGAACTTGATTTTCCAAGTCTATTAAACCGAATTTCTTTTGAATTCTTCCAACTAT
The DNA here is from genome assembly GCA_018340805.1 of Microvelia longipes. Taxonomy (NCBI): domain Eukaryota; kingdom Metazoa; phylum Arthropoda; class Insecta; order Hemiptera; family Veliidae; genus Microvelia; species Microvelia longipes. The sequence continues at coordinate 60,379,828 of JACMZG010001908.1, forward strand.
TTATTGAAGATACTTGTAGTTTAACATTTAAAATGTGAACGGGTAAAACTTGATTTCATTTGAAGTGTGGCATTATTTAGATGATATTTTAATGTGAATCAAGTCTATCAATCATCTGCTGATGGTGGCTAGAAAGTTTTGTTGAAGGTACAACTTACCATGGATTTAAGTTAGTGCAAGGAGATTAGTAGATGCAAGACTGGTTTCTAACACCAGATTACATTAGAAAGATCTTGTCAGAATGAAGTTCATGAGAGAATAAGTTTTCAACTAAAGTTAGTAAATTACGGGGAGTTTAGGAAGATTTTGACTCAAATAAAGAGTTATTTGGCCATAATGCCCAATTTATTTGTCCACCATCTCATCAATTTTCTCAAATCTTTTTTATCTACTTCCCGTCCCTCCCTGACACCCAATGGAGTATTGCATTATCTTTAAGTACGCTATATAAAAGAACACCCTGTAAAATATTAGAATGAAAAAAATTATACTTTTGATGATTTAGATGAAAATGACTTTTGATGATAATACAGCAAATAAACGAAAAATATATTTAAACATGTTCTTTTGGCGGGAAACGGCCTCGACTGCTTGTGACGTTACACGTAAGAAGACCGCCGTGTAGTACACTATTCACTAGAGCAACTCTCATAAGAGTTTATTTTATACTGTCAACAAGATGATACTGAAAGCCAGGCATTGTATTACCTGGAACACAGAATTGTCTTTTATACCTATTGGTGTTATGGGAGACCAAACTTGTCTTAAAGGATGAGGTATAATAAAACTGTCTAGTTAAGTGAAACGTGATTGTCCTATAGGAGCGTTGGCTGTAATAAAAACTCTTTATTTAACAATCCTTAGCTTTTTTTTCAAACTTAAAAATTGCATTTTTTTCTTACTTTTATTACACCTTCTAGTGAGATGAAAGAAGAAACTTAATTTAAAATAAGTGTTAAAATAGTTCCTTTTGTCCCCATAATATCCTCAGCTTTTTAAAATACGAGTTCAAGTGGAATTTTGTTTCCTTTTAGTTTACATAAACTATAAATGGTTTCAAATTTTTATGCAGCAAACATGAGTAATGAATAATAATTTGCAAAAATGTAAATAATAAGTGTTCATATTTTTAAAACATTTAAAAATAGACAAACATTTACTGTTTGTAAACCAATAGACAAACATTTACTGTTTGTAAACCAATAGACAAACATTTACTGTTTGTAAACCAATAGACAAACATTTACTATTTGTAAACCAAAGACAAATTTACTTTTGTAAACCAATAGACAAACATTTACTATTTACTATTTGTAAGCCAATAGACAAACATTTACTATTTTAAACCAATAGACAAACATTTACTATTTGTAACCAATAGACAACATTTACTGTTTGTAAACCAATAGGCAAACATTTACTATTTGTAAACCAATAGACAAACATTTACTGTTTGTAAACCAATAGACAAACATTTACTGTTTGTAAACCAATAGGCAACATTTACTATTTGTAAACCCCCAATAGACAAACATTTACCAATAGACAACATTTGTTTGTAATAAAACCTATTTGTAAACCAATAGACAAACATTTACTGTTTGTAAACCAATTTACTGTTTGTAAACCAATTGACAAACATTTACTATTTGTATACCAATTGACAAACATTTACTATTTGTAAACCAATTGACAAACATTTACTATTTGTAAACCAATAGTAAATATTAATAGTGCATATTAGTGAAACGATGGTAATAATAATAGTAATCAGTAGACAAATATTTTTATATGTTTTGCTTACTCAGAATGATAGCGGTAAGAGAGCACCGCTCGTCTGTTGAAAATTATCCATATTATATTATTTGGAGTTTTAATTGTAGTTCAGAGTGATTTCAGGCTTTGTCAGGGCCCTGGTGAGTTAGACGTAGCGAAACTGGTACATGACATTATGTCGAGCCATCAATGATGACGAATGTCTAGTGATGGAACAGTTCACAGATGTAGCATTGCATTTTTTGCTTGTTACATTTCTTAGGTGTCTCTCGCACAATTGTATTGTGTCAACTAATCATGTTTTGCAAAACTCGGTAGTATCAAAATGATATATAAAAGGAGGTATTTGCAATCCATTGTTGTTGTAAGTTCCTCGCAACGCCTGTACTGCTGACATTGCTTCTGTAATCTGTTATAAGTATATACTTACTCGTTTGTTAAAGAGTTTTTACTAATGTGTTATAAGTATATACTTACTCGTTTGATACAGAGTTTTTACTAATGTGTTATAAGTATATACTTACTCGTTTGTTAAAGAGTTTTTACTAATGTGTTATAAGTATTATATTACTTACTCGTTTGATACAGAGTTTTTACTAATGTGTTATAAGTATATACTTACTGTTTGATATAGAGTTTTTACTAATGTGTTATAAGTATATACTTACTCGTTTGCTATAGAGTTTTTACTAATGTGTTATAAGTATATACTTACTCGTTTGATAGAGTTTTTACTAATGTGTTATAAGTATATACTTACTCGTTTTGATATAGAGTTTTTACTAATGTGTTTAAAGTATATACTTACTCGTTTAGAGTTTTTACTAATGTGTATAAGTATATACTTACTCGTTTGAGATAGTTTTTACTAATGTGTTATAAGTATATACTACTCGTTTGCTATAGAGTTTTACTAATATGTTATAAGTATATACTTACTCGTTTGCTATAGAGTTTTTACTAATGTGTTATAAGTATATACTTACTCGTTTGAGATAGAGTTTTACTACTTACTGTTTGTATAGAGTTACTAATGTGTTATAAGTATATACTTACTCGTTTGCTATAGAGTTTTTACTAATGTGTTATAAGTATATACTTACTCGTTTGAGATAGAGTTTTTACTAATGTGTTATAAGTATATACTTACTCGTTTGCTATAGAGTTTTTACCTAATGTGTTATAAGATATATTACTCGTTTGCTATAGTTTTTACTAATGTGTTATAAGTATATACTTACTCGTTTGAGATAGAGTTTTTACTAATGTGTTATAAGTATATACTTACTCGTTTGCTATAGAGTTTTTACTAATGTGTTATAAGTATATACTTACTCGTTTGCTATAGAGTTTTTACTAATGTGTTATAAGAGTTTACTTTCCCATCTAATGTAAAAGTGTTCTGCTATTGCTTTTCATAATTACCCACTACTTAATCATCTTATTATTCAATCCACCTGTTGATCCATTCAATTCAAAATCACTGAGATTGACATTAATTCCGCACCTGTCCTTGATATGGAATAACTCGATTCACCCGGATAACCACATGGAATGTCTTATCTCTCATGTCACTTTAATCAAAAATGTTTGAAAGCTGAATAGCAAATCCGTGTATGTACGCTTGATCAAATCAGTCTTGCTTTTTCTAATCGTGATGAAATTAACTATATGAAATGAAATTATTTAATAATTCTTTTTAATTAAAGAGAGTCAATGGCAAAATTTAAATAAAATTAATTTAATTTGATTAAGAGTTAAATACTATGTGAAATAACCTTAGTTATTTTGTATTAATTATTAATTGACATATTTATTTTTTAAATGATAAATAATTCACTTTTTTTGCTGCTAACAAATATAATTTACCACAATTCATTTGTATTTCTATTGAAAGTGTTTTTTTGTATTTTGCATCATCCTTATCACTTTTTAAACAGAGTTGTTACCATTAAGAACCGCACGCTAGCTCATCGATGCGGATGACTAACGAACTAAGCGTGATTACACTCATTCAGACCGTACAAGCATTGAACTCTTTATTATCTTTCTTTGTTGATTATTTTTTATTTAAAGATCCATATCTCAGCGTTAAATCCTGATTGTTATCAGTTAAGATTAATACTATCACCTTAGAGGAAAGAAATGTTTAAAATGGTATTAATTACTCTAATGAAATGTTTGTTGAGTACTTCCCTGGTAATTTTGAGTTTTCTTTAGTTTTAGTTTAGATGTGAAACGGTTAACTTGTTCTTCTAGTTTTCTTAATAAAAAAAGGAAGGAGTTTATTAATTATTTTTTGATAAATGTTTTATTTGTGATATATATGTGTTTAATTTTATTTATTAGCAGGCGAAAACTTCTGTATTGTTTTCTTTTAGGTAATTCTTTATTGTTTTTTTCTTTAAGTTACTGTCAATATCCCGATTTGTGATATTACATATAGACATTAAATTTATGGAAGACGAGTGCTTATCGTTTGCTATTAAAATATCTAAACCTAAAGATAACTTGTAGTACTACTTAATAAATTTGTAGTTATAACTTATTTTCCACAGCGTAACCTCCCCGGTAACTCTAGTCTTGTTCTTCAAAATTTAGTGAAATTTTTAACTGTATTTACTGCATTTCCTATGAAAATATACTATTATAAAATCACAAGAGATTATAATTCATAATCACGTAAAGTGATTCGGAAGAGTAAAAAAAAATCTGTGAAAGTTGTATCTCATTAGGTCTTAAATTATTTTGCTTAAGCTTACTTAGGTCGTAATTTTTATAAAATTTCAACCAATTTTAAAAATTGATAATTATACTAAGAAAGTAACACAAATTAAAATATCTCATATCTCTTTGTTCATTTCTTTCGATGGACTTTCGAGTGGTTAATTTTGATTTAAATGGTAAATCCCAATGTACATTGGGATGTTCTAACTAGTTTATCGCGGCAAAATGTACATCATTTTGGTTTCAATCGAGTTCAGGAACCAGGTGAGTTTTGAAACAGACCGTAAGATGTAGAAAAGAGTTATTAAAACAGGTCTCAGAAAGTATTCTGAGGCCTGTTTTAATAACTCTTTTCATGAACATGAAGTTTATTTACATTTACAAGTTTTATGAATCGAATTAAAGGATATAGATCTTTATATAAAAATAACCAGCGGAATCGTTCCATTCCTCTCTGTCTCCGCAGCTTTCATGCCGACAACCTCATTAGCGCAAATTTCTACGGATATCTTTTTTTTTAACTTTATTGATTATTGTCTACAATAAATGTATTTGACATAGTGCTCGTACTGGTTAAAGTAACTTGGCAGTCTTGATAGGAGGAATCACCCAGTGGTGATACTCCTTGGCGTGGTTATACGGAAATCGAAGTATTCATAGCGATAATAATACAAGATAAAAATTAAAAAAAAAAATTATTTCCTCATGGTATTAGTTTTTTTTTGTTAGGTTTACTGCTGCTAATAACGCTTTTTAACCGGTAAAATGACTTATTTTATTTTATCTTGCGTATGTTTTTTCTTACTTAATTAATTATTCTAACACAATCTCGGGTTTTCTCAAGACCAAAAATTATTGTCGTTTTACCTTTTTTCTTCCTTTAATATCGAGGAGCTGATTCCTTCATCATCGTTTTGCATACTTTATTAGCTGGATTTTTTTTTCGCCCGACGGGTCCGTATAGTAAGGAACCTGAAATCCAAACACGGCATTAATAAAGATTAAAGGTAAAGGTAGTTTTCACTGCAGCGGCTGTTAGAGACACACAAAATACGCTTGGCTTTTCAAAAATCAAAACCGTACGTTTTCAAACCAAACCAAGTCTATATTTGTCTACCATTACATCAGTGGTTAATTCAAAACACCGCACTAAACATTTTAGGAAAAAAAAATTACTCACAAATTATTGATTTTTTTAATCCAGTGTAAATTTTATGTATTAATTGAAATGGCGGATGATTTTTAGTTTACAAACCGTGTTTTTTTATTTTCGAATAATTCTTTTTAAAACTCCCTCAATAGTTTTTCAAACTTATTTATGTCAATTATTATCTTGAAAACAAAAGGCCATTTCAAATCACATTTTAATAATCCGATGTATTAAAATCGTAAATTTAATTTACGTAAGTTCCAAATTTCAATAAAAAACAATGTTGGACGATTTTATAGAGTAAAGCTTACGTTGTTTTGGAGTCATAATAGATTCTAACCAAACTCCCTCTATAGTTTCTATCCTCTTGCCCTACATTTACTGTTAGTCTAAGATCTCTTTATACTACGTCAGTCGATTCTCTACCCGTCTTTAGTAGACTTAAAAGAACTCTCACTTGAACGGTTATCAAGTTCAACTTGAAGTTGTCACTTTTGATAGTTTTAAAAACGTTTTAGTGACTTTTACATTTCTTTGTGTTTATGTTTTATTATCTAATAGTTCTTTGAAAAAGTTAGTCGTTCAAACTTATGTTTCAAACGTTTTTACATTTTTAAGTTTTTTAGTCACGTGTAGGTGTTTTAATCTACATTTTAGAGAAGTTTATCCTTATTGATTTTAATTCGATGCATCAATTTCTTTTTATATTGATGTAATTTTAAAGTAATTTATTTGTAATGAATTTGATGAATCATGCTTTGAAGTCTTGTTCACCTTGGTGCAGATTGAGCTGATTTGAGGAAGTTTCTTTCAGAATTTCGACATAAAGGTATAATAAGTTTCTTATTTATTTTATTTGTGTATTCTGTATGTATATTTGCTTATTGCATTTTATATTTTTTTTAAATGCTTTCATTTTATTATTTGTACATTTGTTTGTGGTTTAATTTTTATATTTTATCAAGGAAGCATTGACGTGGGATTTTACACAAACTATCGTTTGTTTTTTTATCACAGTGTTAACATCCTTTGTTTGTTGGATCACAGTGTTAACATACTTTTGTTTGTTTGATCATAGTGTTACAACCTTTTGTTTGTTGGATCATAGTGATAACAAACTTTTATTTGTTGGATCATATCTTAACAATCTTTTGTTTGTTGGATCATAGTCTTAACAACCTTTTGTTTGTTGGATCATGTGATAACATTTTGTTTGTTGATCATAGTGATAACAAACTTTTGTTTGTTGGATCATAGTGATAACAAGTTTGTTGGATCATATCTTAAACAATCTTTGTTTTGTTGGGATCATAGTGTTTAACAACCTTTTGTTTGCTGGATCTATGTCAACAATCTTTTGTTTGTTGGATCATAGTGTTAACAACCTTTTGTTTGCTGGATCATATTGTCAACAATCCTTTGTTTGTTGGATCATATCTTAACAATCTTTTGTTTGTTGGATCATAGTGTTAACAACCTTTTGTTTGTTGGATCATATCTTAACAATTTTTTGTTTGTTGGATCACAGTGTTTACAACCTTTTGTTTGCTGGATCACAGTGTTAACAACCTTTTGTTTGCTGGATCATATTGTCAACAATCCTTTGTTTGTTGGATCATAGTGTTAACAATCTTTTGTTTCTTTCATCATTGCGTTTACAACCATTTGTATCTTAGATCATTTCGTCTACAATATTTTTCTTGGATCATTGCCTTTTGCTATTGGATGCTAACCTTATGCTTATTAGATTATTCTTTACCTGTGACAATTTTTACCAATCATCTCCTATTTTTTATTTTATTTTTGAAAATGTGTAGTTGAAAGTCTGCCACTATAGCTTTCGTCTTTTAAGTGGTTGATTTTGGCAGCTGAGTTGAGGGGTCTGCACAACGATACAATAAGTATCTTATTGACATGCTACTGCCATTAATGGTTTTTATAATAAATTAAGATTGTTATTTATTGTAAGAGATTTCGACATCTTAATTAACGCAACGCCGCCTGAAATGGTCCGCAGAGACTGAATACGCTGACAGGCCGAGAGGCTCTAAAAACTGACATTTATTTTTATTATTCATCGATAAAAATTCTCTGAAGTATTCGAATCACAATGTATTTCGTCGACTTGATTGTTGTGTTACCGTCATTACATCATTATTCTTTCTAATAAGATTGATAGGATTTGCATTGCTATAAATGAGTTAACTTATAAAAATTAGCTAGTAAAAGATACGGGATGTTTAAGTGAGGAGGAATCAATAAGACGGAATCAAACTGGATGTGGAGGAGCTCAAGGTCGCTAGATATGATTCTTATTACAGCTGGAGCACTATGTTGACAAATTTATCAAATATCTCTCCTTCTCCTTTATCGAAGCTTTTCTTGTTCTTATTTAAGAAGTATCATTTTTTTGTTTTTCTTTTAAGGCGCATAGGTGTCATTCTTTTGTTTGATTTGATTCCTCATTTCTCTTTTATTTTGTTTAAAATTTTGTACTTTTCCTTAAATACTATTGAAGGTATATGGGAAAAGTATTGTTCCCCTTGAAATTTTGAAACCAAGATGGTTTGAGATGTAAACGTTTCGGTGTTTTTAATAAGTTCCGAGTGCTTTCTAGAGTAATCTCTGTCTGTTACGCATAGAGATAGCTGGGATTATGCTATACAGTGACAACAGCACAAATATCTATCTTAACTAGTTTTGCTGCCCAGATTATACTCATTGTTAGACTTTGTTCATTCATTATACTAATTCATAAGGTATTAATCATTAAAAAGATAAGAAAGATTAATGAAGTTTAAGTTTGACTCTAAATTACTTCGTATTCTACACTCTCTAAATACTTTACACACTCTACGTACTCTTTACACTCTACGCACTCTATACAGTCTACGTACTCTCTACACTCTGCGTACTCTATCCTATAACTTACTCTATTCACTTTTTGCGTTATACACTCTCTACGTACTCTATATCTACGTATTCTATGTACTCTACGTACTCTTTACACTCTACGCACTCTATACAGTCTACGTACTCTATACACACTGCGTACTCTATCTATAACGTACTCTTCATTTTTGCGTTTACACTCTCTACGTTCTCTATATCTACGTATTCTATGTACTCTACGTACTCTATACACTCTACGTACTTTATGCTATAACGTACTCTATTCACTTATTGCGTTTTACACTCTCTACGTACTTTATACACTCTACGTTCTATATAGTCTAACGTACTCGACAAACTGATTTACAAAATTAATTTTGATTTTAGCATATTTATACTATGGTCCCAGAGATGCAATTCCTCAAGGGCAATTTGAACCTCAAATTGAGTTAAACAGTGTCTCTTTTTATCTTTGTTAGTTTTCACCCAAATAAATCAGAAACTTATACTTCCTGTCTTATGTATGGTAAAATAATGAATTAATTTTTCTTTGTATGGTAAGATAATTAATTAAATTTGACTGATTTTCCTATGTATGGTAAGATAATTAATTAATTATGACTGATTTTCTTAGGTATGGTATAATAAAGGCGGACCCCCAGAGACTGCGGCCCACTCTTGCATGTCTCTTTAGTTTAACAATAATAATTATTCTATTAACTATAAAACTTTTAGCAGTAAAAACAATGCCTCTTGCAGCTAGCTGTTGAATCATAACAGGATTATAAGTATAAAAGACTTAATACCTCAGCTACACGAACACGAGCCCTGGTCACGTGGGGCTTTCTTACTTATTATTATTATTATCTTGTCATTTTCTAGCCGAGTTTTTATCCTTACTTTGAAGTCATTTCTCTTTTAATCTTCTGTTACGGCTTAGAGACGTCACATGATTGAATATATTATATTCTCTAAGCTGTTTAATATAACATCGATGGTGTAAAGTTGTGAAATATTTTCTATGTTTTAACCCTAGTAGTTTTAACCTAGTAGTAAACCTAGTAGTTTTCAACCCTAGTAGTTTTAACCCTATTAGTTTTAACCCTAGTTGTTTCAACCCTAGTAGTTTTAACCCTAGTAGTTTCAACCCTAGTAGTTTTAACCCTAGTAGTTTTAAGCCTAGTTGTTTTAACCCTAGTAGTTTCAACCCTAGTAGTTTTAACCCTTTAAGCCTAGTTGTTTTAACCCTAGTAGTTTTAGTAGTTTCCCTAGTAGTTTTAAGTTTTAACCCTAGTAGTTTTTTAATTTTCTTCATTTATACCGTAGGTTTAAAGGAAAAGCATTGAGTTTGTTTTGTAAATAAATTCGCTCGTTTTCCTAAAGAAGTTCTGTCCCTAAGAGGAGAAACATTTCAATACGAAATAAATTTTCTTTAAATAGATTTACTTAGTGTTCAAAAAATATAATGATGTGCACTAAGATTAATATGTTGTTATCTAATCTATATTTTAAACTATATTTTTAATCTATAATAAAGAGTTTCCGAGAATAGTATAAAAAGTCGGTTGACACTAGACTTATCAAGATTATTAGTTAACCATCAGTACAAAAGTTCTACTCCTAAGAACGAAGTCGTGTTGGTTTTTGGGTAAAGGAAAACAATAAAAGACCAGCCAATGGTTTCGGTTTCAAACTGATGGGATAGAAATAAATCTGGCGCAGGGTTCTGCAAGTCGGGGGGGGGGGGGGGGTGAAATACTTGCTTTCTTGCGCACCAATTCGTTTCTTGCACAATTCAGTCGGAACAGCACAATTACTTGTTTGTAAATTTGCATCGATTTTTCAAAGGAAATGTGCATTTTTGTACCATATAGATGGTGGTACTAAACTATGCCCGCACTTGTATAGTCAATACAGCACTACAATTCAGTCAGTCATACAAGGCTCAGTTTATGCTTATTTACAAACTTTTTAGCTTAAAATTCATAGAAATCGACGAGAAAATAAAAGTGCTATTGATCAGATTACCTGAGCAAGAACTGGATGGGTTTGCAGGAAAGCAAGTATTCCAAAGGAAATTCGCCCGACTTGTAGACCACTGCGAAAGGATTATTTTGTAGTTGTGGCCATATTTAGTGAAAATATATTGCTCAGGAACCAAGATTCGAACCTGGGTCCCTGGGATTGATAAATTTGAGTACTCGGATCGACTTCGGAGTAGCCGATGCAATAGTATTTTGCAAAAAAATATTTAAAACTACGCCCTACTCGAAATTTTTTGTTCAACTTTCGTTTATTTTTTAAATTTCCGATCTTTTAACACTTTTTTAAAAATTTTTGGTCACAACTTCGGACCGGGTTTATTTGTTTTTGTGCCTCAAAAGCATTGAAAACTACACCCTACTCGAAAATGATTTTTTCCTACCGTTATTTTTGTTTTCCTGTTATTTACCACCGATTTTCGACTTTTTGACCACTTAAAGCGGCCGTATTGACCAAATATAATAATGGAAATGGAAATACTTAAATACTGAGAAATGTACCGAATTATACCTGCATACATTTTATAAACTAAACAATCTTTTTTGCCACCTATAATGTTTAATCTCTTTCAAATTTATATAATCCCCCAGATCATCCTAATTATACTAAAACATTTCAATATCCCAAGTTACCCACTTTATATCTGTTTTCCTGATGTTTTCGTAGTTCGATAATATCTCAATTTACGCATTTTATTCCATTTCCCGATTGGAGTATCCGTGTACCTAATAATATTTTAATATCATCTTAATTTCCATGGATTGGATATCTTATTGATCCTACTTTCTCCTTCGGTTGTAAATCACGCTATATTGCGTCATTGTCGTGTTGAAGATAATATTTTTTTGTGAACCCACCCCCGCCTTTGGTTGGTACTTCTTTTAAATGTCACGTGTTATTTTGAAAAAGATTTCCTTAGTCCTTATTATTGGTTTGATTGTATTGTTTTTTGTCTTCAGCATGGAAGGGGGGGGGGGTAAGATTAGAGGAATCGATTCTAATTTTTTCTTGATTCCAAAATTAGGTATATAATTTAAAGGATGGGTGATGTGAGCTTTTTGGTTACGAAGGTAAAAAAATTGAGTTGATGAATTTAATTTTAAACTGAAGCCTGATAAAGTTTCCATGCACTTTTTTAAAGTTTTTATTTAAGTAACTAGACTGCTTAGTCAGGTAAAAGATGTAAGTCTTAGTTTGATTTAGACTTATAGGATGACTAACTGAGATACTGCAAAGATTAGGCCGGATTAGTAATTGCCCATCAGTTTGATGAACAATTAAGAAAAAATATTAAATAATTAAAAAACAGAGTCCTTTTAGTCGCTTCGCAGCCTCGGCGCTTCGCGCCTTGGCCGTCACGCGGTTGTTGTACTTTGTCAGTTCGTCATATTAATGATTTATTTAAGTAGCATACTGCCACGATATAAGCAAATTTTCTAATGTATAAGAGCAAAACTTGATTCGTTTACATGTCTATTAATGACGTGGTTTTTTTACGTATATACGTTAATCAATAAAACCGGAATGGATTCAGATGATACAATGAAACTGGGTATGTTTGTAAAGCATACATAGTAGTATGTTTGTGAAAAATTCCAGCCCAATCTAGACACTAAATAAAGATTTGTGAGTTTTTAAGATGTTAGTGGGGTCATTTTTTTGGTTTAATGACGTCACACATATTTCATTATCATGTGTGATAACGATTATGATTAATAACGATTATAATTATGATTTCATAATCAATGTTGATTTTTGTACCTAGTTTCATTTCGATCCAAGAAAGCGTTCGAAAGTTATTGTCCCATAGAAACGTCGAGGACACAAAATTCTTGTACATACATACATACACGCACACACAGATATATAAATATATATAAATATATATATTGCAAACATTATACTATATAAGTGACAGTCATTTTTATTTAATTATATTAACAGTGAAAGGTGTTCATGTTACTTTTTTGATGTTGCAAAATTCAACCAATTGTACCTATCTAGTAATATGGGTTAAGATGTTTTGCCGCAATCCTGACTAATGTAAGATAGATTAATAGGCATTTTGTCAATTAAAAATAACTAGAGATTGAATAATATCAACACCAACAACATCTAATCTTTATTAAGCAGAGCCGGCTTTCGGCAATAATGCCATCTACAGTGCCGTGGTGAGATGTTAAGTCTTTCAATTCATGGAATCTGACAAAATCTTTCAATTCTTTCATGAATTGAAAGACTCAACATCTCACCACGGCACTGTAGATGGAATTATTGCCGAAAGCCGGTTCTGCTTAACAAAAGGTTAAAATTAGTGGAAAGACGTTGTTGGTGTTGATATTATTGTAGAAAATTCCACTACGCTTACTGAAGTTATAACTATAGATTGATTATGAAAATAAAAACATGGTTATCATGTACGTAATGTTTGCTATTGATAGCTAGTTGTTTCGATTCAACTAATCAATATAATTCAACGAATTATGGAAACAGAACCAGAAATACTATTCCTGGTTATTTAATTAATTTGAAATGTTCAATGAATTTATAAAAAACACATATTGTAGTTTACCTCTACAAAGATCAAAATGTAACCAACACGTATTAACCTTCCTACGCTACAGATTCATTATTTATCTATTTAGTAGCTTTCCCGCCCTGTTACTTAACTTCGCGCATGCTTTTTAAACCGTAATCAAGTCTTGCGTAAAATTCCATTATCTTGATGATCTGGAGCCTTGTGCGGTGAAGCTTGCGGTGTGTTAATATCAATTTAACAAAAAAAAATCTCTCTGTTAAGGTATACAAGTGTTATAACTTTATTTTATAACCTTTCTATTATGTTCTGCTGTTATTATATTTTATAATCTATTAAAAAGAATTTAATAATTGGAAGGTTTTATTAAAGTTTTGTTTACTAGTTGTTAAGGTTATGCGTGAGTAATCATAGGATGTTGTAATCTTTGAAAGTTATAGTTGACTGAAAAAAATACTTGACAGACTTGCTAACGAGAATGATGAATAAAAGAATTGACTTCTAATTGTTATGGAAATAAAGGTGGTTTGACCAATCACAACGAAAGTTACCTTTCTAGCTGTTTAATCTATTTTTGCTTGGTGAGTTAAAAAAACACTGTGATTGATTGATTTCAAAAATTAAGCTATTTACGTATGATATTAATTGGTTGAAATCTTTCGTGAGTAGGATAGAGTTTGAAGTTTTTGAAAGATTTTCAACCAATCGCATTGTTGTGTTTTTGATTACACATGAAACGAACATTTTATTTGTATGTGTTTTATTAAGTGATAGTAAAATAATAAAACAAAGTAATATCTTTAAGAGTCCAACTTTAAATTTCAGAGTTCAAATTTTTACAGCCCTCATCAGTACCAGTGAAAAGGCGAAGAATGATTTGAACCCGAGGTTGAACTCTGTCGCTCAACTTTGGCAGATTTTAACTTGTGTCTTAAACAGAAGACGTCATTGTGGTTAGACGAATCACTACGATATCTTTTCCTCTTTTAACTTTTAAACAGCATTGATGTTGGGTTTTAAAAGTTAACAAAAGTTTACTTTTATTAACTTAAGTTTACTATAAAATTGAAGACTCTTTTTAACCATTATATTTATTAGAGGCAATCAGGAACTGATAAAATAAGAACAGTTTTTTTTTGTTAAAATGAAGTTAAAGTGATATGCGGGGGCTCTTTATTTTAAGTTACTCCTTTAATTGGGGTATTTGTGATAGTAATTGGTTAATTGCTCGTGGAATGTAGAATGAAAGGTTAATTGGTCTAATTTTAGTGACTTAATTTCTCTTAATCATCTTGTCAATGTTTGTAAGACATGACATGTAACCTAGGGGCTTGAATCTTATTATAGTACGACACACGGCTAAAATCAATTGACAGCGCGCCAAAAATCTGTGAGGGAAAGAATTTTATTGGTTCAGACCGACCCCGCTCTTTCCCCCTCCACCTCATGCCAACCTCGGTATAAAAAAATACCTTTTTCGTAAATAAAATGATAAAAAGGCAACAATGGTTGTAAATATTTGTAACCTCGCGTCGCTTTTATTGTGCTCATTGATCTGTTTGATTTCGTTTCATTTCATTCCAATCTGTTCAATTCATCCAATTAGTGCGGAGTTGTAATATGAACTGAGTGTCTACATTGGACGCTTGGACATTGACGTATTCTTCAAGCATTTCTTGCTATTTGAGTACAGCGCAGGTTCTGTGCTCTGTCAACCAAAAGACAGCATTTTTTTTTGAAAATGCCATGTCTTTCAATAGATGACAGTCTTGACTTTTTTAAGTTTTGAATGCATATTGTGTCATATTATTTTTATAATATGAAACAATACGCATTCAATTATACAAACTTGACACAAAAAGCAGTTTGTTTTGGAAAAAAGTAATTATAGCTGACAATTTATTTAAATCGTCAAACTTTTATCGAAGAACTATTATGATCCATTGCATTACGTAATTAACAACTTTAACTCCACTTAATTCATACTTCCCGAACAAATTTAAAGCAACACTTAGTTGGAAATTTATAAGATACAACAATATATCTTCTTAAAAAGTAAATAACTAATTTTTAAAAATAAACAAATACAAAAATAAAACAAATAAAAACAAATAATAAAATTCAAAACATAACCTGACTTTCAGTGTTGCCAGAGCAGGGAATTTTTTTGTTACATAAAAGAAGGGATTTTTTTTATTAAAAAAAGAGGGTTGAAAGCATTGAGATTTTGGCGGGCTGTCAATTGATTTTAGCCGTGTGTCGTATTATAGTGTTGTTGTTACTAAATTTGATAATTATGATTAAAATATTCTAAATTATGTTAAGTGGATAAGCCAAGTAGGCTTTAGAAATACTCAGTGAGGAATCGAAATTTACGTTGATTAGTTAATATAAATTTAGTCGATTTTACATCATCGCTCCATTTTTGACTTAAATTTTCCATCGCCCCCTTATCAATTGAGGGGGGGGGGGGTGCTCTTGTGTGTCATCGTACTCCGAGAATTCTTCTTTGTCCACAGGGGGGCAATATCGCCCACATTGAGAACTATTGGATTGCATGATGGGCATATTTAAGTAGATTATTGTTTGCCATTTAATGGTGAAGGAGTTTCGATGATGTTACAGTTAGCCTTTACCCTGCTATTAGGGGATCTAAGACACTTTGCCTAAACCCCTTACATGCACGCTATTAGTCTCTTGGAATGATAAATTTTATACCTAATGGTCAGTTTAGCGTATAAAACTAAAACCTTGTATAAGTTTGTAGATGTAGTAATCTAATATTAATCAAGGTAATAACAATCCTCTCTTCTCTTTTATTTGGCAAATTATGTTCCTTTACCCTGGACACGAAACAGAAAGAAATTGGGAACTATTACTATTTCGCATTAAAGAAAATGACAACCGTTGTAATATATAAGTAATATAATTTATAAGTAAAGTAGGAAGGCCAGAGAAAGTATAAAAGTAGAGAAAATGAAAAACAAGTTTACAGCTTTGCTCTAATAATAATTATTAAGATATAACTGTTTCATTGCTGGATTATAATGTTAATACATGAAAGACACTGCTAGCTGCCAGTGTGATAAAACAAACAGGTGGCATCCACCTGCCTCCTTTCGATTTAGTTTACGATCTCTTGCATCCGAAGTGCTTAAGAAGAGAACACGCACTTCCTTTCCAGTTTAGTCGATATTGTATTAAGTCGAAAACCATGCTTAAAGATAACTATAGATGAATTTCGAGTCTTCTGAGTATTAATATTATAAATTGGGTGCGGGTTACCTCGGAAATGTTTCCTCACCTTATCGCATTCATCATGCTTGTCCTTAGAATATATAGATCACTTAATTAATATTGCAGTATGTCTTCAGACCCACTTCGCTCGTCTACAGACCGTAAAAACATCCGTTTTATTTCCAGCAAACATCCAGGAGATAATGACTTTGCTCGATCCAAAAAAAAACCGTATATATATATATATATATATATATATATATATATACTATATATATATATATATATATATATATATATATATATATATATATATATATATATATATATATATATATATATATATATATATATATAATATATATATATATATATATATATATATATATATATATATATTATATATATATATATATATATATATATATATATATATATATTAATATATTATATATAATATTATAGTGCGTATTGAAATAAAACTAAGAGTACTTATTATTACTTAAAGAGATACACTTTGCGTGCCAAATTTTATTTTAATTATATTATTTTTCGACTTTTAACAATCTTTTAATAACCTTATTCATTAACCTTATAACATTTGTTAAAAATTATTCTAAAGCTGATAATAAGATGAAACGTAGTACATTTGTTAGTCTTATATATGACTAGATGCGTGCTAAATTTCAAATTTATAAAAAAAACTCTTTTTTAATTCTATAATTTGGTAAGCTATAAAATTTAAGCTATGGCCATTTCACCCAACACTGCCTGATGATGCCCACAGTGTTGGGTGAAATGGCCATAGCTTAAATTTTATAGCTTACCAAATTATAGAATTAAAAACGAGTTTTTTTTATAAATTTGAAATTTAGCACGCATCTAGTGTGCGTATCTAGTGTGCTTACCAAATTATAGAATTAAAAGTCATTGTTTTTAATTTATATAAAATGTGTGAATTCTATAAACTTAAAAGTGAGACTAAGGATAAATTACTTAAAACTCGTTTTATGAATTTCAAAATTTTTCCTGTCATTTATGCCGGTTAATGAAAAAAATAATATTTTCCTGACAGCAAAGATTGATTTTTGTTCTATGTTTTAACTCTCTAGCATACACACTCTGAGAGCTAATATTATAACATACATACTAACACGTAGAGACAAATGTTTTAGTTAAAACAGGAGGTCTTGAAAACACCAGGAACGGATAATTCAGGTGAAATCCCAGTTTTGGGTTTTTAGTGCCAATACAATGCTGATGCCGTTAGCAGTAACCGCACAAAAATGTTAAGAACGTACTATATGCAGCATTAAAGCTCAGAATCATTTATAGTTAGCAGTTCAGAAATCTAGTTAAACTTGAATTTAGTGGAGTATAATTCTTAAAATAAATAGGATAGTATATCTTATTGGTAGTACTTAGGGAGTAAAAAAATAGTATAGTATATCTTATTGGTAGTACTTAGGGAGTAAAAAAATATAATATCTTATGGTAGTACTTAGAGTAAAAAAATAGTATAGTATATCTTATTGGTTGTATTTAGAGAGTAAAAGAATTGTAGTATATCTTATTGGTAGTACTTAGGGAGTAAAAAAATAGTATAGTATATCTTATTGGTAGTACTTAGGGGTAAAAGAATTGTGTAGTATATCTTAATAGTAGTACTTAGGGAGTAAAATTGTATAGTATTGTTATTGGTTGTATTTAGAGAGTAAAGAATTGTATAGTAGGTAGACTTAGAGTAAAAAAATAGTATAGTATATCTTATTGGTTGTATTTAGAGAGTAAAAGAATTGTATAGTATATCTTATAGTAGTATTTAGAGAGTAAAAGAATTGTATAGTATATCTTATAGTAGTACTTAGGGAGTAATTGTATAGTATATCTTAATAGTAGTACTTAGGGAGTAAAAGAATTGTATAGTATATCTTAATAGTAGTACTTAGGGTAAAGGAATAGTCTAAATGTGGAGTTGAGTAGCACGCATTACTTGCAAGAACTTTACAATAGCGCAGACTATACAGATGTAAACGCACCTGTTTTTAATGTCTTTGAAGTTTATACCCTACGTTTTACGTTCTTTACCCTATTTGCGATGGAGTAAAGTAATATACAAACCAAGTATGGAAACAAATGCGATTTCTGTCAGACCTGGCTGTAGTTCACATTTTGTCCACCAGGGAGTTGGCTCAAATTTTCTTATGGCCGCGGCCATTTTTTACCCCGTTAATGTAAAAAACTATTTACGGGACTTAACATTTTCGTTTTAATTGCATTTATTTGTGTAAGGAATACGTATTCTCACATCCGATAGAGGTTTAAGTGAAAATGTTTAAATACTATATGTTTTTAAATTATTTAAAACGAGCGGCTAATTAAACTTTTTTTGTGTGCACTACTTAACTTAATACATTTTTGCGAGTGATATTTATTTTTTCCCCTTCAAATTTTAATTTAAATTAGTAATTTAACAACTTTAACCTAGAATTTTTGAATATAATAAAAGCAATCGTAATTTTAAGTTATATTTAAGGCAATACACTGTCGTCTGTATGTTCTTCAAAATCTTTATAAAAACATATGTGGGTAACCTTTACTATAGTTTCTCTTTTTCATTAACTAAATCATTTCACAGAATTCAATACAATATCATTAAATTATTACATTCATATTAAAGCACGAAAACACGATAAAAAGTAAAACTCACCTAATGTTATCAGGGTTGCCAATAAAATTAAACGTAAATCCTAAAAGGCTCATGCGCAGTTATTCCAATTTTAGTTATTTTTTAATTTTGAGCTAGCTATCAGCTGATCACGCATGTCTGATTTTTTTATACAGGTTATTATATATAGGAGTTTCCCTACTTGGTTTATATATATATTATATATATATATATATATATATATATATATATATATTATATATATATATATATATATATATATATATATATTACTTTTTTTCTTTTGCAAATATTAACCACAATTAAATTTCTAACGAAAAGTTTCTTTGAGTCATTTATATTATTATAAAATATTATTAATATAGTTGATCAAGACGTTGAGCTGTATCCCTTTTAACTTATTTTTAATGTTGATAGTCCAAGAATGGGATAATAAAAAAATGAATTAATGTGGCGACGTTTCGGCCAAGCTGGCCATAATCATGCCTTAAAAAGAAAAAGCAAAATCCACCCTGTTGTAAATGTAGGGTTTTATCAGAAACATTAAATAATTAAACATTAAAGTCTATGAGCTGTTTTAGTGACAGACAAATCAAAGAGAGCAGCCTTATAAAGTGACAATGCCAATCTCCCACCTCTTTCGTCAATCAGAAAGATTGATTTAACGTCTTACTTGTCTAACACTAAAACATATGGATTTAAAACTAAAACATGGATTTAACTTTTAATTATTTTCTGATAAAACCCTACATTTACAACAGGGTGGATTTTGCTTTTTCTTTTAAGGCATGATTATGGCCAGCTTGGCCGAAACGTCGCCACATTAATTCATTTTTTTTATTATCCCATTCTTGGACTATCAACATTAAAAAATTATTAATATAATATTATAAATATATTATTATCTTAAGTTCATATCATGGCAAACAATTTTCAGTTTTGAACATCGTATGGTCTCTAGTTTTTAAATAAAATAACCGATGACTTTCAAAATCCTTATCTAATTACCTTACTTACCCAATCTAATTTTATTCTGAATTACTATGGGTTTTAGATATGTTTTAGTGTTAGACTAGTAAGACGTTAAATCAATCTTTCTGATTGACGAAAGAGGTGGGAGATTGGCATTGTCACTTTATAAGGCTGCTCTCTTTGATTTGTCTGTCACTAAAACAGCTCATAGACTTTGATGTTTAGAATAAATGTTAGAAAAAAAGTATAGAAATCCACAGTTTTAAAGGGACTGAAATTGTTTTAATTGTTCATAAACAATATGATTAATACAACACTGAATTATTTATTTTGCTTTAATTTAATGTTTTAGATACAGCTTATGAAAGCTCACTTTCATGCTTATGAAATGTAAATAAATGTAAAGTAATGTATATAAAGAAATGTAATGTAATGCAATGTAAATAAATAAATGTAATATAAATAAATAAATGTAATATAAATAAATAAATGCAATGTAAATAGATAAATGTAAATAAATAAATGTAATAATTTACAGATAACTGGATCTCAAAGTTAAGTTCCTTAATAATGACCGACGACAAATTTACCGGTTTGTCGATTTCAAGGTCTATGGTTAGAGTAAAGTACCCCTGACTGCGGTTTCTAAACGTTTTGACCTGATCTGATGGAACAGGTTTAGGTTCCAGAAAGTTCTAGAACTCTTCCTCTCTGAATGAATAGAACTCTTCCAACTCTATCTGCATGGAACGTTTCCACTATTTTTTTAGTTCTATTTCATCATTCTGTTAAATATAATTTGAAGTTAAATAATTAAGTTCACGTTAGTGTAGAATTTGTTTTATTAATGTTTGTTTCAATCATAGAGATATTATGAGGGGCCCTACAAGTTAAATTTTGAAACATCGATAAGTAACCTGACCACCTTTGCTTATAAATATAATTAAATAATCAGTACAAAATTACAATAACTTATATAGTAAAACGTTAAAAATGCAAATCAAAACACAAACAAGGTATAGGAAGCCGAAATAAATTTATTAATTATTACCTTAACTCACTCTAGAAGAAGGTTTTAATGAGGTTACACAGAGCCCCTGAGAGCCCCAAAACGACGTTTCAGGTCCTTCAATGTATTAAGATAGGCTATGCCCTCTCTAGTATTTGTTATATATCTCTATGGTTTCAACATAAACCATTATACATTATAACATTCCTAAATTATACTATTTATATAATATTAATAATAAATAATTATATTATTTATTTATCCATCCTACATTATTCATTTTCCTAAACATTTGTTTTCACTGAATTTGATTTTTGCATTATGTTTTATTCGAACTGTATTATTAGACCATTGTTAAAGAGTTACCTTTTAGATAAAATCTTATGGGCAGAAAAATGGGTTTCTTCTTATTCTTTGTGTTTAAGTGTATAACAAGAGCTAATTGCTAATGCCTCGCCTAATGCTAACGCGGCGTAACAACTAAAAGTAGCGAAGTAAAGCGGCGCTAGGGGACGCATTACGGCCACATGGTTGTAGTTGTAATTTTATTACTGAAATTACTAGCTTATGTTAGTGGCATACTGCCAAGATCTATGCGAATTTCCAAATAAGTTAGTCAAAAACAGTTTTTGTTTCCTTAATGTTTTATATGTCTGTCGATAAAATTAAAAATTATGCTGATAAGAATGTATATCTTAACCACACATAGTTGTGTACGTGCATAAACTTTCAGGCCAATCGAATACATTTTATTGATGTTGTTTTCTTCATAAACAAAAGGGTTCTAGATAATAATGAGGTTGAGTTTTGTAACAAGTTTCATTCATATCCGTCAATGCGTTTAAGATTGATCGTGCACCATAGAAATGTCTTTGAACAAAAATCACGTGTGTGAGTATATATATATATATTATATATATATATATATATATATATATTATATATATATATATATTATATATATATATTATATATATGTATGTATGTATGTATGTATATATTATTTCTAAAACACCTCCTCAGCTCGGGCACTCGGTCCAATAAATGAATTAATATGTTTTATTAATTTAGAATTTATTACCGGTCGAGTTGTGTTGTGTATATATACAAAAATCTATATATAATATAGATATTATATTAGATATTATTATATAGATATTATATATAGATATTATATTATATATATATATATAATATATATATTCTCATATTTGCCACGATGTAGGCAAAAATTAAAAACAGAGAGAGTCACTTCTTGTATGATGAGATATTTTATTGATAGAAAAATTATTTTCAAAACATTTTACGACGATTTAATGAAAACGATTCACCCTTTAATTAGACAAAACATGATGTGAGTGAATGGAATGCATTTTAAACTGTCGGTTTATGCTGATTTGAATAGAGACAGAGTAATTGTAACGTTTTAACAGCTTGACTAATAAATATCAATGTTAACTGCTGTAATGATACTGATTTTCATTGTAAATCTCTTGTTAGCTCCATTATAGCGTGTACATAATTGCTTCTCTATCTCCTGTAATAGGAAGTTGAAGCATTGTTATAAAATGTACCCTCCAATTTTTCATCATTTCTTCATCATTTTTCAACGTCATTGTTTCAGCACCCTAATACCCTTAAATGTAAAAAATCGGGTACGGGGTACCTCGGAACTTTTCTTCATCACAGGAAGGATTCGCTACGCTCATCCACCCTACTTCTAACTCGTTTTTCACGTCCTCAGCCTGTACAATTCGTTACATTTATTGTGCAAAACCTCTTTGGAGTTGCTTCGCTCGTCCTTTGATAGAATGTACATCCATTTCATACAAAGCAGTCACCGTTCCAGGCACAGATTCTGCTTAAAATTTATGCTCCAACAATAATTATAGATATACTTGTCGTATTGAAACGAAACTTAGTGTATTTATTTTACTACGTAAAGGTATATAAAAAATAAAATAAAATGCCCGTTTTAGGGCCTTTCGGCCCATTAGGGTACTCATTCTGCGGGAACCACCTCAGGTGGGTTGCATCTACTACACTCTAAGAATTAATTAAAGTTGGCTAAATCTTTTTTTTTAATACAAATACTATTCATAAAACCTTAGAGCATAGCCCGGGCTGCGAACCCCCGAACCTTCGGTGCCGAAATCGAACGCCTTTACGATCACGGCCACGGAGGCAGACTACGTAAAGGTATATACTCGTACTTGTACTAAATTCCAACTCAATTGGTTAATTTCTGATTTTTACATAACATCATGACAACATGCGTACCAAATCCGATCTCATCATTTTTTTTCCAACATTTTCCAAAGTCATTATTGTAGGTTAATGACGTTATTCTCCAGATGGCACAACTACACCTATAGACTGATGTTTGTACAAAGTATTAATTCTCTAGCTTAAATGCACTAGGTACAGTGCTAACAAATATACACACACACCCACTCATATACAGACAGGCATCTTTTTGAAAACCATTTAGGAGACCTTAGAAACACCTGTAACGGATAATTCCGGTGACTACTCGGTTTCGGTTTTTTTGCAAATACAATACTTTTTCTATATACCTATGATATAAATGAGGAAAAGTAAAAAGCTGTACGGATGCAGGTATTCATGCAGGTGTTGATATTTTGCTTGTGGATAGGATACAGGTTTAACGGCTGAACCGATTCATAGGAAACTTGGTACCGAATTTAAGTTCTTTGAGAAGAGGAACTGAATTAGATTTTGAGCCAAATCCAACATTGCAATATTAAATTAAAATAGATGAAAATAGATAAATATTTTTTTTACTAAAATGGTAGTTTTCTGTTTCCATCAAGACCTGAACCACATCTGTACCCTGTTCTTAAGATGTTCTGGTTCCAAAAGCGGACTGCAAAGTGACCCACATGACAAAAATCGTTTTATACTTTAGCAAAACGCCATGCAATTAAAAATAATAATAAATCGACAAATAGGAAAGATGATAAATTACGTTATCCCATTTAGGTTATTCTACTTCTTTATATGATATTTACTTAGCACTAGAAGTATTTATATTTGAGAGAACTCACACTGTCCCCTTTATAGAGGAAGAGCCGTAAGACTTAAAACTGAGTGTGAACCTAGAGCGGAAGGTGACAGGACACGGGCTGTATCCTGTCAGAGGTGAGAGATTACGTTATGACTGCAAGAGGATGCAGGTGTGTAGTGTACAGTAGTCGTATGAAGTACTAACTATATACTGTATACTGGTACGTTTACACTGTGTACCATATTCCTATATTACTTGTGTACCTTCGTTCCGTTCCACAATAAATTGAATTAAATTCATTTTATTGTTGAAGTTTAATTCAAGTGAGTGTTTGAAACCACTTAATAGTTACTCAAAATTTGCTGGGTCTTGGTACTGATTTTTTAAAATTTATTTTGCGACTCTTTTATCGCGAGTTTCAATATATTTTTAAGACCTGTATCGAGTGTAGAATTCATCAATTATAAATAAATTAATTAAAATGGGTCTCCACGAATAGAATATGAAAACATAGCGACAATCAACATATACAGAGGTCCTCTATGGAGCTTAAACCAAAGTAGTAGAGCTGAGAATGAAGAGTTGTAGCTCTTGGTGCAAAACTGGACCCAAAAGGGTTTTTGGGTGAGGGGGAGGGGGGGGGGGGTAAAGATTCCGCTTGGCTTATAAAGTAGAAGGCTTAAATATCCTCAAAAATATCCGACTCATATGCTCTTATGAGTGAGTCGTAAATCTGGAACCAGAGCCAGCTTAATGATGATCTATACTATACTATTGATAAACTTACTAAACTATATTAGTTAATAATCAACTTTATCTCTTTAGTTTTAGAACTTACATGGCAAAAAGCGTCCCAGAGACATAATTGCTAAAATCTAGGATCTTCCCCACCTTTACTACTATACTTTGAAACTTACTAGTTTAAGTCTTCTGGTAGACACCTTATTGGTGTTAGAAGTTGAATAGGAACTTCAACTTGCACTTGATTCATAACTTGACCCTGATTCACTGGTTTATTTTTGTACCCAGTTGTGTCATCAATACAACTAACGCTTTTTTAAAAAGTGCTTTATTGGCTAAAGTTCATAAAATTTGTTTTGTGTAAACCGGAGCCATATTATATTTATTAGTTTGGACTAATTTTCGTTTCTTTTTTAATTGTTTATTTATTTATTTTTTGGTAAATAAATAAATAATAAATAATATTTTTATTAAGCTTTAAATACAATGTTTTGTACAATTACTTAAAAGTCAGGAATAAAAAAAAAACATCTAAAACTAAGAATAATAAAAGAACATTACATTTTCAACAAAATACATAACGTAAAAATAAATATTTATGCATTTAGTTTATTTTTTGTGGTGTAAAAACTTTTGTAGGAAAAATTTTAAGTTTTTTGGTTTTAATAATTTTTTTGCAGGATTTGATATTTTGTAATGTATCATACCTAATGTTAAATACGTGTTATTTATCCTCCCTCCAAGGAAGTAAAGAATAGTATTTTCCCTGAGCAAATGTTGTTTCCTAAGGCAAAACTAAGGCAACCAAATCATTTAACTCTTGAGTCAAAGCCAAGGGATTCACGTGTTTAACTCCTGAGGCAAAGTCAAGGGAGTTATAACTATTAACTCCCGAAGCGAATCCGAGGAAGGTAATTGCGAGGGAAAATATCATTTTACACCCAAGGAGGAAAAATAATAGTATTTCCCTGAGCAAATGTTGGTTCCTAAGGCAAAGCCGAGGGAACCATACATGATTTTATCTCCAGACGTTGATTTCATTTAATCTTTGTTATATTATTCTTTTTATACGTTTTAATGTACTTAATTTAATTTTTTGGGTCAAATCCCACTAATACATTTAGGACGTGCTGTCGCTTCAAAAAAATTTAAAGAATTTTTTTATTGCTCTAAACAGATTCTTTTGATCTGTAACGGATTTTGAGCCAGTAAAAAAATGTTTGGTTGTGTCCCCCTTATAAATTTTGGGTGCCGCCTCCGGGAAAGTGATAAAAAATTGATCGGTCTCCTTTATATAAAGTTAGAGGATATACCACTCTCCCCTGAAAATGGATATATAATTGGCTCAAATGACAATGGAGAGAACTCAAATAAGATCCATTAGGGAATTATTACTTTTTAATCCCAAGGGACTAAAAACTAACTTTTTCTCCCTTTTGAGTGAAAAGTGCTTCTTTGCTACCTAAAAACCAGTCAATGAACATGATGATGACTAATTTTGGTCTAAAGCTTAGTTATTCATTAATTTGTTTTTATTAAGTCTACAAAAACAAACTTGAATTATTTTAATTAATAATAACTAATATTTTTGTTTTATTTCTGTGTTGCAGGTAATTTCCATCTCATCCAGTCTTCTTATTTCTGTAACTATTCCTTTCTTCTCCTCTTTCTATATACTTTTAGTATGCAATGCGTGTAGAATGAAGTTGTAATGTGGTATATACCACAGTTAGATTAATTTATAGACTATTAATCATTATAATCATAAAAAGAAATAAATGACCCCCCCCCCTCATTAAAAATTTAAACCTATTTTCTTCATAAAATATTAACGTTTCAGCACACTCAGACCCCCCCAAAAAAGTTAGTGTTTACATCAGCGTGCACTTATAAATAAATTGTTTTTAGCGATTTTAAAACATGTTAGACAGTTTGAGGTGTGAACTTGTGAGACCAACAAGATATCGATCTTTAATACCTTCCCCCTTATAAAGGGGGTACCCACTGCTCAAATATATATATAAATTATACAATGTGGCCGCGAAGTGAAGCGGCTGTCTTTCTGACCTTGCTAACCTACTTTGCTAGACCATCTAAAATGTAAAAAATTCTGGCGCGGTGGTCCGCATGTCGGGCGAATTTCATTTAGAATGCGTGTTTCCGTGCTAAACAACCAATATCTTGCTTATGCAAGAACCATGCCCATTGCGTGTTCCGGTTCATGCTGTCAAGCACTGCTCGTAACTCATTTGTCTGTATTTTCCAAAGGAAATGCGCATAATTATCTAGTTGGTTGTACAAAACTATGCCTCTAAAATTAAAAGTACGCACTATTATTTGCACTAGTTTAAAGCTTAGTTACTTATCTTTAAGCTTAGTCAGTTATCTTTAATGGTTTTAGCGCATTTCCTTTGGAAAATACAGACAAAATGAGTTACGAGCAGTGCTTGACAGCATGAACCGGAACCAGCAATGGGCATGGTTCTTGCATAAGCAAGATATGGGTTGTTTAGCACGGAAACACGCATTCTAAATGAAATTCGCCCGACAGCGGACCACCGTGCCGGAATTATTTATTTAGTAGTTGTAAACTTATATAATGTAAAAGGCACGGAAACACGCATCCAAAGGAAATTCGCCCGACATGCGGACCACCGCGCCAGAATTATTTTCTAGTTGTAAACTTATATTAGGTAAAAAAAACAGTAAAAATTATTGTCCCTACTAGGATTGAACCCAGGTACTCTGGTTTGAGTGCTCGCATCCAAAGGAAATTCGCCCGACATGCGGATCACCGCGCCAGTATTATTTTCTAGTTGTAAACTTTTATAAAGTAAAAAAAAACGATAAAAAATTATCGACCCTTCCAGGATGTGAACCCAGGTACTCTGGGTTTGAGTGGACGTATTGACTCTGCACCACTGGCATTCAACTCAGAGGCCCAAAAAACATTGAAAACGACACCCTACTCGAAATTTAATTTTCAACGACCGTAATTTTGGTTTTCTATTATTTTTGTGGTTTTTTCGACTTATTGGTCACTTAGAGTGCTCGTATCGACTTCGGACCGGTTTCATTCGATTCAGCGCCCAAAATTACATAGAAAACGACACCCTACTCGAAATTTATTTTTTATCGACCTAAATTTTGGTTTTGGTAATTTACAATGGTTTTTTTGATTTTTAGGTCACTTAGAGTGGTCGTATCGACTTCGGACCGGTTTCATTCGATTCAGCGTCTCAAAAAACATAACTATTGACCTTTTTCGCGGCAAAAAATATTAACCCTGAAATTTTGCCGATTTTTTGAAAATTTTGCTGACTCAGCAAACGGGTTAATGACGTCACAAAAACCTGGTTTTCAATAGGGTTCGTGTCCTCCCCAAGGTTGATTTTTGTACCAAGTTTGGTTAAAAAATATTTATCCGTTCGAAAGATAGAGTGTTTACCAGAAAGTGTCTAGAAATACATTACATACATACATATATATATATATATATATATATATATATATATATATATATATATATATATAATATATAAAGTCTCGCGAAAAATTTTTTTTTCGTCATTAGGGACCTCTGAAACGGATTTGTGTCGTGGTCCGAGGTTCGAATTCCGCCATGACGCCTATCCCATTAGGCGAATTTTCAAAGGAAATTCGCTAAAAGTTTTAAATAGAAATTCAAAGTACTCACTCTATTTATTTGTATTAATGGGGGAAATAAAATAACATTAATGTTTATTTATTTTGAAAAGACTGAATTTTGCGGAGTTAAAAAAAACGATTTTTCATGATAATAATAAATTACCTTTTCCTTAAAATAGGAATAAATGTACTATTGAGATGAAAAGGAAACTAGGATATGATGCCTTGGAGGCACATCTGAATCTTAAAATCAATCGACCATACCCTCAAGTTCGTTTCTTTCAGCTTTTAAGACCGCAGGAGGTGAAAGTAACTCGAAGTTGTGTCAAATTTTAATACGTCTTCTGAGGTATGAGAGATGTTTAAAGAATAACGGTACAGAACGGAATCTACCCAAATGTGCTGTAGAATCCGGTGGATATTCGGTTCGGATGTTAGGTAACATCCTATTTCAGTCACTGGATTTAATCATATCAGCATTGAATGTTTTATTGAAAAATTGAATATCCGCTACTCTGGATTGTTGCAAGCTGTATTTTGAGTGTAAAATATGGAATTTCGAAGAAATAAAATTGGTTTTAAGGTTAAATAATTTAATTGATTGAATTAAATTGAACTTACGTGAGTGATTTCTTTCATTAAGAAATTTGGGACGGAGTGTGTCGTGATAACTGCCGTAAACATTAACCGCTTTTAAGGAAAATTAGTATACACGTAGTAATAATTAGTTTTTGAGCTGTCTAGATTTTGGTTATAGTGCCACCATTATTTTTAAAATGTAGCCAATATGGCGCACCATTTGAAAACAATTGAGCTATAAAATCGTGTTACAGCGATAAAATATATGTAAAATGTACAAAAAACCGATAATTATAAATGTACCATTTTTATTAGACGTATACTTCTGACGTGAGTTCCTGATGCAGCGCATTACTAGTTTAATTGTGTCCAAACTAAAGCAAACTGTTACCTGTAACATTACTTGTCTTATCTAATTAGTGCTTATATGAATAAAGGAAAGGTAATTTTCTCGAGAAATGTTTGATGAACTCCTCCAGACTTCTTTGTAAATAAGTAATTGACATTTTATTAAAGAAAGGAAAATCACTTAGTCGATCTATCGCTTTAATAATCGATCCATCGATTTCTTCTAGTAACTTTAGTGAGCGCCGTGGAATGATCTACAATATTAACAACACCAACTTGGTCTTTCCACCAATAAGCTTTAATTAACTCTGAGCATCATGGCTGTATGATTCGTGTCAACCAATGCAAAAAAAAAAAAAAAAAAAAAAAAAAAAACTCTGAGCAGAGCCGGCTTTCGGCTATAATGCCATCTCACCGGCACTGTAGATGACATTATAGCCGAAAGCCGGCTCTGCTCAGAGTTAATTAAAGCTTATTGGTGGAAAGACGAAGTTGGTGTTGTTAATATTATTGATTTCTTCTTGCTCATAAATTTTAACTCTTTTTTTGTAATATTATTACCAAATTTTTGATATATTGCGTTTCGGACCTTATTTTGAACTAATATTGACCGAAAGTTCCAAAAACTGTTAATCTCATGTTAATAAAAATGTTATTAAACAAAATTAGTAGTAAGATGTTATCTAAGTTCATGCATAGATACCTTGCAGCTTAGATCTATTGCAAATGCAAATATGCATTGGCATTAGATTTTAACATAGCTAAAACATAATGCAACGAAATTTACGTTGCATTATGTTTTTGCCAAAGAAAAATCCTGATTAATCTTGTAGACTATATTTAATTTAAATAATTTTTAATATTTTTTAGAATGAGCATAAATGGAGTCTATCGCTTTTTTCTTTTCGTTCTAATTTTTAATAAGTTATTTTATTATTATTTATTTATTAAGATAATTATTTAATAACTTACTGTCCCCAAGATGTCAAATTCTGGTTTAAGTTGTGGCTATGCTGAAAAGAAGGAGAGATTACAATTTTTTGTAATCTCCAATATTTGTAAGCCAATATTAATTTTGTGATGTGTCATTACCGTCCAAATGGCAACGGCTCAGAGAAAGATGTTAAAACTTAGCAGGTACTTAGACCTATAAGATAGCGAGCCCCGGATAGTCCCACTCACCTATATCTAGAGGCGATTCTCTGTTAGCCATTCATTCGCACTTTCGAGTAATTCTATTGTTTCATTGTTGTTGTTGTGTAATTATTATTGTTTTTATCAAAAGCTCTGTGAATCCTTTTCTTCTCTTAATTAATCTTCTACTTTAAGCGAAATTGTCTTTTGTAAAAAATTTGCTAATTAGGGTGGGTGGCATGGAGAGAGTTTTTTTTGTCGTGGCAAATAAGTTGATAATTGCTGGTTAATGAGTTTTTTAAAATTTTCTTTCCACAAGTAACACTTTAACTGGCAAGTACGGCAAGTACTTTATAACTGCATGCTCCCAATATTTAATCATGCATTCAAAAACATGTACCATTACAGTTATTAAAGTGGAGGTGGCAATATTGTCTATTGCAATATTTTGGATGTTTACATTTCTCTCCTATTGTTTACTTGGTTGGGCTCTGGATCTGCTGAGTTCAGTTGTAGTTAGTAGTTGCAGTTAGTTATAGTAGTTAGCAGGTAGTTAGTAGTTAGTTATTGCTAGGTACTTATTTGTTTTTAGAAAGTTAAAAGACTCGTTACCAGAAGAAACTCTTGTGCTCGTCTACAAATCTCTTGTTCAGAGCAGGTTAAATTATGCTATTATTGCCTGGGGACACGTTAATTTAGATCCATTGCTTATTTATCAAAAAAAATAATTAGAAGAATAACGGAGCCAAACCTGGTTCACACTGTCAATCTTCATTTAAGAGACTGGCAATAATGACTGTCATAAATCTTTTTATTTTTAATTCTGTGTTCTTTATTAAAAAGAACTTAAATAAATTTAAAACCAATAGTGATTATCATAGATATAATACAAAGAATAAAAATGTACTTACAATACCAACTCATAGACTTAAGAAGTCAGAAGTGGGTCATAGTGTATTGGGGGTAAAACTTTTTAATTTAGATGTAAAATTCAAGAGTTGCCAATAGATAATTTCAAAAAAGCCGTAAAAAAAGCCTTGACAGAGCAGCCTTCTTATAGTATTAATGAGTACTTCTCTAATAAAATTATGTTTGAGTAATTTATGTTACTTCTAATTTTTGTACATTTGACGATTGCCATTGTACTTGTATAGTATTTATGCAATATAAAGATTTATTTATTTATTTATTTATTTATTAGGATCTTCAAATACCCTTGCAGCAAGTACTTTATAACTGCATGCTCCCAATATTTAAACATGCATTCAAAACATGTACAATACATTTATTAAAGGGGTTTATACAATTATATTGATAGTCTTGGTTTTAACGAATTATATCTTTTAAACTATAATAATAATAGTAATAAACATACATTTATTAAAAGCAGCGGCAACTTGTGTTATTAGTCGTCTATTTTCGAGATTGTTACTATTCCTCATCTACTGCTGTATGCATAAGGGATTATGGAAAAGGGTAGGGGGGGGGGATGGATTTTTCGGAAGGGATACAGGACAACAACTTCTATATAATATAATATAATATATATTCTATTTATAATAATTCTATATGTTCTATATTTTTTTTAAATTTACCATAACAGTATCCCTGCTATGGCTCTTTATTTTCTAAACATGCACCGCTTTCGCATAACATGTTGATCTTTATCTTCTTTTTCTTTTTTGCATTTTAATTTTATTTTAGTTGTAGCAGTTGGTTCAAGAAAATTATGATTTTTTTTTTTTTAATTGTAATCTCTTTTTCGCAGCAATCTTCTGTTTATTTTTTTTGTCATTTAAGTTTTGATGAATTTAATATTTTAAATACTAAATTAATATTCTATATTTTATATAGATATATATTATATAATCTATATATATAGTATAGAAATTAATATATAATATTATGTCGATAAACTTATAATAAATAAACATTGAGTATAATACTAATATAGGTAAATAATAAATAAATTGATGAATAAATAATAAAAGAAAAGATTTTTCGGAAGGGATGCAGGACAACAACCTTTTGGCCGCGCGGCCTCAGGAAGCGCGTGGGCCGCGAAGTGGCCCCCAACTCTGATGCTGCAAAGCGCTGAGGTCGCGGAGCAGCAAAGAAGGCCCCTTGTTTTTAGTTATTCTTAATCTTTGAGTAGAGAAGTAATGTTTGTAAATCTTTGACGGAGAAAATAAGTAATGTCGTAATTAAATCAAAGTTTTTTGTGAACAAATAAAATAATTGCCTCTTTAGGACCTTACTCAAGAATATGCCTGCGCATACCTTTATGCTTATCAAAATTATCCCTATAGGAATCGCCTGAGTGATAGCTAACAACTATGGTCACATCAGTAACAAAAGTTGCTCTTTTGGTTCATATTTCAAGTAACTATAAGAATGTAAGCCAGTTTCCATTTAGCGTATCCTAAACCTCGAGGATACCGAAGGTCTTGTTTTGAGTGATGCTGTATTGACCAGGCGGTTTTAAGGAAAAGCCGTGAAATGACGAAGTAAAATCTTATCAATGCAATACGACTTTTTGAATCGATTTTTGTGTTTTGCGAATAAGTGATGTGTCATTTTTTAGCAAACAGTGAAAAAGTGAAAAGTATAGGAAAATAAAAATAATTAAATAAAATGCAAATAAAAGTGAAGTAGTTAACAAAAAACGTATTTGGATTGATGACTGATGTGGGTGAACGGGAACTGAAGAAAAAGAAGAATGAGAATGTGAAAGTAAAATAAACTTCAGAAAGAGAAAACTTGTTTTATTTCGCATTATGTTCTTCCTGTACACATTAATTCGTTTTAATCTCCTATTATTACAACTGTTTGACTTTTTTCACATTTACCTCTATTTTTCTTTATTTTAGTGAATTACCAGGCAAAGGAAAAAGAAGTATTAACAGGGGGAGTCTTATCAGTCATGATAAAATAAATATAATATATTTATTTTTAATTTTAATATATAATATTATATATATATATATATATATATATATATATAATACAGACAAATTATCAAGTAAAAAAGATAAATTCAAGTAAAAATAAATATTACTTGTGAGTTATCGCAAAACTAAGTATTTTTTCGTCTTTGTTTTTATCACATTTATCGGTATTGTGTGATTTTTTTTTCAATCTTATTAATTGTAATTTCGTATCCTCTATAATTTGATAATATTAATTTATGTTCTAACTTCATCGGACTGCTCCAAAAAAATTGGTTTAATCTAACCAGTGTTAGTTGATAAAACATTGAGCTGAAAAAATACATAAAATGCTTACTAATTATGTTGTAGGAAATTGCTTAAAAAATAGAAACGCGCTGATGTCGATTAGAAAAGTCAGATGTAAATTAAATTTACAACCTTTAAAGTTTGTTTACATTATTTTATTTTGATTTTAATTGACTGATGTGTAAATAACAGAGTGTATTGTCTATTGTAATATTGTTGATGTTTACATTTCTCTCATGTTACATGTTTTCTTGGTTGGGGTCTGGATCTGCTGAGTTCAGTTGGATTTAGGATCAAATAATTATATTTTTAAAACAGATTAGTTACACAAAAGTCCTTTTATTTTTAATAATAAATAATAACTAAGCTTCGACTAAAAATTAGTCATCATCAGAGTTTAACAAATATAAAATATAAAATGAAAATACAATTTTACAGAACTACTTCAATATTGCACCTTGGTATGTTTTGGTAAGCTATGTTTAAAAAAACCGTTAAAAAACTGTTACATTAAAGAATTTTAAAAAATATCAGTGTTACCAATAATATAAGTTGAAAAAACAATATTTTAAACTAAATCAACGAATTACAAGATTTAAGAGTTCCTTATTAAATTTGAGTAAATGAGCTTAATTTTTCTACATCTTTTTTAAAATTAACATTGTTATCAAATTTGACTATATTTATCATTTCTTTAACTTTCCTTTTTTGCCAATTAGGTTCATTTGCTCATTTAGGTTCACATAGCTTACCAAAACATACCAAGGTGCAATATGAAGTAGTCTGTAAAATTGTATTTCATTTATATTTTATATTTGTTAAACTCTGATGATGACTAATTTTTAGTCGAAAGCTTAGTTATTATTATATATTAAAAAATAAAAGGACTTTTGTGTAACTAATCTGTTTTTATATATTTGTTTACAAGTCCACGAATAAGAAACTTTTTAATTTTAAAATGGTTGACCCTGAATCTAATATGAATATTTTTAAGAAAATTCAAGACAACTACTCTAAACACTAAGGTAATAGCTAAACGTGTATTTATTTAAAGAAGAAACAAATCTCTACAAAAGAAAATATTACTTTCTTAACTAAATGTAAAAACACAATCTCACTCCTAGATTTATAGAAAACAAATGTTTGAATTTTTACCAAGAGATTGTAAAAAACATATAAAACTTTTTAAAGATTTGCAACACACACCTGTAAAAAACTGTTAAACATCATATCAAGATGGAGCATAATAATTATTACAACTTTAACCAAGAATTAACACAGGAAGATGCCCGACTAAATGCTATTTTGGATGAAGATTTGTTCAACGAATTTTTAACTTATTGTAACAATATTTGCCATAAACAGAAAGATAATATTAAAAATAGACATATTAAAAAATTCGATAATATTTTGAAAAAGAAAAATATTCCTTATATGAAAAATAAATATTGATAAATGCATTGAAAAATGGTTCCTTAATAAAACTAGTCTCACTATACCAAAAGATATTATGTACATATTAAGTTTAGGTCCCAAATTTTGTTTCCCTATTAATAAAACGAAATACCGATTTGTGATATGCTAGCTGACTTAGAATTATTATACATAAGACTGATTTGGATATTAATAGTAAAAATACCTTACGAGGAAACTAACTAACATACTATCAAACGCTAAACAGAAACAAACTTTTTTGGATCCAATTAGTAGTTACCTTATGCGTTCTTATAATTTAACCAAAACAATTTCTTAAAAAATAATCCTAATGTTATTGTTACAAAAGCAGAATAAAGGACAAAAGACGGTATTAATTGGAAAGAACACTTACGAGACAGAAGTAGAATCAATGTTATCTGACAAAGACGTTTATGAATTAACTAATATAGACCCAACTACAAAATTCAAGCTCAAATTAATTCCAAAATCGTGAATATTAAACAAGAAAAAAAAATAAAAAGGTTATTGATAATAAACAAATTTTTCCTTACTAACATTTAATGCAATAGCACCAAAATTAATTGTTTACCAAAAAGTCCATAAGCCTGGAAATAAAATGCGACCAATTGTATCATCTCAAAACTCCCCAATTATAAATTAGCCAAATTTTAGCAAATATTTTACAACCCCTAAGAATGTCATCAGAATATAACATTAAAAATTCCTATGAATTTAAGAATTATTTCCAATATTAGTATTGCAGAGGATGAGGTCATGATTTCGTTAGATGTTGTTTCCTTGTTTACTTCTATCCCTAACAATTTAGCAATAAAAATAATTAGTAATATTGGAAAAAATATTAAGAACCATACAAATCTTAATAAACAACAGTTTATGATTATTTAAAATTGTATAGATAATGCCTACTTAACTTTTAATAATAAGATATATCTTCAAAAGAGTGGCCTCCAAATGGTGACCCTCTGTCTGGTACTATAGCTGATATTATTATGGATGATATTTTAATAAATGTTTAAAGAAACATAAAAATAAAATTAGTTTACCAAAAAATATGTAGATGATAGTTTCTTTATAATAAAAAAGATTCTGTAGATAAGTATTAAGTTATTCAATTCCTATGATAGTGCAATACAATTTACAATAGAAAAAGAATTAGATAAAAAAATTCCCTTTTTAGATGTATTAGTTATAAATAGTAATGGAAATAAAAAACTAAAATTTATAAAAACCAACAGCTTCAGATAGAATGATCAACTTTAATTCAAACAACCTCAGTCCATATAAATAAATATGCTAATAACTTGATCGTAGATCTCTAACATTAACTGATCCTGAATACCACAACGAAATAATACTAGATATTAAAAAAACATTGCAATATAATAATTTCCCAAATTACCTAATAAACAAACTTATAAAACAAAACAAAGAAAAAATGCAAATTTTAAAATTCTAATAATATAAATAATTCTAATAATTCAAACAATGCTAATAATATAAATAATTCTAATAATTCAAACAATTCTAATAATATAAACAATTCCAATAATTCTAATAATACAAATAATTCAAATAATAAATATTGACAATAATTATAATGCTAATAATGAAAGATCCTATAATTCATAATCAATTCGTTGCAATCCCATATGTACCTAACTTATCTGAAAAATAAAAAGGACAATATCAAAAAGTCTACCTAACTTAAAATTGCTCAAAAAAGTCAAAATCAAACGACCATTTTTGAAAAACATAAAGAAAAAACCAAGAAAGAACAAAAATCCGGATTAGTATATAAAACCTGTTCTCAATGCCCCAATATTATATAGGTGAAACAAAACAATATCTAAATAAAAGACTGGCCCAACATAAATATGACTGCAAAAAAGATAAAAATAATACTGGACTTTCTAACCACAAACATAATACAGGACACAGTTTTGATATTGACAATACCCGAATTCTACAAAATGAACCTAATTGGCAAAAAAGGAAGTTAAAGAAAGATAAATATAGTCAAATTTGATAACAATGTTAATTTTTAAAAAAGATGTAGAAAAATTAAGCTCCATTTACTCAAATTTAATAAGGAACTCTTAAATCTTGTAATTCTTGATTTAGTTTAAAATATTGTTTTTTCAACTTATATTATTGGTAACACTGATATTTTTAAAATTCTTTAATGTAACAGTTTTAACGGTTTTTTAAACATAGCTTACCAAAACATACCAAGGTGCAATATGAAGTAGTCTGTAAAATTGTATTTTCATTTTATATTTTATATTTGTTAAACTCTGATGATGACTAATTTTAGTCGAAAGCTTAGTTATTATTATATATTAAAAAATAAAAGGACTTTTTGTGTAACTAATCTGTTTTTATTTATATATTGTTTTACAAGTCCACGAATAAGAAACTTTTTAATTATATTTTTGCACTCAAATCACTTTTTTGTACTATGATTTAGTTGCACATAAGATAGCCCTTAATCTTTATTGATGCAAATTTCAACCATATCATTTCCTCGTCATTTCCTCCTGTCTCTGTCTTTACGCCCCACTTCCGTCGGTTCGATACCTGTTCACATGACCTACTTATTCAGATTTAATCAACCCTATCAAATTCAAAAGTTATTGTTGGGAAAAATAACTAGTGCACACTTTCTCTTCTCCTGATAATAGAGAAAAAATTAAGTACTAATTTTTACTTTTCCTCATTTATATGGTAAGTTTATAGGAAAAGTATTGTGTTTGCACGAATAATCTGAAACCAGGTTTTCACGTATATTATCCGTTTAAGTTGCTTTTTAAGACCTCCTGAGTATTTTTTACCAAATAGTCTGTCTATATTATATATAATAATATATAATATACTATATATATATATAATATATATATAATATATATATATAATATATATCATATATATATATATATATATATATATAAATATATATATATATATATATATATATATTATATATTATATTATATAATATATATATATATATATAAATATATATATATATAATATATAATATAATATATGTTGTGTGTGTGTGTTTAAGTTTATTTACTTTACTTGTTTTTAAGAAAAAGAAAATCGATATAATTTTAATTTAAAGGAATGTGATAAGAAAGTTTTCCTGATTATAAGATGTTTCTTATCAGTCTTTATTTATCTTATTTCTAGATGCTCCTTTCTAATTTTCCTTTTCTTGGTAAAACTGGGTCATTCTTATATTGTATGGTAAAATTATTGATTAAATTATTATAAAAAGGGTTAATTTTAGTTCCCTTCTTCTACTGAAAATTCTTTGTTGTTTATTTTCAACCTTTAGAATATTTGGGCTTGTTTCATTTTTATAAAATCAAGCCACGTGGTTTTATAATATTTTTATAATTCTTGTGTTTTTTTACTAACTTCTTTTTGTTTTGAAGTGACGATTTTGAGATTTTTCGTAACAGAAAAAGCATTTTATTTATTTAAAAAAAATATTTAGCTTTGGAAATGCTAATTTGAAGTAATAACATTTGCAACTTGTTTCGTTTAGTTACTATGGCTTTTTGGTGAATTCTTTTTTCCCTTTTAATCCATGATTGAACAATAAAATTATAACAATGTCATACTTGCACCAAAGTATTGAAACATTCGACTTTGATTATAGAGAGGTGAGGAGTACCACCTGTTGAAGCTCTACTCAATTACCCACATTTTTTGGGTCTTTTTCAATAATTATGTTCAACACACATTTTTACAACTCCATTTTTTTAGTAAAATTCACAGAATAAGAGGCACTAGTATAGACAGAATATGTGTGATTCTAGGACGGAAAAATAAGATTTTTAACATTATTATAATCTTTTTCATGTTGTTGTTAACAATAAAAGTGGTTTATCGAGCTGAGTTTACATGAACATTTAATTCCAAATGCAGCTTGACGGCCTCGTTTCTCTTATATGCGTCTGTATTTTATCTTAGCGAGTCCAGGCGTTTAACGCTACTGTACAGCAACGCGACAGTACATTTTAGCTACATTAAGAAAAGGTATTAACGCGATCGTTCATTTACGCTAAAGGTCGTCTCCGCGGCTGTACACCTAAGCTACAAAAACATGTAGCTAACATAGACTAGTCGCGAAGAGGACCTTTTAAGACATTTTGATATTTGACGCTAGAACGCTCTTTCGCGTTACCCAGTAGCGTAAATGTCCAACTCTACTAGTTTAAAATCAAGAATGGACGTTTCTGCTACGTCTTTATGGACGTATTTAACAAGAGTGGTACTCTGTAATTACTTAACTGGGCGTCTTAGCCCAGTTAAGTAAAAAGATCGCTTTAATGGACATTCGTGTAATCACAAATTTTTAAATTTTACCGTAGTTGGCCATTTTTGATTTTAGGATTTTATAGAAATGTATGTCTACGCGACTGTGCATCTTAGCTAATGTAGCGCAAACGTAAGATCATTTTATCGCGTAAGAACTATCATTTTAAGCTAAAATGTACGGTCGTGCAAAAAAATCCTACCTACCTTAGCTGCTTAAACTGAAAAAAGAATTAAACAGTTGTAGCAGATTTTGCAAAAAATGCTTCTTGCTGATCCCCTTATTTCCTAGGAGCAAGAGTGTTTTTTCTTACTGTTTTCGATTATTGACTCAAAATTCCACTCTCAAGCTGTGTCAAGTTCAAACCAATTACTACATTGATCTTGTTTTCAAGGAGATACGTTTTTTCATTAATATCTGGTAATAATACGGGTTAACTAAATCAGGTGACGATTGTCTTGGCAGTCAAGTGTCACTTATCGGGCCGTGTCGCTTATCAGGTCACGTGACCTTGGCTTGTTTATCTGTCGGATGGAACACTCGAAGTTTATTAATAGAAACGTTTCGTCATGTCGACTAATCATCACACAAGAGGGAAGAATATTAAGACATTAATCAAGTCGAATGGTTATATCGATGACATCTTGATGCTTACTTGTTGCTTTTTTAAGTTGAGAAGTGGGTAATAGCTAAACAGGTAAATTTTATCTAAGAGTTTCATTTTTAGCTATAAGGCACAGGTTCTAATCCTGTAGGTTGTTTGATACTCCGTCCCTAATCCTAAATCCTCAGATTCTTAGCCAAATTAAGAATCCTAATCGTTAAAGTTCACAGAATTTTTTTTTGCTCGAACCATTAATTTATTTCGTACGCAAGAAAATATTTCGTCAGTTGCCGAGGTTTTGTATTTCTTCAAATTCTTTTGTTAAATTGGAAATCGTTTAATTTCAAAGTGAATTTGCTATCATCATTTTAATGATTAGCGTGAAACTGATGGTTGCAAAAAGTCATGGTTCAAGTATCCAAGGTTTTAACCACCTAATTCATTTTCTTGGGAAATCCATAAAAATTCACTTATACTAGTCGAAGTGTGAGTATAAAGCATAAATCGAACAATCACACAAGAAACGGAATGTTGAACCAGAAGCCTAGCATGTCACTGGAAATTCACTCGGTTAGCAGACCCTCTCGCTGGATTGTTTTTTCATGAATCCTTTAGTTAGCTAGGTTTGTATGTTTGATATTTCAACTCGTACCTGAGTGTTATTACTGTCTTATTCGTTATTAGTCAGTACCTCTATTCTCCCAAGTCAGTGTTACGTGTAGTATTAAAATTGGATAAAAATGAGGATTGGTAAGCTATGTTCAGTCTATTAATTTTCTTTAACGTGCATGTGAATTTATACACAAATATACTTTTCCTGTAATTGTAATATGGAAGGATTCACAAGTCCTTGCCTGACCGTTTACATTGTTGTATTTCCCATGACATGACACTTATCTTTTAGAATTTCGTAAGTGTATCTATTTTATCGTGACCCTCTCATTGAACGAACCTGCCAAAAAAGAGGTCCTTATAACAGTAAAAACTTTCAATCTTCAAGTTCTCGCTATTTTCCCATCCTTCTGATTAAGAACCATTTGACATCCTTTGTACTTTGTTTCTATTTTTATTCGTTTATCCTGATTTCCACGGCAATTTGTTTTAACCTCGCGGAGAGTCTAATAAACTGATGCCAATTTTACGCACGTCTTTTTTATCTTCTATAATAAGAGTGGAACCACAATAATTGAAAACATCGGGTTCGGTGTACCTCGGAACTTTTTCTCGTCACGTCGGATTTGCTTTGCTCATCCTTGGTTCGGACTAGCTTCGCTCATCCTCATTGGTTCGGACTAGCTTCGCTCGTCCCTCATTGGTTCGGACTAGCTTCGCTATCCTCATTGTTCGGACTAGCTTCGCTCAATCCTCATTGGTCGGACTAGCTTCGCTCATCCTCATTGTTCGGACTAGCTTCGCTCATCCTCATTGGTTCGAGGAACTAGCTTCGCTCGTCCTCAGCTAGTAAGTCATCAACAAAATCATGGATATACTTATCGTATTGAAACGAAACTCGGTGTACTTATTTATTACGTAAAGGTAATAGTTTCAATTCAATTGTATTATTTTCTGATTATTTTAAAAACATATGATAAAAATTGAACTAATGCTGATAATATGATAAAATTCAGTTCATGTATTTGTCTTGTGTATGACTATATGCGTGCCAAATCTTAACCCGGTCGCAACATTTTGTCGTGTTTTATGATTTTTAGATTTTTTTTA
Source organism: Microvelia longipes (assembly GCA_018340805.1). Lineage (NCBI taxonomy): Eukaryota > Metazoa > Arthropoda > Insecta > Hemiptera > Veliidae > Microvelia > Microvelia longipes. The sequence continues at coordinate 60,421,684 of JACMZG010001908.1, forward strand.
GTCATTATTGCGGATTAATGACGTCATAAAAATATTATTTTCTGGATAGCACAACAACACCTATAGGCTGATTTTTGTACGAAGCTTCAACTCTATAATATTAATAGATTAGGAACTACTATGAGAACAGATAGACACACCCACACCTACACATACACACAATACAGGCATGTAGACAGAAAATTGAGATTGAATTCTTATGAGGTCTATGATGATGAGGCTAATACCCCCCCCCCACACACACACATTAGACACACACACATACACACAATACAGGCATGCAGACAGAAAATTGAGCCCTATGAGGATGAGGATAACACCCACACACACACGCGCACGCAATACAGACAGACAATTGTAGGTTCAATTGTAATGAATTGTTATGAGGCTATGAAATAAGGCTACACCGACACACACACGCATGCACGCAATACAGACAGACATTTGAGTTGTTCAATGGTAATTGAATGTTATGAGGCCTATGAAATAAGCTACACCGACACACACACACACACGCACGCAATACAGACAGACAATTGTAGTTGTTCAATTGTAATTGAATTGTTATGAGGCCTATAAAGATAAGGCTACACCGACACACACACACACGCGCGCAATACAGACAGACAATTGTAATTGAATTGTTATGAGGCCTATGAAGATAAGGCTACACCGACACACACACACGCACGCACGTAATACAGACAATTTTAAATAGAATTGTTATTGAGGATAACAATTTCCTTTGCCTATGAGGATAATTTTCACTACTACAATTTTTTAGAAACTAAAATGTGTAAGTTGTTGTATGGCGTTTTAGAAAATATATATAAGGAAGCTCGCTTCCATATTTGGCAACTTGATTATTCTTATTAATTATTATGATTTAGTTAATTGGCGTTTACATTTTCGATGATATTCTACATCCTTGAAGATAGCTTTACTTAAATCTTTGTTTAAGCGAAACATTAGATTTAATTATTTAAAACTAATATAAAATTATTGACCAACTATTTAAACAAGATAATTTATGTATATTATTATCTGACCACTACCTCATAAAATTATCTTGATTATTTAAAACTATTTTTTAATTTTTTATTTAATTAGATAAAATTATTTTTTTCTCTGTGTGTTATGAGTTTATCAATGTGAATGCTCTTAGATACCTGCAGTCATAGAGATATATTACTAGAGAGGCCCTATTGGTTGAATTTTGAAACATCGAAAAAGTAACCTGACCACATTCGATTATCATTTTCAACAAATAAACAGAACAAAAAAACATTAAATTATATAGTAGAATGTTTAAATACAAATCACAACACAAACAATCTGCGGAAGCCGAAAACAATTGATTAATTATAACTTAACTCCCTCTTGGAGAAGGTTTTAATGAGGTTACACAGAGCCCCTGAGAGCCCCACTAAATATGTTTCAGGCCTCTCAATGTATTAAGGTAGGCTATGCCCCCTCTAGTATATATCTCTATACCTGCAGTGCATTCACATTGATTATTAATCTTGTTGAGTGGCTTTGCCAGACGTCATCTGGTGCAGTTTTTATCTGCAGTTAGAGTCTAGACTTGGTTTTATCTTTAATATGAAAAACTTGTTAAACTTTTCTTTGATTTCCCTGTGCCAAGGTCTTTAAACCGCTGGTATCTAAGTTTTCCACGTCTATATCTAGGAGGTAGTGTGCTTGGTACGGCTGGGAAAGCACGCTAAGTATCGTGCCTCCCCTCTATCTCTAGAATCAGCTTAGATTTTCCAAGCCCTTAATTATCACTTCTCTCTTTTCTTTAGTCTGCTTTAAATGAACTTTTTAATGATAATGAAAAATAGATTTTAAATCTTTGATAATTTTTCTTGTTTCTTGTGCAACTCTTAAAAGCTCTCTAGTCGAAATCGTGATAAAGTACTTTACATAGATAAATTTCTTGTTCTATCACAAAAATCTCACAAGCTCATTTTTCCTTTAGGAATTCGCTAATATATAGTATAGAGTTCCTTTATTTAATAGAGTAATTTATTTGACAATACTTATTTCTTTTTCGTTTTATGTAACTGTTAAAACATTGACTTTTACTATCACAAAAAGTTATCACGAAGCATTATACGAAATTTAAATCTGATCATGAAGATTGCACAAAATAAAAATGTTAAAAACACGCGAGGAACTTAAGCAATGACTTGGGTGACTAAGTTTCAGCGAATATCCAATAGAAAAAATTAGCTAATAAGATTAGAGTCATATTTGTAAACAATGATCTCTTCTAAGAGGGGCCTCTTACCACTTATTTTACTCTGGGTTGCCAACTGCCCATTTTATACTAGGCAAAATACTATGTAATAAAAAGTAATATTAAAACACCTAATGCACAAGGTACTTCTTCTAAGCGCGCCAAAGGTACGTAATGTGCTTAGGAGCTTGAGACGTAAGGCCCCTGTTTTCCTGGGGGTTGCTTCTATAGTTGCTTTTATGTTGCCTATAGGCAGTATAGAAGCCAAAAATTTTAAAGTTATATATGTACTTCAAGAAGAATAAGTTCTTTTAAAAAAATCCAATGTAGCAGTCAAGTAACTTTTGATTGCAACAAAATGTATTCAGTGACGAGAAATTCCGAGTAAAACACTTATTTTTTAATTAAACGCATAAACTTGCTTGATTTTTATAAATTTATTTTTGTAATTGAAAAAAATAGAAGTTTAAAAATCTATGTTTATCGTGTAATTTGTCACAATAATCTATGTATATCGATCTATTTATATCAATATTCTATGCATATTTTGGGGATTAAATTCGTCATAATAAATTGTGATCTATGTATACAGTGTACACTAAATTCGTCATAATAAATTGTGATCTTTGTATACTATATACACTAAATTCGTCATAATAAATTGTAATCTATGTATACAGTGTACACTAAATTCGTCATAATAAATTGTAATCTATGTATACAGGTACACCAAATTTCGTCATAATAATTTAATTATATACATGTTACATTCGTCATAATAATTGTAATTATGTATACAATGTACACCAAATTCGTCATAATAAATGTAAATCATGTATACATGTACACCAAATTCGTCAAATAATTGTCTATGTAATACAGGTACACTAAATTCGTCATAATAAGTGAATCTTGTATACAATACACTAAATTCGTCATAATAATTGTAATCTATGTATACAGTTTACACTAAATTCGTCATAAAATTGTCTATTATACAATGTACATAAATTCATATTGTAATCTATGTATACAGTGTACAAATCGTCATAAATAAATTGTAATTTATGTATCAATGTACACCAAATTCGTCATAATAAATTGTAATCTATGTATACAGTGTACACTAAATTCGTCATAATAAATTGTAATTATGTATACAATGTTACCAATTCGTCATAATAAATTGTAATCTATGTATACAATGTACACCAAATTCGTCATAATAAATTGTGATCTATGTATACAGTGTACACTAAATTCGTCATAATAAATTGTGATCTTTGTATACTATATACACTAAATTCGTCATAGTAAATTGTAACTATATACAGTGTACACTAAATTCGTCAAATAAATTGTAATCTATGTATACCAATGTACACAAATTCGTCATAATAAATTGTATCTATGTAACAGTGTACACTAAATTCGTCATAATAAATTGTAATTTATGTATACAATGTACACCAAATTCGTCCATAATAAATTGTGACATGTAACAGTGTACACTAAATTCGTCATAATCCTGATTGGAACCAAAACACTTCCGTCTTAGCGATAAGCTTGTAAAAGTTAGATTTACCATTTATTGCGTCACATTTAAACAACGTCATAAATATAATAAATTTGTTATATTTTAAACTATATTGTTAATATTTTGTCCATGTAAATAATTTCAGTGGTCAAAGGATGTATATAAAAGTCTAAACACAAATAAATTTCAACCAGTGTAATGATAACATAGTCAATATTACATTGGTTGAAATTTATTTGTGGACAGCCTTTTATTTACATCCTTATGGTGTAAAATCCATTAGCGCTTATAATTCAAATATTTAGTGGTCTGCATATTGTCTTTCAATATATTTGGCTGATTTAGATCAAAGATGCAGAGTTTATTTTTAATTGATATGTTTTATTGTATTAATGATCCAATAAACGGTTTTTCTAATAAGTGATTATTCAATAAATAATAAAATAAATAATACATTATTAAAAATATATGTTTATTAGGAAAGGTTATACTAAACCTTAAATGCAAAGGTGAAGGTCTTGAAAGCCTAGATTTAAAACTGGGTTACTATAATTTCTTAACTTTTTACATCAAGACTTGATATATACCAAGTTTTATACTAAGTTAGCTAAGAGCTTACACTACGTTTTCAAGTTCATTCTCATTTGGATTTGTATGAACATCCATTCTTCACTTATTACTCCTATGTAACCTATTGACCTTATTAAAAAAAAAGTTGTAGTTTATTGTAGTAAAATATTTTCTTCAAATATACTTAAGACTATATCCTTGATTTTTATTTTAATTGTTGAGAGTATTTAATTTTGTTTATACAGCGTGTTACAACAAAAACAAACATATGTGTGTCAAGTTTAGCGTAAAAATAATTGACATTTAAATAAAGTTGTACATTTTTTTACAGTTTTCTTAACTTAGTTATTTTTTTCGTACCGTCTTCTATCTAGTGTTTTACGCGGTTTTTCATTTTGCCTTTTTTATTTTTCCTCATTTATTCTACTGGTGTATAAAAAGAGTATTGTATTTGCAAATAACCGGGGAAAAAATTCGAAACCGGTATTTCACCTTATTGATCACTTTTGAATTTAGACTTCCTAAGGGGTTAAGCAAAGTTGTGTCTGCATTTGAGTTTGTATGTCTGTTATCATCGAAACTTCCTGTGTATATTTATGCTAGAGAGTTAAAATTTTGTCCGGAAATCAATCTTTAGATCCAGTTATTTTCCAGTTCGGAAAATAGCTTCTTTTTATGTTACTATGTTACCACAAAAAATCCAATGTGGCAGTCAAGTAACTTTTGATTGCAACAAAATGTATTCAGTGACAAGAAATTCCGAGTAAAAAACTTATTTTTTAACTTATCGTATAAACTTGCTTAATTTTTGTAATTTTTTTTGCAATTAAAAAAGTAGATGTTTAAAAATCTATGTTTATCGTGTGATTTGTCATAATAATCTATGTATATCAATACATTCTTATCAATAATCAATGTATATTATGGGGGACTAAATTCGTCATAACAAATTGTGACCTATATATACAGTGTAAACTTATTGGCTTTTATACTGCCTATAGAGGCAGCCCCTTGGAAACTTCTATATACTATATATACAGTCTACAGTGTTTCATCTCATTATCAGCATTTGTTCAATATTTATCTCATGACTTTTATACGTTTTTACAATAAAATGAAAATCGAAAAATAATCCAATTGAATTGAAATTTAGAACAAGTATATTCCTATACGTAATAAATAAGTATACAAGGCCCGTATTCAAAGACGTTTTCCTAACATTTTCCTAACATTCTCCTAACACCTAACTTTTTCCTAACATTTTCCTAACATTCTCCTAACATTCCTAACTTCTCCTAACTTTCCTAACATTTTCCTAAACCTAACTTTTTCCTAACATTTTCCTAACATTCTCCTAACACCTAATTTTTTCCTAACATTTCCTAACATTCTCCTAACATTTCCTAACACCTAACTTTTTCCTAACATTTTCCTAACATTCTCCTAACACTCACCTTAGGTTTAGGTAAGGGAAATGTTTTTAAGCCACGAAATTTAAATGATCGTTCCCGTGTTTTAAAAGTCATTTAGAGGCTTCGCATGATTTTTTTTAGTATCGCAAAATATCAATGTTATTAACTTATTACCTGGATTTACGACACACTTTGTCGTATTAATAACTATCTACAAAAATTTACATAATTTAAGTTACTGTTAATCCACTTACCTTACTTTTAGGGAGTTTACCCTGAAATTCTTTTAACACAATCAGATTTTTTATTTTCTATGGTCTGTTTGTGGCGGGCTATCGATTCAAAGAGGAAATTCAGTTGGTCTGGTGTGAATAATTCAGCCATTATTATACCAAAAATATTTTACACAAACAGAAATGAATTTGATGACAAAATACGAAAAACAAAATTGTGTAAATGATTTAGCAAAATGAAAACAGTGTTGCACTAATTAACAGGTCTTCATTTAGACACCTTTGGATTCGTACAACCTGGTCCACGTTCAAACACAAGAGTCTAGCCCGCAACTGTGCACGGAGAAAAATATCAAGGAAATATGTTGTTGACCCAGGTTTAGTTAAAATATTCTCATATACTTAAACTTTTATTGCGGTTAACTCTCATTCTATTTCTATAAAATAGTAATTATTAACTTTTAATTTTAAACTTATTAATATTAATAAGTAATATTAATTACTATATATACATGAATACTTTTTTTTATTTGAATATTTTAAGATAGAAAGATCTATTTAAGAAGCTCTTTTACATTTTTTCTGTGATAATTATGTGAATTATAATTTCTGAAATTATTCTTAAAAAATTATGTGTATGATTAAATGTACACTGGTACCTATCGTTAATATATTGTAATATCCGGGTGGCTCATTAATATCTAAAACATAACAGACGACTTAAAACTAATTTTGATTAAAAGTAAATTCATATATATACTGTTTGTTTTGTTTTTATTGGGCTTGAATTATGATGTTATTTATTTCCCAAGTATCACAACTTTGTATTTCTAAATAAACATGAGGCCCCTAGTTACGGATATTATACTTCGTCTATTTTAGATCATACAATTTAAATGCAAAAATTTCTCAATTTTCCCCAAAAAATAATTGCAATTTTTTATTGCACCAACAACAACTTTTTTTAAGCCTGACAGGATTTTATTATATTTTTACTTTTCTTCATTTATACCGTAGTATAGGAAAAGTATTGTGTTTGCAAAAAATCCAAAACCGGGATGAAACCGGAATTATACGTTTCAGGCGTTTTTAAGGCCTCCTGAGTGATTTCTTAAAGATGTCTGTATCTGTGTGTGTATGTGTGAGTGTCTGTTATCATCGTAGCTCCCAGTGTATTTATGCAAGAGAGTTGGAATTTTGTACAAAAATCAGTCTACCACTGTAGTTGTGCTGTTCGGAATATATTTTTTTATGACATCATTAACCCGCAATAATGACTCAGCGAAAATTTCGAAAAATCATAAAATGCGGAAAAATGATGCGATTGGTTTGAATTGTGGCACGCATGTGACTATATATAAGGCTACATATGTGTCAAGTTTCATCTCATTATCAACATTAGTTCAATTTTTATTGAATGACTTGTGTACGTTTTTTAAAAAATGTAAAAATTAGGAAATGGTCCAATTGAGTTGAAATTTAGTACAAGTGTACATTATTACTTAATTAATGAGTAGACTGAGTTTCGTTTCAGTACGACAAGTATATCTATGATTTTTGTTGTATCATAAAAATTAAGGAGCATTGAGCGTGGTCAATGCTGTATAGGTGACCGCTGAGAATAATACGGATGCATTTTTATATCTTAAGACGAGTAAAGCGAGTCCAAAAGCATGTTTCAGTATAAATTTGGCAAACTTTATTTCTGAGGACGAGCGAAGCGAGTCCGAAGTAGGGAGGATAAGCGTAGCGAATATGATGTAATGAGGAAAAGTTCCGAGGTACCCCGTATCCGATTTTTTATATTATAAAGGAGGAATACACTCATATCAAATTTTAAGTCAATACAATAATTTCTATTTTTTAAAGTTTCTAATACAAATAATTAGCTGGAACTTAGCAGTTCCATCAGTTCAACTGGCAGTTTCTGTGGTTTGGTCTTATATAAAACTACATGCGAGACAAATTTCACTTGATCCAAACATTTCCCGTGTTTTATGCATTTGTTAAATGCATTATTGTAGGTAAAATTTGTTCATAAAATTAAATTATACGGATAGCAAAACTAGACATAAATGTATATTTTTCTACCAAATTCTTAACTCTCTAGTATAAGTAGAGTAAAGAGGATCAACAGTGATAATATAATAGACACACACACATACAGACAAACAACTTTGTAAGAACTACTCAGGAGGTCTTAAAAACAACTGAAATAGATGATACGGTTTCGCAATTTTTTGCGTGTAAACTTCATTTACACCTACGGCATAAATGAGGATAAGTCAAAATGGAGAAATAATGTAATGGAGTTGAAATAAATTTCAACTCATACTTGTACCAATTGGTACAAATATAAATATACCAAATTTCGTTTCAATACGGCAAAAATATCTACGGGTTTTGTTAGATCATAAAAGTTTAGCAGCATCAGTGCCTGGATAGGTTACCGCTGGGAATAAAACTAATGTATTTACTATCTGAGGACAAGCAAAGCGAGTCCGAAGAAGTGCTGAAATACATTAGTGTGAATTTTATATTTTGAGGACGAGCGAAGCGAGTCCAAATTAGAGAGGCTGAGTGTAGTGAATCCGAGGAAAAGTCCCGTACCCGATTTTTAATGGATTTAAAGTGACTCAGAAATGAATAAGTTATTCTTAATGATAAAATTAATTATTATAAAGATCTTGAGTTCTTTTTAGCATGTTTCTATTTCTTTTGAAGTTGTAATACTTAATTAAGATTAACTCTATATTATAAATAAAATATTAGTCTGCTAAAATTATAACTTATGAATAATTTATGTACACAATTAAGTCTTAATATCTAATTAATTTATCAGTCAAACCAATGGTAACATGTATAAGTCATTAATACATTTGGCTCTTTATGTATCGATTTACTTAATACTATATAGAGTGCCTAAACACAACAAATATTTTTATATAGGTACTCTACATACTAAGTTAATACAATAAGTAATTTAATAGATTAAACTAGCATTGCAAGTTTAAATAAACTTTACATTTACATTGAACCTGGGTCAAAACATTATATTTTTTCCGTGCACAGTTGAGGACTAGACTCTTGTCGTTCAAACTTGAAACGCTTGATACTGCTTTATTTATGAAAGCTGTTACAATAATTGAACATTTGTATTTGTATTAACTCTACTGTTTACTGAAAACATATGTAAATAAAGTTTCTAATATATTTAACATTCGCAAAAGCAAGGCCGCATTGTTGTTTATGACAAAGTGTGTCGCAAATCCAGGTAATAAGTTAATAACATTGATATTTTGCGATATATTACGTTACTTACAATGGTATCACTTTTTGACATAACTACCTTAGGTTCTTACTAAATAAAATCATGCCAAGCCTCTAAAAGACTTTTAAAACACGATAGGAGAACGTTAGGAAAAAGTTAGGAGAATGTTAGGAAAATGTTAGGAAAAAGTTAGGAAAATGTTAGGAAAAAGTTAGGAGAATGTTAGGAAAATGTTGGGAAACGTCTTTGAATACGGGCCTAAGTTTCGTTTGAATACGGCGGAATAGTATATTTACGGTGTTTGTTGCATCATAATAGTTAAGCAACATTAAGCAAGATCAGTGCCTCGATGGGTGACCGATAGCAATAAAACTAATGTATTTACTGTCTGACCAGTATGACCAGCGAAGTGAGTCTTACTCACTTCGGTTTCTGTATTTCTGAGGGCTAGCGAAGCTTAGCGAATCCTACGACGTGGTAAGGAAAAATTCCATGGTTCCTCGAACCCGATTGTTTCAATCTCTGTCTATACTTCCATTCGGTTATTGTTGAAGTCTTTAACAATCGTTTAGTCTCTCGCTCAATCTTTCATTCTGTCTTTCCTTCAGTTTTTAGTTGAATTTTGTTTAATCTTTAACATGTTCTTGTAATTGTTGTTCGGTTCTATAGATTTTACGAAAGGGCTTTTATTTACAAACTATCACATGTTTCTTACCCTTAGTGTTTTTTCGAATTTTTGTTTAATTTTTTGTTCAGTTTATTCGTTCATTCATTTACGTGATCAATAGTTTTGTCTTCGTTCTGTCTTTCGTTGCTCAGTTCTTGTTTAATTCATGCTATACTCTTCCGTGAGAAGAAGCAGTTATCCTGGGAATCACTGCTGACTGACGAAGCGGGAGTGTTTCCACGCATTCTTCGTACGCATTTGTACACAGAATATATTATAATTCTTGTACATTATTTATTCCAGATTACCTGTTAAATAATTTATCTAAACATATTAGAAAAGTTAATGATACTAAAGAAAAGACTGTATTTTATATTTTAATATTTTATAAAGATTTTTTAATATTTTATTAAAGAAATTATTTTCTTTAAACGCGGAAGATGAGGTTTAACATAGATTATAGAACTTAAACAGCTTTAATTTTCTTCCTTAAAGTATAAATTTATATAATATATAATAGTTATGGTATAAATTATCATATAAACATAAGTTAACTTATATTATTCGTATATTTTTTTGTATACAGTCACTAACAGAAAAAAAACTATACAAAATGCAAAATTTTGATTTTGTTATGTTGTTACTTGTTTTCTAAATTGACGTTGGATCATCAAGCTTTTTATCTTTTTTAGCTAGGATTTCTTTTGAGAAATTTACTAATGGCATAAGTGACATAGCGGGCGTCGGACCCTGCAATGTATCCATGCAAAAGTACAGTACTTTATCACCTTATTATGATAAGTGATATCAATTAAATTAACGAAGACTTCAGTCCTTTTTTTATTAAACTTTATTCAAAATAAATTGACGAAGAGCTTTCGCCCAGGGATCCTGAGCTTCTTCAGTTCTTAAAAATGACAAAAAACAAAAAACATTCAAAATTTTATTAATTTTCAAACTTTCTCATTTTGTCATTTTAAGAACTGAAAAAGCTCAGAATCTCTGGGCGAAAGCTCTTCGTGAATTTATTTTCAATCAATTTTAATAAAAAAAAGACTAAAGTCTTCGTTAATTTAATTGATATCACAATTAAAAACAGTCCAAAAAACGTCTAAAGTTATTATGATAAGGTATAACATTTTAATATGACTTCAAAATAATAAATGTTTTTATATGACTTCATAAATTATTTTAAGTAGCGTCCATGTTTTGGGACTCTTGAGTCGAATGAAACTATTTCGAAGCTCTCAAAGCCATGGTCCTCTGTTTTAAATCTTGGTACCTTCGAAACATATTTATAGTTTTTATTTACACTATATTAGTAAACCACTACAAAGTAAATTTGACATGGAGGTACATAAGCCGGGCGAAGTTTCCCCTCAAATGCTTGCTTACTTTCTTAACAATCAATTTCTTGCTTTACTTTTCAGATTATGCTTTATAGACTGAGAAGTAGAATTACTACTTGTTACTCAATTTGTTTTCTGTATTTTCTGTTACACCCCGTAAATTCTTCAGATTGTTACTTCCCTACTTAGAATAATACTAATATAGAAGGAGCATATCGTAAACGCAATGTAATTCTACTGATAACACGAATGCCGATCGACTGGTGGTCATAGGTAGAGGTACCACCTTAACAACGAAACATTATTTTAAATATGTGTCATAAATATCCATTAATGAAGAAAGATCGTAAAGAACAAATATAATAACTTAAAACACTTGTTGTTGAGTATTTAATAAAACCGGTCTTAGATGGCAAAAGGATAGCGGAATACAAGAATCTACACTTAGTTGACATTAAACTACAATTTAAAATGCTTAAAATATTGTAATGCACCGACATTTATATTAGGATTTTATGAATAATCAATCATTAGTTAATAATAGAACATAATAATTCAGCAACCGAAAGTATTGCCAACTTTGTTTTTAAGAAAATTGTATATTGTGAGTGTGGCAGCATTATTTACGACCACCAGTGAACCGCTTTTCGTTTTATCAGTAGTGCTCCTTCTATATATAGTATTATTCTAAGCTTCCCTATAACCTTCAATTTTGTACACCATGTAACTTCTTCAGATGGTTTCCGATTATCAATGAAGTAAATTAGGTCCATCGGGCAATGATTTTTCAGGTTATACTCGGCCTTATTAACAAGAAAAGTTCATAAATCCCCTTTTAAAATATTGCGGGGTTGACCCAAAGAAGAAAGCAGTCACTGTTTAAAATATATCTTAATTTTATAGAACCAAGAGATAACAAAATGCCAAATAGAATGGTTTCAATCATTTACTTGAAATTTGTTTGAATTTTCACAAGTTTCGTTTGGTTTGGTCGGTCTGACACTCGCGTGATTATTTACGTCCCATCTGGTCTCTGTCTTAACAACTTGCAACTGAAATTTGGCAAGGGAAGTCTTCGTTTAAAACATTTCAGTAACTAATTCAAAGTGTCTGTATTTAGATTTCATATAAAGTCGTGTGTAGTTAAAATATTTATGTTCTACTTATTGTCTTTTGTTATTTTATTACTTTTATTTATGCCCTACTTATTGACTACTGGGATTTTATTATTTTTATTTATGTCCTACTTATTGACTACTAATATTTTATTATTTTTATTTATGTCTTACTTATTGACTACTGATATTTTATTATTTTTATTTATGTCCTACTTATTGACTACTGATATTTTATTATTTTTATTTATGTCTTACTTATTGACTACTGATATTTTATTTTATTTATTTCCTACTTATTGACTGCTGATATTTTATTTCTCAATTTTTCTTCGCTACTTCAAAAAGCACATCTTTAGTTCTCTTAAAAGATACAAACAATTTTTAGGTTCTTTTAAAGTATCTCTATGCACATAGTTCTATTGACTTTTCTAAGGGCCCAAGTTCATCTGAGAAAACCTTATTAAGTCCTTGTAAGTACTGTAAATGTTAACGTAACCATTATATTTAAATTGTCTAAAGCTAAAATATGAGTTCTCCTTAAAAAATACACATTTTTTAGCACTACTAAATGACAATAGTTTATATTCAGTAACTAGATGAGTAAAATTTTTAGTACTTTAAAAGTACATCTAAGCTCATCTTTAATTTTGTTTAAATCAGTATAAAATAGATTCTTTAGTACCTAAGAACCTCTGAGTGCATATTTAGTTCTCTTAATAGGTACAATTTGTTATTTTGTACCTTTTAAACTTTTAAGTTCATCTAAGTAGATACAGTAAATTTTTCAGTACTTTCCAAGTACATCTTGAGTTATCTTAAAAATTCTTTAACACCTTTATTGTTTCTCTAACCTCATCTTTAATGTTCTTAATAGATACTCTGGTGTATGTACTTTTGAATACAATATACTTACACTTAATACTTCACTTTACTTACCTTATACCTATAGTAACACTTCACTTTACTTACAATATTACTATATACTTAATATTCACTTTACTTACAATATTACATACTTAATACTTACTTACTTACTTAATACTTCACTTTACTTACAATATACTTATAGTTAACACTTCACTTTACTTACAATATACTTATACTTAATCTTTACTTTAATTACTTACATACTTTACTTCACTACTTACAATATACTTATACTTAATACTTCGCTTTACTTACCATATACCTATAAACTGCGTAGGCTTCCGCGGTTGTTGTTATGAAGATTTAGGTCTTCCGGTGGTTACCGCGTCATCTACATTGACGCGGTCACCACCGGAAGACCTAAATCTTCATATACCTATAGTTAACACTTCACTTTACTTACAATATACTTATACTTAATACTTCACTTTACTTACAATATACTTATACTTAATACTTCACTTTACTTACAATTACTTTACTTAATACTTACTTTACTTACATATACTTATACTTAACACTTCACTTTACTTACAATATACTTATACTTAATACTTCACTTTACTTACAATATACTTATACTTAATACTTCACTTTACTTACAATATACTTATACTAACACTTCCACTTCTTAACAATATACTTATACTTAATACTTCACTTTACTTACGAATCAGTTATTCCTTTAGTTAATCCACCATTTACGGCAACGCCTCCAAATTTGGGTTAAATTAATTTTATTTTTAAGTGAATACCATTTATTACATTTGTTCCATAAATAGAATAAACCTTGAAGAAATGCGTATCAATAGAAGAACCTTAAGTTGAATTGTTGAATAATGGCCTTCTTCTACTGTATGTATATTAGCTATATATCCTGGTTTTTTTTTTGTATAGCAAATGATAAATTGCGTGTTTTTCTTTTATTAAATTTCAGCATAACTAGACCTAAAGCCTGATTTTTGTGCCAAGTCTCAACTCTCTAGTATAAAGACAAAGGGAGTTACGCGTGACATTGACACACACACACACACACACACACACACTCACAATACACACTGACTTCTTGATGAAAACCACTTATGACGTCATAAAAATGCCTGAAACAGAAAATCAAATCAAGTGTCTAATTGAATAAATAATAAATCAAAAATAATTATGGATAAATAAAGAATATTAAGAAATAACATTAATAACTATATAAAATAAAATATGAAAGTAAAATAAAAATAAATGAATTTAAAATACTTTAAATTAGATAAATTTTATGTAGTTTTATGATATACCTCACAGCACAGGTTTTGGAAACTAAAGTGAGACGTATCTAAACTGTACTACCTAAATATATTGAAGACTTGAAATCTTTTTTTTTGGGCTTTCAAGGGATCTGTGTTACTCGATAGTAACCTACTTCAAGACATTATTAAGGTTATAATGAATCAATCGTTATCAATTTTTCGCGCTTTATTTGTGTTCAATTTTTTTGAATTCAAAAAAATAGCTAATTCTATATTAGTCTCTGATACTAAGACTAATACTATATTAGTCTCTAATACTGATAATAGTATTAGTCTCTTTGTTTGTGTTTTTTGTGAATTTTGAAAAAAAACGAGCTTATGAGGTTAGGGTAATGGAGGAGAAGTGGGGTAGGTTGATTTTTTGGATTTATTTATTATTTATATATATATATATATATATATATATATATATATATATATATATATATATATATTATATATATATATATATATATAATATATATATATATATATATATATATATATATATATATATATATATATATATATATATATATATATATAATATATATATATATATATATATATATATATATATATATATATATATATATATATACGGACTATATATATACGGAGAGAGACTATATATATTATATATATATATACGGACTATATATATACGGAGAGAGACTATATTATATATATATATATATAATATATATATATATATATATATAATATATATATATATATATATATATATATGTGTGTGTGTGTTGTGTGTGTGTGTATGTATGTATATATATGTACGAGATTTTTGTGTCCTAGACGTTTCTATGGGACACGATAACTTTTGAACGCTTTCTTGGATCGAAATGAAACTTAGTACAAAAATCAACCTTGTTAATGTCCCGAACCCTATTGTTTATAAAATAGGTGTGACGTCATTGACCCTCAAAAATGACCCCACAACCATTTTAAAAAACCATAAATCTTCATAATCGTAAAGTGTTTAGATGAGGTTGCAATTTGTTACACATACTACTATGTATGATTCACAAACATACAAAGTTTCATTGTATTATCAGTATTAGTTCTGGTTTTATTGATTAACATATATATGCCAAACAAAACAATGTCATTTATGGACATAATGTAAAATTTGAAAATTCGCTTATATCGTGGCAGTATGCCACTTATATACTTCGACCCGCTCTTTAAACGCACACATGTCAAAAAGAGAGCTAGCCACAGATTGTTGTCTGAGTTATGGCCTTAAATAACTTTATTTAATTTTATAAATATCACTAGAAATAATTGTTAATGAAAAAAAGTCATTTTTTTGTTAATTTTTTAAGTTATTTATCTTGTTTGGATTCATTCAAAATTCAAAACAGTTGTGAGAAAACGTTGTTTATGTAACGACTGCTAAGCAAAATTAGTATGAGAGATATAGCCGAAATTAAAACTCATAAGATGAAGGAAATATTTTTTTAAACTATCAGTTCGTGAAGATGTCAAGTCCAGAATACGCGCTATGTGTGCAATCTAAACAAAAATACTCTACCTACTTCATCAGCAGAACTGTCTCATAAAACTCTATTTCGACGATTTATGCTGCAGTGAATATTTGAATGTAAGGCGTCAAAGAAAAACAAAATAATTTTAGACGTAAATTCCGATTTGACATGTCTTAAAGAAATTATTTTTGGACAACACAAATATAGATTTTTTAAATCTTTGAATTTGATAGTATAAGTCAACTTGGTGACTGTATATCTATTAGAATTGTCCTTTACATGCATACAATTATTATTAATATTAATATATATATATATATATATATATATATTATATATATATATATATATATATATATATATATATATATATATATATGTAATATATATATTATATATATAATATATATATATATATATATATATATATATATATATATATAATATATATATTAATGTCTACTGGGACATTACTGTTTTGCTGACACGATATAGAGAAAAGACCCGCATATGGGCTGCTCGTCCATTCTCCAAACCATCGGTGGAAAACGTACACTGGTTTAATGTAAAAGGATAGGACACGACAAAACTAGATGACTGGCTGATTCTAGAGTTAATGAATAAATTTTATTATTAATGAATAAATAAATTTCGAGTATTTCCATCTTTTATTAGATCATTTTAGGACAAATTCAATACTTTTTCTTTATGTCTCTGGTAGCAGGTGGGAAAAAATAAAAACAACCTTTACAAATCTGGGGTTAACCTCTAATTTACATAAGTCATATCCTAAATAAGGATTATATCAATGTTTTAACAACAAAACAAACGTCCATTGTTCCAAATTAGGTGTATTATTATCCGCTACCATATTGGTAAATTACTAATGCAAATTCTAAATAAAATTAGGAAATATTTACAGAAAAGTAATTAGGGGTGTTGAAAATAAAAAGACAGATGACATTGATCGTTTAAATATTTGATGTAATTAATTTGATCTACTTCTTCCGGTTTAAGTTTTATATACAGTTAACTCGCACCGTACATTTACGGTGCGAGGGAGGGAAATAGCATTCTATTTCCCTCCCTTGGCAGTTAAGGTTCCGGCATATCGCTCAGATAGACAAAACTTAGATTGGTATTTTGATTTAATAGAGATTGAAATTAATCGAAGCGGGGATGGTATGATACTTATGTCTGTAAAACTGACCCAGCATTTCCTCCCACTCAACCTCTTCCGCAGGCTCCTCTATCTTTAGATTTATGTATTGTATTAATTACTTTATCTCCAGCCAGTGTTAAATGTAAAATTTATTCACTAGTTTTTAGAGAGTAAAGAAGCACTTTTCCCTCCCAAGGGAGAAAAAGTTACTTTTCTCTCCTTTGGGAGAAAAAGTTACTTTTCTCTCCTTTGGGAGTAAAAAATAACTTTCTCCCTTGGGAATAAAAAACGTTTCCTATTATTGGGTTATTTTAGCCAATTATATCAATTTTTTAGTGGAGTGGTATTCTCTAAATTTATACTGGTGACCGATCAATTTTTGTAATTTTTCCCGGGGAGTGGCACCTATAAAATTTATAAGGGGTTCCGACCCAAAAAAAATTAGAATAAAATACAACAGAACGTATTAAAATAAAATCAACGTCTGGAGGTAAAATCATGTATGCACCTTTGGAGTAAAATGTCATTTTCCCCCTCGCAATTACCTCTCTTAGCTTCGCCTCGGTAGTTAAATACTTTGGTTCCCTCGGCTTCGCCTCGGTAGTTAAATACTTTGGTTCCCTCGGCTTCGCCTCGGTAGTTAAATACTTTGGTTCCCTCGGCTACTTTGCCTCGGCTAGCCTCGGTAGTTAAATACTTGGTTCCCTCGGCTTACGCTTTAGGAACCAACTGACTGCTCAGGGATAATAATATCATTCTTTACTCCCTTGGTGTATAAATAGCTATTATAAAATCTTTAAATGTGGACCACGCATGTTATTTTTAATAAGAAACTTTATGCTTTCATTAAGTGTTTACTCCTACTAAAAGTTAATTTGAATCTAGTTTGAATTTTAATTAATTTTTAAAGTTTGACCTGTTTAAAAGTTGCGGTAAATTAAATTAGGGCGAGTGGCATCAAGTAACAGAAAATTGAACTGAAAAGAAATTTGACGGCGTGAATAATTTTGTTTTGTTTTTAAATGTTATGTTAGGTTCCTTACTCTTGGATTAGTTTCTCTTCCATCTGGCAAAAAATAGCTTTGTAAATTTCATTAAAATTAAATACCTCTTATAATTCGCAAGACGTAAAAATGCAAACAAACATAAAAAATAAGTTAATAAAAATAATGAATTAAGTCATAAGAAAATGTTAAGACTTAAGAAAGAACTAGGATGATTCTCAAAAGGTTGTATTTTTTTTAAAAAAAGCTAAGAAGTAAGTAACCTAATAAACTTTCGTATGATCTACAAGTTCTTTGGTACAATTCGAGGAGATATCCTACAGGTGTTTTGATAGTCTTATCAAAGTTCTACTAAAAAAAAAATGAAGAAACCTCCAATATTAATCACTCCCATGCGTGTTTTCATTTCCTTATCACCGACACATTTTTATTTCGACCTAGTTTTAGCGCGACAACACGTGTGCACCACACTTACCTTTCAATCTGAATATATATTTTTTCTTAATCGAACCATAATAGTTTTTCATCCTAATCGTTTTCTTGTTTCTAAACATATTTAATTTTCTTAATCATTTCTCTTTGTAAAATTATCTCATTTTACTTTCCCTCGTTTATACTGTAAGTATATGGGAAAAGTATTGTGTTTACAAAAAAATCCAAAACCGGAATGTCACCGGAATTATCCGTTTCAGGTGTTTATAGGTTGTTTTTCTAACGGTCTAGTAATAAATACTAATAAAAGTGTATCCATGGTTTACAGTAGTAGAATAATTTCCAGGCCACTACTGTTTATGATAAATGCAAGTCCATTAAGTGTTGTTCCTATTACTAAACTTTTAGGTTTACAAATTGATCGTGAGTTCAAATATGATGTGCATGTAAATAATATTGTAAATAAACTAAATAGTGCTTATCATCTTATTAGAAAATTAAAGAGTTACAACTCCACTAATGTGCTATTAATGTTGTATCATGGATTAGTATATCCTTATCTATCTAGTCACGTGCTCGCCTGGGGTTTAAGTCCTCAAGCTTGCAGAGTATTTATATTGCAAAAAAGAATTTTAAGGTTAGTATTTAATATTCCTTATAGAAACTCAGCCAAACCTTCTTTTATTAAACATAATATATTGACTCTATACTCTATAATTATTTTAAAAGCATGTAAATATATTGTACAGTTCTCTGATAAGTTTATTAGTTATAAGGATGTACATAATGTAAATACTAGGAATAAAAACAAACTTTACCCTCAACAATGTAGAACAGCCAGGTTTCAATCATCTCCTCATAATATTGCTATCTCCTGTTATAATAAACTTCCTGATTATATTAAAACCAACTGTGCCTCTGCTGAGCCATTTAAAAAGTCAGTCAAGAAATTCTTGTTCAGCAAGGCTTTTTACTCTATTAATGAATACTTAAAATAATTCAACCCTGTTTTTTATTTATAAAGAATGTTTTCTTGTATAATAATGTATTATGTAATATTTGACATGTTGTATCTTGTAATAAGCTAACACAATAAATAAGATTATTATTATTATTATTATTATAAGGCCTCCTGAGTGGTTTTCACAAAGTTTTCTGTCTGTATGTATGTGTGTGTGTTTGTGTCTATTATCATCGTAGCTCCTAGTCTATTCATACTAGAGGGTTAAAACTTCGTTCAAAAATCCGTTTTTCGCTGTAGTTGTGTTATTCGAAAAATATTTTAATTATGACGTCATTAACCCGTAATAATGACTCAGCAAAAATTTCGGAAAAATGATGCGATTAGATTAAGATTTAGCACACATGTAGCCATGTATAAGTCTAACATATGTGCCAAGTTTCATATCATTATTAGCATTAGTTCAATTTTTATCAAATGACTTGTGTACGTATTTTAAGAAATTGTAAAAAAATCGGAAAACAATCCCATTTAGTTGAAACTTAGTGCAAGTGTATACCTTTATGTAATAAATAAGCACACTAAGTTTCGTTTCAATGAGACAAAGAATATCCATGATTTTGTTGGATCATAGAAGTTAAGCAGCATTGAGCGTGGTCAGTGCTTTATGAGTGACAGCTGAGAATGAAACGGATGCATTTACTATTTGAAGACAAGCGAAGCGAGTCCGAAGACGTGTTGCAATATGAATTTGTTGACTTTTATATTTTTAGGACGAGCGAAGGATGAGCGTAGCGAATCCGATGTGATGAGGAAAAGTTCCCAGAGACCCCGTACTTGATTTTTTATGTTTTGTCAATATATTTTTTTATAAATTAACTGTTATACTAAATTCTGATTAGCAAACACTATCGTTTAGTTGAAGATAAAGTATATTTAGAGTTTAGTACTTAAACAAAAAATAAAAGCCATGAAATTAGCTTATTTTTGTTGTCACACTTTACATTTTGTTTCACCTCGCTTCCTCGATAGCGTACCTGGTATTTGTAATAGTTTGGGTTCGATCATTCCAACATATAGTTCTCATTTAAACGTGCTGATAGGGGCATGTATAGACTAGATATCTTATCATTACGACCAGACCATAAGGAAGATTGCTTCTAATCAGTCAGTTGTTAACCTCTCAGTCTCATGATTATATAGTAGTTGTTGGTTAATTTCACATCCTACGGTTTGTCTGTCGATAAACTCTTCTTATTCTACTGCCAAAGATTACAGGTAGATTCCTAGCCACTTTGCTGTAAACTTTACTATCCGTCTTTGAAAATAGTATTTTTAGGGCTTGACCAAGGTATGGACATAACAATCGGTGGAAATAGTTACCATTCACTTCGTGTATGACCTTAATTCCTAGGTGGTGGTTGTTTGTTTTGTTTATTGTTTAACACTGAAGATGCCTGGCATTCGCCATGCGAAACGTCTGTTATTAATGTTTATGTAAATAAAAACTTTAAAGGACTGAAGTCTTCATTAATTAACCTAGAATGTAATTCCTAGGATTAAAAAATATTAATTGGCGATAAAAAATTATTGCCGGTACCAAGATTCGAACTTTTGAACCCTGGCTGTGAGTACTTAAAGTGGTCTTATCAACCTCTCGATAATATACTTTGTTGGATAAAAAGTTTAGCAACATCAAGCGAAGTCAGTGCCTGGATGGGTGACTGCAGGAAATTAAACGACTGAGGACGAGCGAAGCGAGTCTGGAGACGTTTTGCTGTATAAATTTGGTGAATTTTATATTGTGAGGACTTGTGAAGCGAGTCCGCAGTAGTGAGGATGAGCGTAGCGAATCCGATGTGTTAAAGAAAATTCTGAGGTACACCGTACCCGATGTTTTAATAATGTAAACAAACTTTCAGGATAACAATTGATTTTATTGAACTGCACACGTAGTTTATAAGTGATGTTTATTGCAAATTATGAAGACTTGAGACCTCCAAGGCTGTTTTCTTCATTATTTTCTACCAAACTTGAGTGGTTTCTATTTTATTGATAACTGAATGTACATCATTATTTTTTATTTTGTTCACCTCAAAACTCTCGTTATCATTGTGTTGGAATAGCTACTGTAGTCATTCTTACTCTGCAAAAGTCATACTTTAAAAGACATTTCTCTTTTCACACCGATTCTACTCATATAAGCCCTGTTCTTGTGTTTCAAAGCTTAAAAATCTGCTTAAATGAAGTTGAGAAGTACTGTACTTAGAGTTTTTATATTTCACTTAGAACCAGAAATATTTAAATTTTAACCCATTGAAACGTGTTTTAGTCTTAGTGCTTTTAATATTATATAGATTCCAGAGTTTAAAATACAACAGCATAAACAATTCGTACGTATAGTTACGCATAGTTTCCTATAGTTACGCATAGTTTCCTATAGTTACTACGCCTTGTTCTATGTATCATAACGTTTCTAGTGTCTTGTATAATTTCTTTGACCTCCATAATTTTTTTGGGGGTATTAGTTCCTTTATTAGATAAACGTAATAGCTAGAGGCAGGTTTTATTTTAAGATGTGTAGACATTACGTATGGTGACGTAGCTTTATGTCCACTACACCACGAGACTTATGACTGTTGCGTAGTACGTATAAAATAAGAGGGGGAAAGAGTTGGCTCGCATGTGTATTGTTGTAAATCAAATTTCTAAATTGAAATAGATTACCAGTGTTGTCTCAACTTTGTATAAACATGATTTACTCATGAGTCGTTTGTTGTTTTGTATTTGATTATCGTGTGTCATAGAAAATATTTGATTTTCGTGTTAAATCGACTTGGAATGTTTTGTTAAAAAGATTACGTGAAATATAACACCGGAAAAATCTAGCTAATATTGTTTAAATTTTGATTATAACAGCTGTATACGGATTAAAAAAGCTTGGTTCTGTTAATGATATGTTTAAATTTCACTTTGAAATTCTATAGCGTGCAACCACTGTCGTGCATTTCGAGAATCCAAAGCTCAAGCTAGCTTGAATCTTAACTTAGTTTCTGAAGGTATAGTACCTACTACCTATGGGAGAATTATCTATATTCGCAAAAAAGTGCTTCGTCGACTTGATAAAATTAAAAATACATTTTATTTTAACTTTTCTCGTGTCTGTAAGTCTATGTTGTATTAAGATAAGAAGAATAGCGCCTCCTGTGCTTGGAGCACGGTATTTAGGTTCTTCCTTTTATGTGGTTCAATCACACTGCCCAAAGAGATTAAGTTAAAGAGACACTGTTAAAAGGTGTCTAGAAGTGTGACAGTTTCCAGTGAGTACCATAAGGGTATACAATTAAATGTATGTTACATGATTTAAGACGAAATGGTCGAAAAATAATGTAATATTTATGAGAAATTGTAATTATTCTGAAAAATCAATAAATGATGTCACCAATCTACAGTTCCACGCTACCTAGGGAATAATAAGACATGTAATATCCTCCCAATAATTATTAGTCTCTTTTTTATTGCCCTTGTAGTGCTGTGTTTCGCTATTGAAGTCAGTCATAAGACTTTGATTTCAACTAATAGCTCAACCATGGCTGACTAGGTGTAATACTGGTTCTGTTTGGGCTGGTAATGAGACCTCTTTTATGCAAAGTATTTTTTGGGACGGGGTCCCCTATGAGATGGAACCTACCCTTATAGACCAAGAGCCCAGGGGTGTTTTGTTAATAAAAAGTGTAATGGCTGGAACCGGCCTCAATTTTTCGTAAATACCTTCCTGAACAAGGATCTGCAATTCTGCCGACTCGTATCGGATGGGTGTCCCAGGCAGAACGCACTTTAGGGGTCAAAGGTTCTGCCTGGGACACCCATCCGATACTAGTCGGCAGAATTGCAGATCCTTGTTCAGGAAGGTATTTACGAAAAATTGAGACCGGTTCCAGCCATTACACTGTTTTTAACTTGGGTGGTAAATTTGACCTGTAAAGTGCGTTCTGCCTGGGACCCATCCGATACGAGTCGGCAGAATTGCAGATCCTTGCTCAGGAAGGTATTTACGAAAAATTGAGACCGGTTCCAGCCATTACACTTTTTATTAACAAAACACCCCTGGGCTCTTGGTCTATTAAAAAAAAAACAAGAAAACATAGGGAAACAAGGGCCAGATTCGTTCGAACCTTGTCGAAAACTACTTTAAAGTATCTTTTTTCTAAACTTGAAGAAGATTTTAAATTAGTTTTAATACAGTATTTTTTATAAATAAATACTGACTATTTAAATTTATTTAGCTGTTTGACTTCGCAACACTTTATACCGCCTCATAAAATAATGAATAGATTGCTAAAACTTCGTACTCGCTTTACTCATCAAAATTTAGAAATCCAATATCCAGGAAATTATTAATTGTAATTTTCATGTAAAACAACATTAATCTCATGCACCGTGTCATACTGTGCTAGACAGAATGACATAAGACAATCAGAGACATGTTTGCATATATCATAGATAATAGAGAGTATATATTATTGTATATATATTAGAGTACATATATAATTTTATTGAAATCTCCATGTGATGCGGGTTAGTATGGCGACACTAGCGCATTCTTATGGTGTCCCCATGTAACCCATTGCTCTATACAGTTATATACATAGAGATATATACTAGAGAGGGCATAGCCTATCTCAATTCATTGAGAGGCCTGAAACATCTCTTTAGGGCTCTCAGGGATTTGTAACTTCATTGAAACCTCCTTCATGAGTGATTTAAGGTTATCATAAATCAATTGTTTTCGGCTGCCCGCACATTTTTTTATGTTATGATTTGTATATTCAACATTTTACCATATAAGTTATTGTAATATTGTACTGATTATTAGTAATATTTATAAGCGAAGGTGGTCAGGTTACTTTTTCGATGTTTCAAAATTTTACCTTTATGGCTCGTCTAGTTATAATAGCTCTATGGTTATATAGGAGTGCCACCTCCCTGGCATCTATTTATTAAATAAAAGGTTTCGATTGTGATTCTTACCATCCCAAAATAATCAATTAATTTGATAACTTGGTAGTTTACACTGTACTAATGGATGTTGTTGTTGTTTCAGGACTGCTGGAGATGGCGGCGGCTGCTGAGAGTAGTATAAGATTTAGTGGTCATACTATAGACAAAGCAACCAAAGCTAAAGTAACTCTGGAAAATTATTATAGTAACCTTATTATGCAGCATATCGAACGGAAACAAAGGTATCATCTGTTTATTTTATTTTAGGGTTAAGCTTTTACAATGTAGCTGGACTGAGAGTGTTGAATCAAGACCCAAATTAAATGAGATATTATCAAAGCCAACTTTGATGAGCATACAGTAAATGGGGACTAAAAGTGGCCAAAGTACTTTTTTACTTTTTCTCGCCTACTACCGTAGTGTATAAGAAAAATATTGTGTTCACCCTAAAAATCCAAAAAAATGAAAAGGTATCAATATAATTATCTGTATCAGGCGTATACTATGTATCAGGTGTTAAGTATATGACGTTTTAAGTGGTTTTTCATCATGCTGTCTGTGCGTTTTTCATAACTCTCACTGAGTTTACGTTACAGAGTTAAAACTTGGCACAAAAATCAGTCTTATAGTTTAGTTGTACTGCTTTTTTTAAACCAAGTTAACTTATTTTGCTGTCATCAAAAATTTAAACCGTTGAAAATCTTTAATTTGTCCAGTCGGGTTGAAATTTATCTCATTTGTACTATTAAGTGGTAAATCTATCCACAAATTTCATATTAATATTGATTGTCACTTTGAAAATATCGACTGGTACCGATCCTACCGTCAATGTCTTGAACATAGACCTAACTTTGAAGGGTTTCTCATTCTTATTTTTTTTGTAGGTTAGCGAAGCTTGAAGAAACTTTGAAGGACGAAGGACTGAGTGAAACAGAGAAGCAGGAGAAAAGGAATCAACATGCTCAAAAGGAAACTGAATTTCTCAGGCTAAAACGTTCTAGACTGGGTGTTGAAGATTTTGAACCTCTTAAAGTTATCGGCAGAGGAGCGTTTGGAGAGGTAATTCATTTAGCCACAATTGCTTCAAATTGTAACATTTAATGGCTCTTAAAATAGCATAGGTTGAATAAATCAGTGTTTACTCATGTGCTTATTTAGCTATCTAAAATGCAATATGCTGTTGGAACTAAATAAACTTAAATAATAAAAGAATTGAAGTCTCTCCACAAAACAAAACATTATAGGCAAAGTGCCTTCTGAGCCTTATACCTGGTGAGAAAACATAGATTCATTTCTCTTCTTTATTAACATCTCAATAATTTTGCACTGATGATGCACTGGCCTCTAGTTAGGTTGAATGCACTTTGCCAATAACGTTTGTTTTGTGGAGAGACTTTTACACTTTCATTATTTGTGATGGACTCCATGCACGCTCATTCTACTCTTAAAAATAAACTCCGTTCATGCTGATTAATTATACACATAAGGTCTCGAAAAAAAACTGCGTAGGCTTCCGCGGTTATTGTCATGAAGATTTAGGTCTTCCGAGGGTGACCGCGTCAATGTAGATGAAGAATCCGACGTTTCGCTTCCACTGTGGGAGGCATCTTCAGGGATGTAGAACATCATGGATAGAAACACAATGCTCTACAAAAATGAACATCCCTGAAGATGCCTCCCACAGTGGAAGCGAAACGTCAGATTCTCCATCTACATTGACGTGGTCACCACAGGAAGACCTAAATGTTCGTCTCGAAAAAATTTTAAATACAGTTTTTGCTGAGGCTGAAGCTTACTTTGCTTCCTAGGCTATGCCAACTTCAAAAAAAAAATCTGTTTTTATTTCACTAAAAAACATCTTGAGCCTATTTTTTTGTTTTGGTTTGACACCACTAATAGTTTTTACTTTTCCTCATTTTTACCCTATGTTTATAGGAAAAGTATCGTGTTTGTAAAAAATCTGAAACCGGGATATCACCGGAATAATTCGTTTTAGGTGATTTTAAAAGTTAAGCGGCATCGAGCATGGTCAGTGCCTAGATGGGTGACCGCTGAGAACATTACGGATGTATATACTACCAGAGAAGGAGCGAAGCGAGTCCGAAGATGTGTTGCAGTATAAATTTGGTGAATAGTATATTTTGAGGAAGATCGAAGCGAGTCAGAAGTAGGGAGTAACGAGCATAGTGAATACATTGTGATGAGTAAAAGTTCCGAGGTACTCCGTACCCCGATTTTTTTTCCTAGGAATACATTCCAAATAATTTTAGTGTCTATTTCCCCCAAAATATTTTCAGAAAAGTGTAGAGGAATGATTTTCCTTGAAATCATATCAGAAAATTGTGGTGTTCTTTTTTTTCTTTTAATTTAGCTTCCTTCTTATTACAGGTTAGATTAGTTCAAAAGAAAGATACGGGTCATGTATATGCTATGAAAATACTGCGTAAAGCTGATATGTTGGAGAAGGAGCAAGTTGCTCATGTCAGGGCGGAGAGAGACATTCTTGTCGAAGCTGATCACCAGTGGGTTGTCAAAATGTACTACTCATTCCAGGTATTGATTCTGAATGGTGTTATATATAATATATATATATATATATATATTTGATGATACGGCTATTTTTTCCTGAGCCCTGTCTTTTTAGTACTTCTTTTGTATATTATATAACAAATACACTACTAATTTATCATAATATATATCATAGTATATAACCCTCATCAGATGAGGTTCAGGAAGTATTACATTTTCAGTGTGTGTATGAACCATTTTTAGTGTAGAAGTTTGACTGATTATTAGATTTAGTAACAGAGGCTTTCAAACATTTTTTTCTGCAGAACCCTTCTTCAAATTACTTATGAATTTTCTACAAAACACACACACACACACACATATATATACATAAATATATATATAATATATATATATATTTATATATATATATAATATATATATATATAATATATTTATATATATATATATATATATATATATATATATATATATATATATATTATATATATATATATATTTATATATATATATAAATATATATATATATATATATATATATATATATATATATATATATATATAATATAAATATATAATATATATATATATATATATATATATATATATTATATATAAGCTCATTATTTCTTTGAAAATTCACTAAAAACACTAAAATTAGAGTAACTGTGTATGAACCCTCTTATATTTACTGTTTGGATTTAATTTTATTGTCTAGACTGATAATTTATGGTGAGTTTTACTTTTTATTGCATTTTCGGACATTGTGCGTGCATATTTAATTCTGTAAAATAATTGTTACAATCTTTTAGAAAATACAAAACTGTTGTAATTGGCGCATCACATGTTTTTTTTTTAAGATTTTGAAAAATCTACAGATGAAAGTTTATTGCCTTAAATATAACTCTATTAATTATCTCTCTATTAATAAAAATATATACTACAACTAAAATTAGCTGCTTGTTTTAAGTAATAAAAAAAAACCTAGTAAAAATATATTTCTTAAAAAAATTATTAACTTTTTATAGTAAAAAATTTAATGCAACACATTTAAAACAATAATGTCAAGGACTGTAAATAATTAGTTTACATTTACAATGGTAAAACAAGGAAAATTCGAGCCAACTCCCTGGTGGACTAAATGTGAACTACTTGTTTTGTTTGACAGAAATAACATTTGTTTCCCCCGACTTTGTTTATATATTGCTTTAGTTAATACACAAGTTACCGGGGCAGGTTGTCACTGCTGTATCAGAGGTGGTTACAACAAGGCTTATCTTTAATGAGCCGCTAGGTTCGGTTAGAGGTTTGTAATTTTTGATCTCAGAGTAGTTAATTGTAGAGTGGACCCATTTACCAAACTTCTATGATTCATTTTATAATTTATTTGATTATTATTATTATTATTACTAATGAAACATGTGTTGTTAGGACCCAGCTAACTTGTACCTGATCATGGAGTTCCTACCTGGTGGAGATATGATGACTTTGCTGATGAAGAAAGATACTCTGTCTGAAGAATGCACTCAGTTTTATATAGCTGAAACAGCACTCGCTATTGACTCTATACACAAACTTGGATTCATTCATAGGTAAAATTCGCTCATTCATTCATAGGCAACAGGTTGTCCCTAATATCCATGGCTGTGTTTACATCAGCCTTGTAATTAGACACAAGTCTTTAGTCAGTCTGCTGAGTCTTTACTACTACTTTACTTCCCATTAAACAGAAATTAAAAACAACTGTTTTAAAAGTTAAATTCTTTTAAGGTTGAAAATAGAATATTTAATGAAAATAATTTATTATTGTATTCTTATACTCCATTTAGTGGCAGCCTGGCCAGGGGAAGGGAGTTGAAGGGACTTACTGCACTTGGGCTCCTCAGGGCTCTCAAATTTATTTTTTTATGTAATTAATTTTTTTTAAAATTTTATTCTAATTATTTATTTCTTTTTATTTTTGGCGATTTTTGTATGAATTTGCAAACAAAATAATTAACAATGAAAAAGAGTTTGTTGTAAACATTACAAAACATGGTTATTGATCATATTAATTCGGGCCTTTGGTCACTTCTCTGGCCATAATGTTTTTGTTTTGTATAATTTTTGTTTTATTATTATTCATTGTTATTTTAATTTCATTGCATATATATATAAAATTAATGTCGGGTCCTGTCAAGTGTAAGTGTATATGACAGCTCCATCATGGTGATTGATTAATATATTTGTTTTAGCGAATTTCCTTTGGGAAAAAATTCGCTAATGGGGTAGGCGTCATGGCGGAATTCGAACCTCGGGACCACGACACAAATCCGTTTCAGAGTCCCTAATGACGAAAAAAAAATTTTCGCGAGACTTATATATATATATATATATGTATATATATATATATGTATTTCTAGACACTTTCTTGTAAACACTCTATCTTTCGAACGGATTAATATATTTTTTTTTTAACCAAACTTGATGCAAAAATCAACTTCGGGAGGACACGAAACCCTATTGAAAACCAGGTTTTTGTGACGTCATTAACCCGGTTTGCTGAGTCAGCGAAATTTTTAAAAAATCAGCAAAATTCAGGGTTAATATTTTTTGCCGCGAAAAAGGTCAATATTTATGTTTTTTGAGGCTCTGAATCGAATAAAACCGGTTCGAAGTCGATACGACCACTCTAAGTGACCTAAAAATCGAAAAAACCATTGTAAATTACCAAAAACCAAAATTTAGGTCGATAAAAAATAAATTTCGAGTAGGATGTCGTTTTCTATGTAATTTTGGGCGCTGAATCGAATGAAACCGGTCCGAAGACGATACGACCACTTTAAGTTACCAAAAAGTCGAAAAAACCACAAAAAATATAGAAAACCAACATTACGGTCGTTGAAAATTAAATTTCGAGTAGGGTGTCGTTTTCAATGTTTTTTGGGTCTCTGAGTTGAATGGCAGTGGTCCGGAGTCAATACGACCACTCAAACTCAGGGTACCTGGGTTCACATCCTGGAAGGGTCGATAATTTTTTATCGTTTTTTTTTTACTAAATATAAGTTTACAACTAGAAAATAATTCTGGCGCGGTGGTCCGCATGTCGGGGAATTTCCTTGGATGCGAGCTCTCAAACCAGAGTACCTGGGTTCAAATCCTAGTAGGGACAATAATTTTTTTATCGTTTTTTTACCTAATATAAGTTTACAACTAAAATAATTCTGGGCGCGGTGGTCGCATTGTCGGGCGAATTTCCTTTGGATGCGTTTTCCGTGCTTGTTACATTATATTAAGTTTACCAACTAGTAAATAAATAAATTCCGGCGCGGTGGTCCGCTGTCGGGCGAATTTCATTAAGAATGCGTGTTTCCGTGCTAAACAACCCATTTCTTGCTTATGCAAGAACCATGCCCATTGCGTGGTTCCGGTTCATGCTTAGAACCTAAGCAGTTACTCAATTGTCAAGCACTGCTCGTAACTCATTTTGTCTGTATTTTTTCCAAAGGAAATGCGCATAATCATCCAGTTGTTGTACAAAACTATGCCTCTAAAATTAGAAAGTACACACTATTATTTGCACTAGTTTAAAGCTTAGTTACTATCTTTAAGCTTAGTCCGTTATCTTTAAAGGTTTTAGCGCATTTCCTTTGGAAAATACAGATTCGCCCGACAGCGGACCACCGCGCCGGAATTATTTATTTACTAGTTGTAAACTTATATAATGTAACAAGCACGGAAACACGCATCCAAGGAAATTCGCCCGACATGCGGGACCACCGCGCCAGAATTTCTTAATACAGCCATCCTACAATTGCTTGTTAGAAAACCATTGGAACCTGAAACTGAATGATTACCAAAATGGTATTTCTACTTTCCTCACTTTTTACTGTAGGGTTGTGGAAGCAGTTGTTAGTGGTTTGGACAAGCTGGGTGAATTTGAAGCTTTAAGAAAAAAATCCAATTTACGCTGTAGGTAATTTATTTTTAATGTAGAATTTTTATAATAATTTATAATAATTGTGTTTATTGTTTGTGTAGGGATATAAAGCCAGATAATTTACTACTGGATGCACGAGGTCATATAAAACTCTCAGACTTTGGTCTTTGCACTGGACTCAAGAAATCTCATAGAACAGATTTTTACCGTGACCTGAGTCAGGCCAAGCCATCAGACTTCAGTTCCTACCTTTGTAAGTTTTCGACATAGGTGTAAATAAATGTCTATTCACTTGAAAATTTCAAATAATATTAACTTTGTGATTTTGTTACCTTATAAGATGTAATCATGAGATTGCTGCATAGTCCTGCTGTTGGTAAAGAGATAACTGACTCTTTAGCTCTTTCAAATCTATGCTTCTCAATAATACAGGCCTTTGACCTGTAAATTTCATGCATTTTGCTAATTTTCCTTGTCTCACAGGCCCGTCTCGGAGGCCACACTATTGTTATTTTATTATTTATTGTTTCATTGCATTAACCATGTTTTTAGTGAATTATCATCCTGAGCAGGAGCAAACCATAGAGGAATATATAGTACTACAGAGAGACAAACTAGATAGGGGATTCCTAGTCGGTCCACTCTTCAGACAGTTTATGGACAAGGAATTAAATCAGGTCCGTCAGGTGTCACTTCAAGCGGATTTCCCCGGAACTTTCTAGTTCCGGGGAAATCCTCTTGAAGCGTTATCAATGTCGATAACCTTGATCTCCCCAACTACACAACACCTGTCACATTCCTGAAAGAACAGATGTTGTTTCCCGCTTTTTTATATTATCAACTATATACACTTTCATAAAAGTAATATTGACATCGATCCTTTGGTTTTAAATAAAATTACGACCACGATAAATTTGACATTAGAATTAATTAACATTTAAACACATTTTAACATTAATAACTTGGTTTTAATTTTCACTGAAAAATAATAAAATAATTTAAAGCCGTTGTTCATATAACGTAATTTATTATCGTAAATATGTATTTATTATTTTGGCTGATGGCGGGTTGTTAGTTTATTATTGCGTTAATGTTATTATTGTTGCGTAGTTTAAGGGCTATCCGCTGCAACAGTTCTTGGATAGCATCGTCGCTATTGGTCGTAGAGCATTTAAATTTGTACACTTACTCTACAACTAATTATCTTTTACTCCTTAATTATCTTGATTATCACGCTTAGAAGTACCATTTTTACTTCTTCATTCAGGGAAAAGTAAAACGTTACGTCACATTTTATGTGTCTAAATAGGAGTGTTTACCAAATTTGACGCGAATTTGCGGCCATTATTATCGCTGCTACGTGAGAACTAAGGGGGTAGAAGAGGGCAGTGGACACACACACACTCACACGCGTAGGGCCGCCATTATGACCGAGAGTGCCTTGCTTTATTTTGACCTTCCTTTTTCCTTATCTCTTTCTTACTGTTTACTAACAACTACTCTTTGACTTCTAAAAAAAATTCTTTTAGACCTTTCACATTTACTTTTATAAAACTACATTTAATTGTTTAAATGGATATTTTTATTATATATTATTATTATCAATTTTTAAATTAATTAATGAATAAACCGTAATTGTATTGATTAAAAAATTAATACACATTCATAATTTGTAGACATTAATTTTATTATTTACTAAACATAATTTTATTAATTATTTAATTAATAAATATGAATTTCATTAATTATTTAATAAATTAACCTAAAATCAAAAATAATTAAAATAATAATCCTTAATTTTATTGATTATAAAATAATACACATTAATTTTATTAAAATAATAATCGTTATGTCTGCCTCCGACGCCGGAGGTCCGGGGGTTCGACGCCCGGGTGCTCTCAGTTTTTATGAATTGTATATATTGTTAAATAGTCTCGTCAACTTTAATAATTTTTGAAGCATGTGATGCGATAGCACCCGAGGCCCTAAAACTGGCATTTTATGATAATATTTTTTAGGGTTTCGAAGATAATTTTGCGAAATTTTGATACTTTCTGTCACGTGTCTGTCGTTCTGTTTGTCAATCACTAAAATCTCTTGAACTAAAACAGCTAGAGACTTGAAATTTGGTACCCATGTACAACTTATCATGGAAAATACAGCCAGTTATGTTAAATACCGCAGTTTGCGATGTATGCGCACAATCGCCAAAAATGCGAACATTTTTGGAAAACATCGAATGGGGTATCAAATTGTAGGTATTGATGAGAAGGTTATAAACTTAGAATAATACTATATATAGAAGGAGCACAGAACCGTAAACACAATGTAATTCCACTGATAACACGAAAGGCGGTTGACTGGTGCAACCTAAGTAATGCTGCCAACCTGACAACAAAACATTATTTTAAATATTTGCATAAATATCTATTAATGACGAAGGAATCGTAAAGAACAAATATAATAACTTAAAACACCTGCTGAGAATTAATAAACTGGTCTTAGATGGCAAAAGCGTGGCGGAATACAAGAATCTACATTTAGTTGACGAGGACTACTTATTATAAATAATTTTAATAAATACGTTAAACTACAATTTAAAATGCTTTAAATATTGTAATGCACCGATATTTATATTAGTATTTTATGAATAATCAATCATTAATTAGTAATAGGACATAATAATTCAACAACCGGAAGTATTGCCAACTTTTTTTTAGAAAAT
>JACMZG010001908.1:60456879-60483280 GCA_018340805.1 Microvelia longipes
GTAGGGCCGCCCCATTATGACCGAGAGTCCTTGCTATTTTGACCTTCTTTTTTCCGTTATCTCTTTTCTTACTGTTTACAACAACTACTCTTGTGACTTCTAAAAATTTCTTTGTTAGACCTTCACATTTACTTTTAGTTAAAACTACATTTAATTGTTTAAATGGATATTTTTATATATATTAGTTATTATCAATTTTTAAAATTAAGTTAATGAATAAACCGCTAATTGGTAGTTGATTAAAAAATTAATACACATTCATAATTTGTAGACATAATTTTATTATTTACTAAACCATAATTATTAATTATTTAATTAATAAATATGGAATTTCATTAATTATTTAATAAATTAACCTTAAAAAATCAAAAAATAATTAAAATTAATAATCCTTAATTGTTATTGATTATTTAAAAGTAATACAACAGTTAATTTGTATTAAATAATAAGTCGTTATGTCTGCTTCCGACGCCGGAGGTCCGGGGTTCGACGCGCCGGGTTGCTCTCAGTTTTATGGGAATTGTTATATATTGTAAAAAGTAGTCTCGTTCCAACTTTAATTAATTTTTGAAGCATGGTGGATGTGCGATAGCACCCGAAGGCCCTGTTAAACTGGCATTTTATTGATAATATTTTTTAGGGTTCGAAGATAATTTCGAAATTTTGATACGTTTCTGCACGGTGTCTGTCGGTTCTGTTGTGTGCAATCAACCTAAATTCTTGAATATAACAGCTAGAAGACTTTGAAATTTGGTACCCATGTACAACTTTCATGGGAAAAAATTACAGCCAGTTATGTTTAAATACGCAGTTTGCGGATGTATGCGCACAATCGCCAAAAAAGTGCGAACATTTTTGGAAAAAACATCGAATGGGGTATTCAAATTGTAGGTATTGATGAGGAAGGTATAAACTTAGAATAATTACTATATATAGAAGGAGCACAGGAACCGTAACACAATGTAATTCCACTGATTAAACACGAAGGCGGTTGACTGGGCAACTAAGGTAATGCTGCCAAACCTGACAACAAACATTATTTTAAATAGTTTGTCATAAATATCTATTTAATGACGAAAGATCGTTAAAGAACAAATATAATAACTTAAAACACCTGCTAGAATTTAATAAAACTGGGTCTTTAGATGGCAAAAGCGTGGCGGGAATACAAGAATTCTACATTTAGTGTGACGAAGGGATACGTTATTATAAATAATTTTAAGTAAATACGTTAAAACTACAATTAAAATGTGTTAAATATTGTAAGTGCACCGATATTTATATTGTATTTTTATGAATAATCAATCATTATGTAGTAATAGGACATTAATAATTCAACAACCGGAAGTATGTGCCAACTTTTTTTAAAATTGTATATGTTAGGTTTGGCAGCATTACTTAGTTGCACCAGTCAACCGGCGTTGTCGTGTTATCAGTAGTGTCCTTCGTATATTAAAGTATTATGTCTAAGGTTATAAACCATGTTGTCGCATTTTTCAAAAATGGCGGGCCATGTTATATCCTTTCAAAAATATTAAAAAAACACCATAAAATGGTCCTCCCCCCCCCCCCTATCTAACCAAGAAGGGGTGATCCAAAAGTGTATAAAAAAATAGATGTGTGGTAACTCTCGTAGTAGCCATAGAAATTCTTCGGTCAAATTAGATTCAAAGTTAATTTTAGCAGCTTTTAAATGCACACTCGCAAATTAGTTTTTACTGTTCCATACCGGCACGTAGGGTATATAGGAAAAGTTGTGTTGTTTTGCATCAAAATTCTGGAAAACCGAGTTTCACCAAGCATATCTTTTGTCAGGGGTGTTTTTAAGGGACTATTTAATGCGTTTTTAGCCGAGTGTTCTGTATGTGTGTGTGGTGTCAGTTAATTCATCGTAGCTTCCCAGTGTGTTTATGCTAGAAAGTTGAAAAATGGTACAAAATCAACCTCCAGCGTCTAGTTGTGCTTTCCGAAGTAATGTTCTTAATGACTCATTAACCGCATGTAATGACTCAACAATTTCAAAAAATTCATTAAAACACGAAAACAGTTATCGGATCAAATTAAAATTTAATACGCATGTAGTCCTATGTAAGACATTTTAAAGAGCCAAGTTTCATCTATAGTATCAGCATTAGTTAAATTGTTTATGAATACACACATACTTAACTGTTTTAAAAAAGTTGTATTAAAAAATCAGAAATTTTGGTTGAAATTTGCGTACGAAATGTACCTCTTGTTATGAAGTTAAAAATCGGTTGTACGGGGGTACCTCGGAACTGTTTTCCACCAACCCTTCGGACGTTCGCTTTCGCTCGGTCCTCAGAATAGGATGGTTCCAATGGGCCTTAGAGTTTAGTGTACTTCGGACCGTCGCTCGTCCTCAGAATAGGAGTGGTTATCAAGGCCTAGAGTTTATGTAATTCGGACTCGCTTCGCTCGTCCTCAGAATAGGATGGTTAGCAAATGGCCTTTTTAACTTAAATGGGTTTTTAAACTTCCGAGGTACCCGTACCCGTTTCTATTATTTTTTAACCAAATAATAATGTGTAATTTGTATAAAAAAGCAACAAGAGCGTTAAACTTCGGCATAATTCTTAAATGGAGTAAAAGTTCCGATTTTTCCTCGGTAGTTATTAAATTATTTAAATTTTTGGCAAAATTTGTAACCTTGGCAAAGTGTAAACAAGTTTTTACGTTGTAACAAAAGTGCCACACTATAATTAATTAAGTTCGCTTATAACTTTTTTAAACTAGATTAGTAGATTTTTGATCGGAGTTGTGTATATATTTGTTTCGTTATTTTTTGCGGTTCCAACGACGTGTTATATGTCAAAAACACCGTGTATTAGTATTTGGCAGTTAAGCGTCAAAAATTTTAAATTTCAAAGTTAAATTTATTTCAAAATGGCGGCCCAATATCAAAACTAAAATTTGGAAGGATTATCTTTGTCATAATTGATAGTTATATTCCTTACCTAATTTTAAGTTCATCGGTCATTTTTCGATTTTTTAAAATTTTTGCTGGCTAAGCAAAAGGGTGACATACAATTTTGATATTCCGGGCGCCAACTAGATCCAAAGACTGATTTTTGTACCAAGTTTCAACTATCTAGCATAAACATAGTTGCGTGACACAGAAAGACATGAAGCTGAAATCGTTCAGAATTGGTCCTAAAATTACCTGAAATGGATAATTCAAGTGAAATCTGGGTTAAAATTTTTTGGGTGAAACCAATACTTTTCCTCTATATACCTTCTGTATAAAAGGTTGAGAAAAGTAACATGTATACAAAGTTTCAATTAATAGAAAGGTTATCTACGTGTTTTGTCCGATCACTAAAGTTAAGCAGCACGAGCGGATGCTAAGTATCGCGGCCATCTGGTTATTGTCCTTCCGTCCAAAAGCCATAAAGAACGATACCTCACTGACCCCTATCACCACTCCCCCCTATAATTATCGGGAATGAGGTACCTCGGATTTACGTATGTAATACGTAACGTAATACGTATTTTCTCAAAACTCCTCAATAGATAATATTGAATTTTACATAAAAACTGAGTAATACTATTTTAATTGTACATTATATACTGTAACTATAGTATATAGTTTGCATTTTAATTGATAAATTAATTAATAAGAACAAAAACTGTGGCACCTTCGCCATGATTTTAAATATATCGAGAAAGTGCTCTACAGCAAAAACGGTAGAGTTCACCAGAACTCAACCGTTTTGCTCTATCGCCACATTTTTTTTAAGGGGTCAATCCATATCACGTGTCCCAGATCTGGGTGCTCAAAAAAAGTAGATTTTGCTATTGATACTCCTACCCTTGTGGGAAAACGGTAGGAGATCTGTGTTTATATAATAGACAATTTTTTGTTCCTTATGAGGAGTACTATCACCTTTTATTAAAGAAATCAGCTTCCGAACATTAAACTATTAGAACTATTATAGATACAAACATCTAAAATATACAGCTACTAGCATATACCAAATACTAACAGCAATTTAATTATAAGTAATCAATCTGTTGTTTTCTACTCTATTTATATAACCGTGTGCAATATTAGTACTATGACACAATCTTGTCCACATGGATACTTGATTGTTGATGATTGATTCATTGAAATCACATTGTTTTTTTACCTCAACTGAAATACCAGTACCTGTATTGACTTGTTGGTCTGTGGTTGGTATAAAACGATAAAACAAAACTAGTAAACATAGCTAGCAGAGTGGTAAGAAGGCTTCAATAACTATATTACGCTATGGTTCCAATATTGTTGCTGCCACAGATCCACAGCAATGAAGAAGTGAAATTAGTCACTAAGTTCCCTCCATGGGAGGAGTCATTTTATATACTAGTGGCAACGCCTTCAAAATCAATTGTGGAATCAAAGAACAGAGAATCCACCATGAGTTTAATTAAAAGACTAGCCCATGACAAGCCAGCATACTTGATGAGCCTATGACAGGCAGTATATTTCATGAGAAGGATCTGTATCGTTCCGTCGACAAATCGTAGGGTCGATAAATAAATTGTCGATGCAACAACCCGTTTCGAACCGTCGACAAAGTGATTTGCCAACGGAACAAAA
This sequence comes from Microvelia longipes, assembly GCA_018340805.1. Taxonomy (NCBI): domain Eukaryota; kingdom Metazoa; phylum Arthropoda; class Insecta; order Hemiptera; family Veliidae; genus Microvelia; species Microvelia longipes. The sequence goes on from JACMZG010001908.1 coordinate 60,461,480, forward strand.
TCACACCCATGAGAAGACAGCTTGCCTTTTGGAAAGATAAATAAAAATGTTAAGTGCCGTTTGTAATATTTTTATTTATCACATGCATTAAGGAATTAATATAATTTAAAAAGCAAAACATGAAACAGAAACATTTATTTTCAAAAAAGAGAGTAAAATAGAAAATTATTTTATTGTGCCTTGGTTAGTTAAAGATTGCCAGCATGTAACTTCCCTTTTAACTGGGGCCTGCTTTCACCCAAGATCAAGCGGGACATATGTAGTAATGGGCGGGGGTCCAGTTATAAGTAGTAAACAGTGCAAAACAAGCTAGCACATTCAGTATTTTAAGACAAATTAATTAAAAATAGGTAATAACTACACATTTAATTTGAGTGGGACAAAGGGGTCAATATCAGGTTGTCCCGGCAAAATTCAGCCCACTTCAGGCCCACTGAATGTTACTTAGATTACTCCATGACGATGAATGTCCTAATTTAGCATTAGATAAGATGAATGCTCTCCATGCATTGAGTGGATATGTTTCAATGAAGTCAATGTACAACTTATTGATTATAACATTTATCTGTCTTGTGCACTGTTCCTCATTCTTGATGCGTATACAATGATACACTTATTAATACTTCTTAACATCATCAATGCGAATCATTTTATCAGCATCACAACTGAAACAATAAAATTAAAATATGTCTTGATTCAGAAAATTTTTAAATGGTACATTTAATAGAAACTAGACACAGCCTGAGACAAACACAATACCGTAGTATTTGCCATTGAACAATTATTTAAACAGAGGAAGCATACAGGGGCAAATTTGAGTCATAAAGGGTGAGAATTAATAACATTCAATAAATATTGTTCAATTAATGTATAACAAACGGTTATAAGCAATTGACAGGTGGAAAAACAATACAAGTGAGAGCCCATGATTCAAGTTGTGGTTGTTAAACCACATCCACAAATTAACACAGATTTATACTATTAATTTGTTCACATGCGGGGTTTGGCAGGCGTTCAACTCTGTGTTCAACCCCCTTAGGGGTTCAACTTCAACTGTTCACACAGTATTTAAACCGATAGTTTAGACTTTAACCGATACAAAAATGAGTGTCAGGTTGAAATCTGTGTTTAATACCATTTACACAACAAATTCCGGGGGTTGAATCCCCTGCCAAACCTTGCGCCTGAACAAAGTATATATTACTCTGATAGGGCCAACCTCTCATTGGTTCCTCAACACTATTTTCCCACACAATAGTAAAGTTAAATAGATGAACTTTTAAAGAAGCAATACAATAAACAGACACTGTCTTCTTCAATTCCCCCCTCCCTTATCATTTATTTATTCAATTCCTGTATGCACAATGCAATGCTTTTGCCTTTTAACATTTGATTCAAACTGCATAACATTGCATGTTGAAACATGACTAAAGTACATGAACGCGTGTGACGGAAAGTATCAGGAGATGTCTTCAAAACAAGATATATCATAAGTCATATCAGTACTATAAGTCAGTGGATGAATTGTACACTAGCCAAGCATGTCATCACACTATTTACATAACTACTTACTTACAAATTAACCCTCACTTGTAGGTTATATTAACCCTGCAACGCATTAAGCTCTACCTGACTGACTAAACCTGGGTTCAATTTCACCCTCTTAATAATTTAAATTAATAATTTTATGTCATGTAAAACGTAGTATGACATACAAATGTACACTAAAAAAATTGTTAAATTTCATCTGTATGGTGCTTACTTTAAACGGCACAAACAGTAAATTAATACAAGTTGAAATATTTCTAAGTTAAACACAAAATACGTCAAATGTAAACAGTCCATTCAGAAAAAGAAATCAAAACTAAGACGGCACAAACAGTACATAAATACGAGTTGAAACAAATAACACAAAATACGTCAAATGTAAACAGTCCGTTCAGAAAGAAAACTTTAAAAAATAACACGGCACAAACAGTAAATAAACACCGAGTTGAAATCGATCTAAATGAAATACAAAATACGTCAAATGTAAACAGTCCGTTCGGAAAGTAAACTTCAAAACTATACTTCAAAAATAACACGGCACAAACAGTTAATAAACACCGAGTTAAAATCGATCTAAATGAAATACAAAGTACGTCAAAGTAAACAGTCCATTTTAAAAGAAACTTCAAAAATAAAACAAAATATTAATTAAACTTGCCTTACCTTTTATGTCTAGCGCTAAAATAAAATAGGAAGTATTTTATTTTGTTTGCTATTCAATCCATGCTAGTACGCCTTCAGCTACGTCTTCACAATAACATTGGAAACTTTCATTTATAAACACGAAATCGGAAAAGTTATTAATAAGTAAACATATATCACTAACACTTTACATGTTTAATTACATATTATAAGTCACAAAATGATAGGAATAAATGAAAAAAAAACGGCAAACAAAGAAATTTGATAACACTATCATGTTTCATAGACGTATTACTTTGAATAGATAAGTCACTAATATATTTCTCTCGTTTCTCTATTTAACTAAAATGTCCACGGATTCGACGGTGGCGCCATCCCTGGGTCCGTACCATAACATCGAATTCTACGGTGGCGCCATCCCTGGGTCCGTACCATTACTAACAATAACCGTCTAGGATTTTTTAACCCAGGTTTGTCTATCAGCCTAATCAGTGGAGCAAACGTTGTTTTACTGTAGGCCATAAAGCAAAGAGCCTTAGATCACTCTCCTATTCCACAACCTAAGTTAATCTCTTCATTTTTCATGTGTTCCTGCATATTATTTATCTTAGTTTTAGACAAAATTCTGACATCTTTGATAAAAATCGTCCTTCTTAGTCGAGAATTTGACTTTAGAGTAATTGAGTAATAAAGGCAACCACTTGCAAAGCAGAATTTTTATTTATTCATAATTTTTACATTTTTTTTAATTTTAGCTTCAAACCCAATGGACAGCAAGAGAAGAGCAGAGAGCTGGAAGAAGAACAGAAGAGCCCTGGCCTACAGCACAGTTGGCACTCCTGATTACATTGCACCTGAGGTATTTCTACAGGCTGGCTATGGACCTGCTTGTGACTGGTGGAGTCTCGGGGTTATTATGTATGAAATGTTAATAGGTTGGTACTTGTCTTGGATTTTTTTTATCTTCTTATCTTGCACTTTATTTGCCTTATGTTTGGCAAAACAGTACTTTTTTATTCTTTAAACTGTATCTTAAGATGAAATTTAAGGAAATGTATTTCTCTATTTTAGTTTGTAGATATGTTACAGCCAAAGTGCATAGTATCCAGCCATTATGGAAAATGCGATCAAATTTAGTCAAAGTGATAAATATATAGATTAATTTATCACTTAATGTGGTTATTATGCAAAATATCCAGCCAATATGCATAAAAACTATCAAATTTATTCAAAGTGATAAATGAAGCTTAATTTATCAATTTGTCTTGCTATTATGCATAATATCTAATCTTATTTGGCCAGTGCTAAATATAGATGAATATATCACTTTGACCAGCCATTATGCATACTATCTATCCTTATTGGTCAATGTCACTATGGCTATGGCTGTAACAGATAAACTCCTTGTAAGGTTATGATAAAATAAACAAATAAATAAATTTTATACCTAAATATATACATAAATATACACATAAAGCCCCAGACAATAATAACTACAATAAGACTAATAGTCCAAAAACCGGACCTGAAAAAATGTGACTTATTTTGTACTACTTCAATAGTTATTTATGCCATAAGGCTGAGAAGTGTGTCTTTATGTCACGGCAATTAGATTTAAGCGAGCGAAGCGAGTCGGGAAAAATTGCCAAGACATAAAGACATTCTCAGCCGGATGGCATACACTATTTTTTTTGAGGTAGCACTCATTAAATAAACTGCCCTATATACTTAATTGAAAAAAAAAAAACAAACGTCCAATTAACTCCATATTATCGTCGTCATTGAATTCATCAATAGCTTCACACTTTTACTCAAAAATGTAAAAGCTTTACAAATAAACACACAAAACTTGACAATTAGAACAACTTTTAAAAATGAAAAAAAATTAGTCTACGAACAAAAACAGAAATAAAATGAACGTTTTTAAAGAAACCTCATAAAGCTTTTACACAGATTGTTTTTTGAACACACTACATTACAGTAATGGCGGCAATATATGAATTACTTTTACATCCTAGGAGGTTTTTTTTACATTCATTATTGTCCTCAGAGGTGAAAAGTACTAAATAACCTCCTATAACAATAATGATTAGCTTCTCATCCTAAAAATGGTCCAATAAAGTGCTCAATTACGTACTACCTCTAAAAAACCAAATTATTCTGAAATTATACCTTAAATTATGAAGGAAAAGCATAGCCTGCCTATCCAGAGTGGAGCCTTTCATGTGATTGAGCATACTCAAAATTTTGTAAAATCGCACAAATTCCAGTTTTCTAGCAATAAGTGGTTTCCTGTAAGTCGTGTGCAAAACATGAAGAGACAATTTTTTAAAGCTGATAAAATTTCCTATAAAATGAGTGTTCAATTGTCAAAATTGGATGATTACAACCAAAGTTATGGCTCTTTCAAAAACACCAAAAAATGGTTAATTAATGCTGTCAGCAAATTTCTTTGAAAAAATATTGACTTTTTGTCCATTTTTTTTAGCCATTTAACAATTGTCATAACTTAAGTTGTATTTTTCCAATTTTGATGATTAAACACTCGTTTTATAGGAAATTTTATCAGCTTTAAGAAATAGTCTTCATGTTTTGCACACAACTTATAGGGAACCACTTATTGCAAGAAAACTGGAATTAGTGTGATTTGATAAAATTTTGAGCATGCGCAATCATATGAAAGGCTCCACTCTGGATAGGCAGACTATGCTTTTCCTTCATAATTAAGGTATATTTTAAGAATAATTTGGTTTGAAGTAGTACAAAATGAGTCACATTTTTTTAGGCCTGGTTCTTGGACTATAAGATAAATAATAATTTAAGATATTATTTAATACTATAATTTAAATACTATAATTTAAGATATTGATAAAATTTTTGGATTTTTAAAAATTGTTGGGTTGTAATTGTGTAAGTTTTATTGATTATTATGATGCTCTATAACCCACTGACCCATATCTATTAGATATATAATAATAATATCTTTATTGTTTCATACAGATGGAAATTTACAAAAAATAATATAGAATACAATACACATTTACAAAAAAAAAAAACAACATAAATTCATTAAAAATAGAAAATATATTAGCCAATTTAAATGTTTTATTATTTTTTTATCAGGTTACCCTCCCTTCTGCAGTGAGAATCCACAAGAAACGTATAGGAAAGTAATGAATTGGCGTGAAACTCTGACGTTTCCTCCTGAGGTGCCCATCTCAGAGGAAGCTCGTGAAGTCATAGTCAGGTTCTGTTGTGAGCAGGACAAGCGACTTGGGGGCTTGAGGGACTTTGAAGAGTTGAGATCTGTACCGTTTTTTAGAGGGTGTGACTGGGACCACATGAGGGAGCGACCGGCCGCCATACCAGTCGAGGTCAAATCTATAGATGATACATCAAATTTTGATGAATTCCCTGATGTTAAATTAGAAATACGTAAGTTATTATTTTCTTTTTTTGAACTCTTAATCATAACGGAGCAAAAATGGATCAATTGTACTTGTTTTTGTATTCTTGTGTAAGAAATATGAGTAATAATTAAAATTTTAAGTGATCACATTGTTTTAACCTATTTGCCAATTTTCATCATGAATATGATGCTTATGAGGTTCTTACGATGACGGAGGTTAAGGGGGATCGATTCCGTTAGGCTGTCTAATACCAAAATTATATGATATAACAGTTTCTACCCTTGCGAATAGCAAACGGTAACTCTTAAAGGCTTTTGTTAATTGAAGTGGCTTCTTATGGTTGGAGGTATTCTAAATTGATATGGACCAGTTTCAGCTCAATCTGATTGATTATCTTATGTGGCGCAATTGGCTAGTAAAAATAATGTTTCTTTTATTATACAGTGGGTGTAAGATAACAGTTCAATGCTACATATATCTTATTGTATATATGTATACATCTATATGACCCCAAAGAGGCCATAACAAGCCTGTGAGGCAAACATTGAAAATTTGTTTCTCACGTGGCAAAAAGCCATGTAATAACAAATAAGTCGAAACAACAACTATGTGGCTGCAAAGGGGCTCGGGGCTGAGAGCCCATATTATTAATTAATTCTCATTAAACACTTTTCATTAAAATATGATAAGATAAAACAAGTTTGCCTGCGAGAGCCTCTTTCAATAACTATTTTGGTTCTTCAGTCACATTTTATTAAAAATATGGTGCATTATTTGAGGATATTTTTTCATGTAAAGTCAACAAACTCAGGCTGTTTCTGTATCATTTTATGACTTCTTTTCCAACTAAGTCAAGTAGTTACAGAAACAGCCAGAGATGGTTGATTTGATGAAATCATATTGTGTTGCCTCTTATGTCAATCCCTCTGAAGAGGCAAATTTGTCTTAATTGAAAATTATAATAAAGGGTTGAAAGGTAATTGATCTTAAATGAAAACTTGATCTGATTTTGACGAAACCAATCTTGTTGATTAAGCTTAGTTATAAAGATGACTCATGATCAGGTTTCCCCAAAGCTTAATAAGTATGCTTGATATAAAATTTTCAAGGCCTTTTAGTCCTAGAGCCAGCCCTAAAAAATGTGACTCATTTTGTACTACTTCAAACCAAAATTTTCTGAAAATATACCTTAAATTATGAAGAAAAAACATAGTCCGCCTATCTAGAGTGTACACCTTCATATGAATGCGCTCGCTCAAAATATTATAAAATCCTTCAATTCCAGTTTTCTTGCAATAAGTGGTTCCCTATGGGTCGTGTGCATGAAGAGAACATTTTTTAAAGCCGATAAAATGTCCAATAAAGAGAGTGTTTTTACATCAAAATCGGATAACTACAACTAAAGGTATGGATTTTGTTTAGTGGCCTAATTGCACAAAAAGCCAATATTTTTTCAAAGAAATTTGCTGACTTTGCATAAATTAACCATTTTTTTGGTGTTTTTGAAAGAGCCATAACTTTGGTTGTAGTTATCCGATTTTGATGATTAAACACTCGCTTTATTGGATACTTTATCATCTTTAAAAAATGTTTTATTCATGTTTTGCACACGACCCACAGGAAACCACTTGTTTCAAGAAAACTGAAATTTGTGCGATTTTATAAAATTTTGAGTATGCGCAATCATATGAGGGTCTCCACTCTGGATAGAGGCTGACTATGTTTTTTGTTCATAATTTAAGGTATATTTCCAGAAAAAAATTGGTTTGAAATAGTACAAAATGAATTACATTTTTTTAGGTCCGGCTCTTGGACTATTCCCTTTTCTATTTAATTTCTGCTTATAGTAAGCCTTTTGTTTAAAACTTAAAGAGACCAAAAATTAAAGGACTCATTAAGACCTTACCAAATCGTTGTTTTCTGATGATGTTACTTTCATTAATTTATTAATTATTTGTTGTATTATTTTGCAGCGGCAGCACCTACAGTTCAAGAGGGAGAAGTAGCCTATAAAGATTGGGTATTTATTAATTATACGTTCAAAAGATTTGAAGGACTGACTCAGAGAGGGACTCCCACTAAGAAGTAACTAGTGCAATAAAAACAGCCCTTATTCCAAAGGGGTTTGGCTTGTATTATTACCGGGGATCTAACGTTAACGGACCCCAAATACCATGTGCACGGTTCAAATATAGTAGTCACCGTTTAAATGCAAACAAATTGTTGTATAGTTTTGTATTTTTTGTTTCTTTGTCAAAGAGAGAAAATGTGCTTCAATATTATTTTTGGTTTTTTTTACTTTTGTAATTTTTTATTTACTCAAAATATTATAAAAAAAGGAAATTTTTTCTTTAGATGAAATTATGAAAAGTAGGGGTATTAAAAATTTACAACTGATGGAAACCTAAATATTAAAAAAATTCAACCTCAATATTATACTCTTCTTAAATAATTTGATACAAATAATTAATATTATCTACTTCTCCTGTAATTCCTTCTTGGTATAAAGCTTTTCATTAGGTTATCTTTTTTAGTCAGCTACTAAAAATAGTGAAAGTAAGAAAAACTTGTAGAAGTCAACTTAATTCTTACAAATATAATAGAATAAAAATATTCTTAATTAAGTCTAGATAGAAAATACGATATGTATATTATATAACCAAGTTATAGCATTACGGAAGCTTTATTATGGTTATCATTGCACCTTTAAATTGTTTTAATTTTATTTAAATGAAATATTTTTAATACAAGTAAAAATTAATTAAATAAATCAAAAATAAAATATCAATGAATTAAAATGAATTTTCATTATTGTAAACTACTCTAGTTTGTGATGAAAAATGTTTTATTGATTTTTCCTAAATACATTTAAATTAAATTTTGTTCAAAAAAATCTATAAAATTTTTAACATAATAATATTATTATGTTGTAACGTCTAGTTTCATTTGAAGCTTTAAGAAAAGGTTCTGCTGGGTTTTATTTTATTTAATGTAATAAAAATAATCTTAGCTGTATTGTTCACGATTTTTGGTAGAACTAAAATAACACCTAGTAATTAGTAAGGGTGAAAAAAATGGTTAAATAGAATTAAAAATTTGATTGCCTCATTTCAGCTACTCAAAAAAGTTCTGAATTCGCTCTCTAATTCATAAAAACAGATACTTATGGAAATAAGAAGATATATATATATTATATATATATATATATATATATATATATATAATATATATATATATATATTATTATATATATTATAATTTTCTTTGTGTCAAAACACAGTACTTTTTGTCAAAATATTAAAGTGATTGTCCCAAATTTTTCAGTTTGTGGACGAAATTAAAAGCAGTAATCATAATTTTTATTTTAATGATAATTTGAGGTAGCCGACCATACAAAATGATTGTGTCAACAAGTATTCATGTTTTACTTAACTGGTTTGAGTCAAATGATATAACCAATCATGCTTTACTCTTTTAAATTTATGATTGGCAGTGCTGTGTCTATCTGAATAAATGTCTTTAAAGGCTTTGTAGTCCATTATATTTATTTCATATTGTATTGTTGAGTAAATAAAATATTAATTTTACAAAATTTTGATGTGACAAGGTAAAGGAAACAACTTACCAATAAATTTTCCTTTGATTTTTCTCTATGAAAAGCACATTTTTCTCTCTTATATATATAATTGTGATAATTATTTACTATAAATATTAAATAATAAATACTTTTTTAAATAATTTATTTTTATTAATGAGTGAAGTCACCAAATGCAATGGATTGATTGTGTATTTTTTATTTAATTTTTTACCAGTGTGGACAGTTTTAGTTCAAATGTTTATAGACTTTTTACTGTAAAAGTGAATTTTGCTCTCTTAAATAAATCCGATGGATATGAATGACCTGAAACTAGAAATTTAAAGAAGTAAATCGAGAATGGAGTTTGTTAATTATAATTGAATAAATAAGAAGTCTCTCCAGAAATATAAAATTTAGTTGGTAACAGTCAACCTTTACAGGTTATTTGCACATGTGTTCCTAATGCCTGATCATTTCTTTTATATTCACTTCATAAGTAACAAAACTAAGGCATAACAATTGTCAGCTATGCCGGACATTTTCATCATCTTTTCCTACTGCCTAGTTTTTTATTTCTGGAGTGAGTTTTCAATTTTTTTTATAATTTAAGTTTGATTGAATTGATTTAAAGGGTTTTAGAAAACTACTCTATGGGTAAAGTTACTACTCTTTTCTCTAGAGGTTTGGATTGTTTTTAATCTCTCATTTCTTTTAATAAACTTGATCTACATAATTGTTCGCATCATTCCTATTATAATCCATGATTAATGATAAATTTATATTTTTGGTTTTATTTATTACAGAATTAATTTCAAAATAAATTATTTCTTGGTTGAAGTATTCAGTAAGATATATATGCTGTAGAGAGATAAATTTGTATGAAGTAGTGCAGCATAGATATATATATGCTGAAAGGGGAGTTCAATAGAGATTTGAGTCCATGAATTATAATAGTATATTATGTTTCAAGACTGTGAAGAAAGTCTTTTTTATGGTGGCGAGACTATATTTACGGTCGAGTGAAGCGGGACCCATGAAAAGGAGCCATGTAAAAAAAAGCCATTCCCAGTCGTGTAGTGTATGCTATTTTTTTCAAGTGTAGTAATAGTAAATAAACACTTCTTTCGATCTCTGCCTTGGCAAGTTTCAATCTGGTGGTGTATTTTCAATGTCTGAATCACTATCCATGATTTATTAACACTTGATAATAAATAATTAATAACTCTCTTTCTGAAAATAACAAAACCTTGTTAACAAAAACATTCTGATTATTTATTTGATAAACAAAAGGGGGGTAATATTATAACCTCGTAGTAAACTACTAGCGCCCACCTAGTGAACATTTAAGGAAGTTCAGCAGCGACAGTAAAAACTCTTTTCTGTTGCCGACAGTAAAAAACTATGAAACTGTTGCAGACGTTAAAAACGTGTTTCACCTACTTTTTTGAGGATGTAATTTGCCTTCTTTACAGCCGCATTTAAGTACTTTTATAATAATAACAAGAGATGATAGCAACAAGCAACCTAATTGAAGGCCATTGTGGACACAGAACACACAATGAAGAAAAATGATCTTTTAATTATCTGCTGTTCTGATTTATCTTAGTCTTAGCGATAGGTTCCTCTTATGTTCATCAATTTTTATTATCATTTCTCATTTTTGATTATTTTATGAAAGATTTTCTCTTTAAAATAGCTCAAATGAAAATTAAAAACCTTACTAAAAATTTTCTTTTTCCATTAATTTAATTTTTAATTCCATTAATTAAAACTGTCCCAATCTAAGAAATTATAAATAACTTCTTTTATTATTATTATTTTTTAATGTAAAGACCGTTAATTATTCATTTGAATAAAATAAATAAATATGATAAATAATGTATTTAAATTATTAAATATAACAGGTGAATTGTATGTAAGTCATGATAGTATAAGGCTCAGGAATAGTGTCTCTTGATAAATAAACAATTTATTTGCATTGTTAATGCATGTTTTATAATTATTTATGTTTTAACCTTCAATTGGATTTTTTTATTATTTTAATAATTCAAATAGTTCAACAATCTAATTTAAATTGTATTTTAGATTAGACAGATGATAGGTATTTGATAAAAATGTTTTTGTTATACTCTAGTAATCTTTGATCTTCATTTATTGTTTGTTGGTAATATTTCTGTTTTATTTAATTAAATATAAAAAATGAAATTTACTGCTTGAGAACCTTTGACTCACCTGATCTAAATGTTATTTCTTTAGATAGTTAATCCTCAGTTGACAAAAGGATGTATTGACTTATTCTATTTTATATTTAAGATTGTGTTTGAGAGGCCGACAAATATAACATGAACCTCAATGGCAAAGTCTACAAATATATTGTTTTAATCCTAATAATAATACTGTCCTATCATAATTGTGTGTCAGTCATTCATATTTTGCTGAACTCAGTAGTATCAAATTATATAAATTATATCAAATAGTAATGGTGATATATAATAGTATTATAAATGAACAGATAGTATCAAAAATAAGTATCACTCTTTGTCTTTTGTGACAGAAACTTTAAAGAACATCAGGGTTGCTGTGAGTGTTTTGTTATTAGTTCTATCCTGAAAATTCATTATAAATCATTTAGTCCTGAGGAAGGTATTGAAAATACAAAAATAGGCCCCTTTTTAATTTATTTTTCTATGTTTATTTCAATGTTTTTTTTTCTTTTGAGTTTTAAACTTTTTTACTTTTTATCTTACCTTGTAGAAATAGAGTTGCTCTTATATGAACTAAATATTTCCTGATATCTTATACTCTTTATGTTATTGAATCATTACAATAAAATTATTATAAAAATTAATTAATTTATAAAAGAGAAATGGTAAAACGAAATTGCCTTTATCACAAAACAATAAAGTAATAATATAAATATTTAATAAGTAAAATTAATATGTTAAATTTAAATTGTCATTTTTTTGGTAAATAATATTTAAAATTTGTAAAAAAAATATGTCTTTTACCTTTGGGAATTGAACCTAGAACTTTTTATTTATTAAATAAAAGAGGTATGAAGTGTTGAATCAAGGGAAAAGTACATTAAATTTTATCAGATTGAAATCTTTTATTTACAATTAATTGTAATTTTAATTACCAGTCCAATGGTTTTATGACAGTGCAATTTATTTGTATAAATTTTGGACAACTTTTTTAGCAGTGTTATACTTTTCCTGTAATATCTATTAAACAATTTTAAGAAAGTACATTTACTATAATATCTATGAAATAAGTTTAAAATCATTTTCTGATGACCTGACTTTAAAAACAACTTCAAAACTTTGAATACTTTTTTTCTTATAATGGTTATTTACAAGTTTTTACTGAAGCTGTTTAAACATGTACTTATAGAAAGTACATTTACTATAATATCTATGAAATAAGTTTAAAATCATTTTCTAATGTCATGACTTTAAAAACTTTTTTCTTAAAATGGTTATTTACAAGTTTTAACTGAAGCTGTTTAAATTGTCTTATATACTGCAATTTGAAGTATAGAATCAATAGTAAAAATTGTAGCTTCTTTTATAAAGCTATAGTTTTGGTTTTGATCAATTATAGTACACAAAATAATTGTAGAAAGAATTGCATTGGTTTATTCAGACACACTTTGGTTGTGTGATAGAACCAGTAGAATTTGAATCTTTTCTGATTTAATACAAAGGTTATTTCAATACTTTCTGTTTATTAAAAATTTAAACTTTTCATTAAGTTTATTCTCAACCATAGTTTCTTTATATGGTATTTATGTTCTCATCCAAATATCATTTTAACTCAACAAATTCTTTGTAAAGTTGGACTTAGTGTGTTTATAATTCCTTACTTTGCTGCATTTATTTATTTATTTTATAAAGAGCTTGACCAATAAGTTAAAAAAGCTGAGGAAAATGAAAACACTTGCATATTGTGACATTGTAAATCCTAGTTTATCTAAATCAGTATAGTCTGTTTAAAAAATATTTAATTTTAGTTTTGACTGATGTGTCAATTAAAATTAAAAGTAAAATGTATTAAACAAACTTGACAGGTTACAATTTAAGAAAAACTGACCCTATTTAGTAACTAAATCAGCACACTCCTAATTTTTTCAGCTTTTGGTCGGCCTCTAGTCACTCCAAATTGTTTATTCAGATGTTTTTTTCTTGTTCTTGTGTGTTGAAAAAGATTTGAGAAGAGCTTTAAATATTTCATAAATTTATCCACTTTTTAAAATTTGCTTTTCTTGTGATTATTTATAAAATAAATTTTACTACACAAATTCTTACTTACCACTCATCAAAGCACTTATTGTAAAAAAATATTTTTTTAAATGTTATTATTATTTGTTTTAATTGTGTTCAGTTCCTTTTTATTTATACTTTTAACTAGGGTCGTTATGTATTAAAATGTCTAGTTTTAAAAAGCAAAATATCTTTAAAATTTGATGGTTTATAATTAGAGTTTAACTATGAAAGATAAGAAAATTTATATTTTTGATTATTTCATTGTAACTCATGTTTCGCTGAAGTCAGTACAGTATGTTGTTAGCTATGAATTAGAGAATTTTGGAGTCATAAAATTAAAATTTATTTACTAAAAACAAATTTAAAAGATTAGATGGTAGAATTTGTTTGTTACGAGTAAAGTAATTTTGAGAGGGGGTGGATGGAGGATAGGAAAGTCTAATCACTCTATGGGGTTCCTGTGTAAATAAAATGGAACCCTATGTCTTTTGTTTTATTTTAAAAGGTATGCTCACAGCTGTTTTTATCTGTCAGAATTGATAAATGTTATTCTTTTTTAAGAAAAAATAACATAAACATAATAATACAATAACATAATAACAATAATATAAATAACACAAGTTAAAGAATTAAAAAAGAAATGTAAGAACTTGTTTAGGTAATAATAATTATTCTGATTGTTGCCAAAGTTTATCTACCTCTGAAATAAATACAAAGGATTTGCTCTCAATGCGTTGATCGCAATGAGAAAAATAATTAAGAGTGTGTTTGATCATCTTGTATAATTAATTTTCAATAAAACTGAATACTTCTAAGTGTTTAGATTACATTTATTTAAATTAATACATTTGTAAAAACTGCAAATGAATATATTATAACAACAAAATATACTGATTTCAGCAATGAAAAAGTATTAAAATTATGAGCCTGTCCACAACAGACATCCAATTTCAACCTGATTTGAAATATAAACAATAAAACAATCACAGATGCATGTATCTGATTTGTATATTTGTATGTGGCTTATAATATTTAATTTTATATTGATATAATTATAATATTATTTGGGATGTATATGCACTATTTGGTAGTATTGGATCAGAACTCTATTGTGGATAGGAGGTCCTATACAGCTGGCCCTTAGTCAACCAAAACTTGTAAGGAGGGCGAAACCAATCTCAGAGGTACTGATTTTTCAGACACCTTTGAAGGAATTTTTCAAAAACTTCCGACATTTTTCCTCTGGTCCTCCCTGACTACAGGCCTGCTATACTGTAAAAAAGTATACATACATGTTAAGATATTAATAAATATCTAGTTCCATCTATGATAGACATTAGTTTTATTTCATCTCTTGAGCAAGTTATTACATATACAAATTGTATAGCTTCTTGGGTGGGCCAGTTGAACTCTAGAAACTTATTGTTAAACCTCCAAGAAATAAACTCATCTTATATTGCAGTATTATTTTGTTTTAAAACTTAATATTTTCAGTTATCAAGTCGAACCTATTGAAATTGTTATAATTTTAATATTTGTGTAATTAAATAAAATAAAGTTGAAAATAAATGAATTGATTTGTTTGTGTAATTTTTGATTATTTGTATGTAATTTGTAAAGATATATATTTATAATGTTGTGTAGATTTGTTGTTTTTGTTTTGAAGCAGCTTCCTTTTTATTTTTTAATTTGTATATAAAATCTTTTCTTTTGTTTAATTTAGTTGCTTCTTTATTTTTTCCCCTTTTTTGCCTAAAAAAATCAATAAGAGACCAACCAATAACTGGAAATACTTTTTTTCCTTTGGAAATTCACAAAAAATATAGTTGTGAGCAGCTGTCATTATGTACAGAAAATTTCACAATTATAACGTTCAGTTTCTACAATGCAGGTGGCAGGTTTCCATTTTACTATGAAAACCTAGGATTTTTTTTAAAATAAAATGGATTTTTCCATTTTATTATGGAAAAATGTTTGTTCATATTATTTTATTTATAATTTAAATATTGCTTTGGTCAAAGCCAGAGACTAAATCAGTAAGACGGTTGACTCAATAGTAGGAAAATTTGAATTATGGTTGATGCTGGCACGGTGGCAGACCTACATTTCAACTAAGTGGGTGTGGCTTAATTTCTCCCTTTTGCCAACATTCAGTTTAAAATGAACTCATACTTTGAATTGTCATACTTCTAATTAGCCGAAGAGCTTCGTACAGCCTTCGTCCTCTTGAAACTTTTACAGAACACTTCTGATGGCAGGTAAGTGTAAATTTTATTCAATAATTTAATCAGGTAATAATAAAGTAGTGACTAAATTATCAATAGCTAGAAGATCGATTTTGGCATTTAATACCGCCTGAAAAAGTCAATTTAAAAAAATTGTTTTAATTTTGTTAGTAAGATGCTGGATCACCTGATTTAATCGATTAAATTAATAAATTAATTGAATAAAATATAAACTTATCTGCCATCAGTAGTGTATTATGAAGGTTTAAAAAACTTATTGATTTTAGAAGGTTTTATTATTATAGTTGTTGAATTTTTGTAATACAGAACATGACAATGGGAAACCATTTTTATTAGGTTAAAATAAAAAGAAATTATAATTTTATTATTACGATAAATAAAGCTGTCATTAGCAATAGTTGCCATAGTTTCCATCAAAGAGACTAATACTATTAGAGGGATTAACACAGTGATAAGGGGTCTGGAAGTGAGACAGTTTCCATAGGTGCCGAACTGTACTTACCCCTACTATAGTCTCCCAAGAGAAAGACTAGATACTCCTCCACCCCTCTAGAACCCCCATTAAGGCACACATTCTCGTGGGAATACGTAGTCGCAAATGTTCATTGTCACAAATGGCCATTGAAGCAAAATTATTTCAAGGTCGTCAAATTTGATTGATGACGCAACAGGGCGATGTCACAAATGTTCGTTTGAGCAAATCTAATTTTTTTATGTTATTTTTGCTATTACACACCAAATTAGGGGAAAACTTGATAAAAATAAGGTTTTCTAGTAGTTTTTCTTTTTTTAAATTATCAAAAATAAAGTATGTCAAAAATGTTCGAATGACCAAATATCTTCTAGTTAGATTTTTGAATCTTCTCTATTGACACCTCATTTGGCTTCTCAGTTTCCATTGCCTTTAATGATTTAACTGTTAGTCGTTAATATTATTTATAGGAAAGAGATTAAGAGATTAGATTAGGAGCCATTTGTCTAGTCCACACCCAGGAGCCATTTGTCTAGTCCACCTCCGGGAGCCATTTGTCTAGTCTATCTCATGAATCCCTAGTAAATTTAGCTGTGAGCTTTGGATGAAAGTCCAGAACCCTACAGGAAAAGGGGATTCTTTTGACTTGGAATCCTGGCCTAGTTAAGTCTGAAAGATATTAGGGTGCTAAACATAAAACATAAGTAGCATTCAGAGTTTATAAGTTTATTGACAAAAACTTAGTTGACATATTTAGGAACGCAGGAGCGTTCCACCCAGCCAAGTCAAGAAGAAAAGTAAAAATACCCTGGTTAGTCAGTAAAATAGTAAAAAATCTACTTAAGCTGTTAGTAGATCTACAGTTTAGTATTAGGCCCCTTTGACTCCGGTGTTAAAAATATAATACATATTATAATAATAAATAATTTTGTATTATAACCTTAGAAGTTTAATTTTTTCTTTTAAATTTTTGTTAATTTTCTTTAAGTTTATTTTTGGCTGAGGGGCCAAGAGGGCTGCCGCCTCACCTCATGGCCGTCCGCCCTGAGAATTTAGATGGGCAAAGGCATTGTACAAAAGATTAAGTGATCCTGCATTAGGGCACAACTCTTCCCTTGTAATATATTACTACTACAAACAATAATCACCTTTATCAGTTTCAAAATAGAGCAGTTTTCCCCTAACACCTCCAAATACAGGCTGATAAGGAAACAGGAATTCAGGATCAATCTTTGAGCTTATCCTCAATATTAGACCCACACTTCATAACTCTTGATCTTCATCGCAAACTGAAACAAGAAAATGAGTATTACAGGATGTCAGTTGATGCCTAAGAGGTAATCAGCCAGCCTCAGTTGAACTAGGGTATTAATAATCAATGTTGAAAAGCAGCGCTCTGTTGAATCAAAAGTGAACTAAAAAACACTATGCAGTGTTAAGTATTTATTGCGCTTAAACCATAGAGACATATTACGTTATCCTCTCACTCAGCTAATCCATCCCAACTTTCATACACACACAATCATCTAGGTAGCACACCCTCCGTACATGACGGCACATATGACTAGTTTACAGTATGCATAGTTTGTCTAGAACACTAGACTCACCGTTCTGGCTAGTGTTAGAGCGGTGGAATGCTAGTATCCCACTGCCAAGGGGTGAGTTTGGTAGAGTCTGGTTGGGCAGTGAACTAGGCACACTGTGGAAGAGTCATTTGTGCGCCATGTACGGAGGTGTGTTTCCTAGATGATTGAGTGTGTACAAACTCTGGGGAATTAGTTGAGTGCTTTTAAGCGTAATTAAAGAACATGGTTTTTAGAAAAAGGTTACTTTAGTTCTACAATTATTTAGAATAAGCTATATATTTCAACCCTTCGCTAAATGTTGTTAGATGTTTCGCTAATTAACTTGTTACAAAAAAATAGCGGTAAATATTTGTGTAGTGTTATTATTTAGTAGTAATATCACCTCACTTGTTTAATCATATCAATTTAACAAACTAATTAAAAATAATACTAGTATAATTTTTCCAATTACACTGTCATTTACCATTACTGATGTTACTCTTTTAATTTTACTTCTGTATTTATTATACACTACATATATAGCATAACACACGGTTAAAAACAGTTGAAAGCGGGGGGAAATAATGCAAGTAGGCCAATGAGGTTAGTTCTGGATTCTAAACTACACCTACAATTTTCATATCAGCCAACCTCATTGTTTCTCTACACTAATTCCACACTGTCACAGATGATAACTGTGTGATACACTGTAAGTGAAATCGATGTCTACATGTAAACCCTTGTTTTCTCATTTTTGGCAATTTGAGTCATAATATTAAATCAGATTCAACAGTCCCCTAAACCTTTCATTTTGGTTTTGGGCGGGACAGTCCCGATATTTTCACCATGTCCCGCTCAATTAAAAAATATAAATGCAAGATGCTACTTACTAGATAATAGAATCTGGCATCACTTTCTCTTGATGTCTCTTTGAATGATAGCTCGTCCATCAGTCAGTCTTTCAAAGGAACTGTGATCCTGCATCTGAAAGAAAATTCAAACAATTATCACAAGAAGGGCAAAATAGCAAGCATTTAAATAATTTATTTTATTATGAAAAATAACGGTTTCTTCAATTTAGGCCATTAGGTGCCACAAGTTATTTGCCCCATCTAGTGTTTTCGGGAATAAAAAAAGTAAGAATAGAGATATAAAGAGTCCCCTCCCTTGTCTAAGAAATTTATACCAGAAAATGATATTTCAATAGCCCTTAAACCTAATTTTCGCAATTTTAGCCATAATATATATCGCTTACACCCTCAATCCTAGTTCCTAATTTTGATAAGGTATTTGAGCAATGACAACCATAAATCCCATCCTAATTTTTAGTATTCTCATCCAATGTCTGTCAAACATTATGGCTTAACAGCCCCCTAAACCCTATTTAATTTTTATTTTAATTATTTTTTTTTAGAGTTGTTAGTAAAATAAATAAAGGAAGTTAAAATAATGGTTGATAAAAATTTTGATAGGGTGTCATTTTCTATGTTCTTTAAGTGCTGAAAGAAACAACATCCAATATGCTTTTTTATATATTCCATGAGCAAAGCGTCACAACTTATTATTTTTTTTCCAATTTCCAAGAAAATTTTGCTCAAGGGAGGGGCGGCCCCCCCCCCGGCCTATGCCATGCCAAGGAGGGAAAAAAGAGAATGGGAATTTAAAGGCAAAGGGCACACACACTGCATTGCTTAGTCAGAATATAGTGGACTTACTATCTTAATAAAATAGTTTAACAGATAAACATCATTATCTTAGATGGACAAAAATTATAAATAACTAAATTGTTCTTTACTATTTTCACTAGTAAATACAAAATAATTATAATAAGGATTTTTAAAGTAGTCTAACTAAGTCCGTAAGCTCCTTCACACGTCACGGTCAGATGCTTTAAAATAATAATCAGTGAAATTTATATTTTTTTTACATTTACTTTGATCTATAAATAAAAAAGATGTGGAATAGATAAGGAGTGAGCGACTCCCCTAAATACTAGTGAAGAATTCCAAAATCAATGTTTAAAAAGAATAGACGTTTTCCTGACTATTTTAACTGTCTGTGCGCTCTGTAACTGATAGAAGAATGTCAATGTTATATATTTTGTAAACACTGCCAGTGTTGTTTTATAAGTGTCCAAAGAGAATAAAATTTTATGTTTTTGTTTTGTTTTTTACAAAATTTCTGTCACACAACGTAACTTTTATAATGACAGGCAAATGACTATAATAAAGTTAAAATGAAAACTTACTGATGAATTAAAAAATCTCTTGACTTTATTGCTAAGTTGAAACGTGTGTGTTGGATGTTGTGTTAACTAGACTTACTTTTCAAAAAATATTTAATATTTTTTCACTGATATTATTTCACTGTTTATTTAAAAATAGATACTTTTTTAGATCATGTTAAAAATGAAATTGTGTTAAAAATTATCCAGAATTAACAAACACCTCTGAGGAGGTCCCATTCACCGCGATGATTAAACAGGGACTTTTTTTTTTTAAAAAAACAGTTTAAATCATCGCTTCAATAAGAACAAATAGTTGGTAAATATTTTTTACCAAGAATATTAAGTAAAAATATGATAAAAAATCCACTACCAATCTATTTATACTTTATCTCCATTCATCTCACAACATGGGATATTACACTTACTCAATTTCATGATTTACTATAGAAACAAAATAATTTCAATAACAGGGCAGTTAGGTATTAGTGATAATAATATTTATAATGAATATTTTTACCACTAAAACCAAATTAATACAAAGAGTCAGAATTATATCGAAATTGAACTAGTGATGTCTATATTCAAGTCCTAGACATAAAAAATCCAATTACCAATAACTAAATCATAATTAAACGTATTTAATGAACACATTTACTGTCATTAATTTTTTTGATGTGCGATAAAGTAGAAATAAACGAACTCTATGAAAATATCTATTGTTATTTCTAATTTTCAAGACTCAACATTAAAAAATGAATCTATAAAATGAAATTAACCTAAGAAAGAGAAATAAATGTTAAAATTTAATCCTTTCGATTGATGTTACTAACTACTATTTTTGAGCCAGGAAAATTTAGTGGCTGAAATCATTTAGAATTTATAAATTACTTCGTGATTGATCCTAGGTGTCAATAATAATAAAATAAAGTACTTGAAGTTTATCATTTAATCATAATAATGCAAAACAGTTTTTTTAATAACTTAAAACCTGTGTATTAGAAAATGATTAACCCCTGGATACCTGCTAAAAATAATTATGCCTCATAATAGAAGCCCACTTATCTTTTTCAGAAATTTAAATCAATCTAACAGGATCCGTTTTAATATTTATATGAATGTCTGAAAACTGCCCTTCTTCCTTGATTTTTTCTGCAGGATACTTGTAGAAAATTCAGCAACTCTGCCCCCATACACTGATCTAACCCCAAAACCCTGATCTAACAAACCTGACTCTAATATTCTACATTGTATAATATGCAAAGTCATTTCTAAAATTTTCTCTCGCTACACGAATCGAGACGCAGTTTCATCATAGTTATGTTTAAAGTTTTTCGGATAAATGCTGACAAAAACATATCTTATTTTACTCTTAAGTTCTTGATACTATATGAATTACATGAGTCCAACAGAGTTTTCTGTTTTTCTCTAAACTTTTTGTAACAGTACTTTTGTCTTAAAAAGTTCTAAACCTAATTTATTTGACAGAGATCGTCCTTTGTTTATGTTGATATCCTCAGATTCTTTTTATTTTTATTATAAGAGATTGTTCCATTCAATGTATATGTTTGTTATTTAATGTTTAATAATGAAATCACTTAATCAAACACTAAGTAATAAAAGAGACTTGGCAATACTTTTAAACATGGTAGAAATATAAAGTATATTATAAACCATAAAATAAATTAAAGAATTAACAGTGGTTTTTTGATTAAAAATTATTCTACCCCAGAAAGCACTGATCTAACACCACTGACTCTAACCCACAACACTGACTCTAACCCACAACATGAAACCCAACAAGTGCTCAGCATTCTTCTTCTCCAGCTGCTTAGCAATACCTCATTGTAAA
>JACMZG010001908.1:60488961-60551625 GCA_018340805.1 Microvelia longipes
CGAAGGAAGCTCTCCACGGAAGGTTGACACAATAAAGCGAACGAAAACAGGAGCAAAACCGATCCTGCAACAACAATAATCTCAATGAATTTTTATAATTAAATAATTAAAAATTTATAAAAGGTATGACAAATGGTACTTACTTCACTACTCTCTTGAATACCTAAAGTATAATAAAGTATTTATGATTACTTTAGATTAGTGCATAAATTCTATTCCAAATATATTAAATAAACCATTTCGCTAAAGCAAAGCAAAATTCTCTCCAACTTTTTAAGTTTATAAACTTTAAAATAATTAAACGAATATAAATATAAGCCAGTTTCCCTTCATTGCAGTTCCTATGGTCGTCTAATCACACATTAGTGTATAGCGAAACAAAAATACGCACAGAGTGTTGGTACCTTGAGGAGTGTACAGAATATCTTGTGGGTCTAAAAAATGAGATTTTTGTGAAAACATGGCACGTAGTTCACATTTTGTCCACTAGGGAGTGGCTCAAATTTTCCCCAGATTCCCCACGTAGCCTCGACACTTTTCGTGGCAGGATCTACGTTGTATCGAAAACTTGAACCTCAACATTTTTAACTGAACCATGTGTCTATGTTTCGTCTTGATTTGTATCGACACTTGAATCTCAAGACATGTAAGTGTCGATACCACGTAGAATCCTGCCAGGGTCAAAATATTAAAAGTAAATATTTCCAGCCCTTACGGGGAAGGTCCCTCTATCAGTCGAGGCATCATTAAACCATGACATGTGTCACTGTAACATAGAGTGTGTCTGTTAACATAGATTTGTACAGGACGACAAATATATTGTCAGTGAGACACCCCGTCCTGATTCTATGCAAGATTAACACCTTATTATAGTGTCAGTACCCTAGTACAGTAGTTGCCGATTAAACGTAAAAGTCCTGTCGGGATAATATTAAAAATAAATATTTCCATCTCCTAAGATGGAAAATATTATTTTTAATATTATACCCCGATAGGATTTTACGTTAATCGACACTTGAATGTCTTGACACACCGAAACATCTACAAATGGTTCAATTAAAAGGGTCGAAGTTATCAAGTGTATATAAAAAGTAGAATTGTGCCATGAAAAGTGTCAAGACGTCATGATGTCGAAGCACTATGTGGCTTAGCGGGAGATCCGAATCTACCCAAAGTTTTCCTAAGGGCGCAACCATCTTTTGTACTTTGTAAATGTAAACAAACTATTTTACAGTACGAGACATTATTGTTCTTAATTTTTAGCATAGAGATATATAACTAGAGGTTAAAAATTTTGATAACATCGAGAAATTAACCCTTGCCACCTCGCTATATATACAAAGTCAAATAATCAGTACAAATATTTCCAATAAACTGTATACAGTAGAATAGAGCGTTAAAAATACAAGGAATGTGGGGAAGCCAAAAAACAATGATTTATAGTAACCTTAACTAATTCTCATGAGGGGGTTTCAATAAGGTTACACAAGCACTTGAGTCCCAAAAAGAGTTTCAGGCCTCTCAATTGTTATGCAGATAGGCTATGCCTCCTGTAGTATATTATTTTATATATCTGTAAAGTAACTATCGGGTAGTAATATCTTCTTCACTTTTAGTACGAAATGTTAAATTTGTGTAAAAATATGTATTTTGTCACAATCCAATAGAGGTTTTAAGTGATTGATAAAATACTAGGTTTGGTTCAAATTACTTAAAACGACAGGCAAATTAAAACTTCCATTTGTTTTTGCCACAACTCAATTCTTATTTTTTGCAAGTGATCAGAGTTTTTCCCTTCAAAATTATTATTTGAAATGTTAAGACCAATTAAGCCAAAAGTTTTTTGAAGTATAATTATTAGTAATACTTAATACTTATAACTTATTACTTGAAAATATAATTATAAGTTATAACTTAAAGCAATAAAACTTACGTCTGTAAAATAATCAAGGAATAGTATTATTCAAAACAGTTTTCTCTTTAATGATTTACAAATATTTCACAGTTCACAGAATTTAATACGAAAATGTTTTAAAGCGTACGTACATATTAATGTTAGAAACCATAAGATTATAACTAGAGCGGGCAAGCTTATCTCAATACATTTGAGAGGCCTGAACATCTTGGGCTCTGTGTAACCTCATTGAAACCTCCTTGCAAAAGTGAATTAAATTATAATGAATCATTTGTTTTTGGCTTACCGACATTATCTGTGTTAATATTTCATTAATATTAAACCATGCCATTACGTGTAATTTAATATATTACCTCTCGTCTAACACGATGCGTGGGTTGAACACCAGGTTGAATCCTCGACACTGATTTTACTTTCCCCGTGTAAACGGGGGTTGAAACACAATCGTGTAGACGAGTGATTATATTGAAAGTCGAAGATAGTTATTTTTTTGATGATTCAAAATTCAACCACATAGGGCCCCTTAGCAATAACATATCTAGGATTTTTATATTTTTGAGCCAGCAAAAACAGCTGCATCACGCTGTCCGAATTTTTTACCATGTGCTGTTACTTCGTTCCACACGCGGGTTTGGCAGGGCAGGTTTCACCCCAACTTGTTTACACGGTATTTTTTTCACCGTAAAAAATGAGATTCAGGTTAAACCCCGTGTTCATTCCCGTTTACATGAAAACTGAGGGGGGGGGGGAGTTAAACCCCCTGCCTAACCCTGCATCTGAACAAAGTAAGTATAGGAGATTCCCTACTTGGTTTATTATATTAATTTTGTTAAAAATTAATCCCTTAAAAGGGACTTTATTATGTTTTATGTAGTTAATAGCATGAGAATGGGTTATAGTAATAGTTGTTAGTTATAGGGTAATAGTAATAATAATAGTGTTGTATTCGATTACGTTAGAGGCCTGTATATCGTATATATTACAGGCACTCTAGGTTACGTAGCAAGAGTTATAGGCTTAGGTTATAGGTAAATAGTACGAGTATTGGTTACTGTAAAATAGGTGTAGCATTATTATGTTAAAGTAGACTTTATCTGCCATATTTAGATTGTTGTTCTGATATCTTTCACTCGAAAATATATCTCGCATTTTTGCTTGAATAACGCGAGAGTGGTGGGCATGTCATCTCTACCCTACTCAAGCGCCGGGACACAGGATTGTTGTTGTTGTATTTTCACTACCAAAACAAATATTAATACCTTGTTTTACAACAAAAATTGGTTCTTTTCCGCAGTCACCATGTACTGTTTCTTTAATACTAACAGGGAACGTAATAATAACACATGTATTACATGAAAATATCAACACAGGAATCATAACCTTATTCTTCTTCTTTCGCATTTAATTGTCTTAAAATTAATATGTCAGACATTTACTAACTGTATCAAATAACTGTTTTTGAAAAATGTTTCGGGTTAAGGCCCTTCACTAAAAAAAGGGAAAAAGTAATCAAAAATAAAGTTAATCATAACCTTATTTATTATAACCAAGGATCTTGAATAAAGGGGATAATTTATAATGTTTTTTTTAAATTTTAGACCAAAACTTAAAAAAATATTGATCTGACTAAAAAGCTGATAAGACTAATACGAAGTACTTTTATTAAATTTACATAAAATTTCATAATCTTTATTCATATTTTTTTTTAAAAATACGTTTTTTATTTAAAATTATTTTGAATTTAATGAATTTTAAAACTTATACTGAAATTTATCCGTTTATACCTCGAGTTAAGTAACCTCCATCTTAAATGTTTTTTAAAATATTTAACAAACATACATGGTAAAAAACAATAATTAATTGATATTTAATTATTAGTAACTATTTAAATTATTACAATTAATTGCCGCTCACAATGAGCCATCAAGTTTAAGTTTTACGTTCGTATTATTAAAGTTACAAGTGTTAAAAGTTGGTTGAAAAACTGTGTTTTAAAAAGACTGTTTGTTTTTCCTTTTTTTTACGTTAAATATCTAATTTATTATTGAAAATTGGTTCAAGTTATCATTATTTAATTAATCTGTACGCCTTGTGGTTAATTTCAAGGATCATTTACACGTTTTCGACAATTTATTTTCAATTTAACTTCGTACATACATAACTACTGTTAGACGTCAATGTTATTTACTGATCTGTGCTCAAATTTCGAATCTATTAATTGTAACCAGTTCAAATTGTTATTATTTGTACTCAAAAACAACAAAAAGGTAATTTGTTTATAATAAAAGAAGTATGTATATCAGCTTTTGTGGTGTGGAATATTAGTAAATTTGAAGATAAGTTTCTCAAGTCACTTCTGTGCTTCGTTGGAGTACATTGTTAAAGTGAAATAATATTTTTATCCTCTGGAAGACTTGTATGCTGGCTTATTTTAACTGATGAAGGGTGCATTGAGATGTTTGCACTATTTGAATAAACTTAGTGCATACATAAGAGCTGCTATTAGACGGCAATGTCATTCACTTAATTTATGTTCAAATTCTGCTTTCAAGAGGATTATCTGAAGTCTAAACCTAACTTCAGGTAAAATAAAATTATCAGTTAAAGCTCTGTTGGTTAACTCTGCAAGTTAAGGGCTCCGTGGTGCTGCGGCATATTATCTGAAGACTGAACTTCATCGACTCTACAACTGCGAAGCGATGTCCACCTCAAGAAAATAAAGTTTCACCGGGACAAAGACTTACAGGGCGTCAGTCACAACCTTTATGATGATAATATTCCACTTTAAATAAGATTTAAACTCTTTTATTGTTAAAATTATATATTATAATAAAACTAAGCATAATTGATTTTTTCTTTTTGTTCTAATTTCTGTATGACCAACACCACTTTAGGAGGTTTGTCATGCAGGCCCCTAGGAAACCCTTAATCTATATTTCTGATTTACCTTAGCATACTACATTTCAGTCAGACGCATACTATAGCTCTTTAATATGTGCCAAATAGTAACTTGGCATGTATTTATTTATATAGCTGTCCACCAGTGTCAAGGCAGACAGCATACAATTTTTGGAAAAAGTTTTGATGGAAAGTGTTTCTCATGTTGCTTAGAAGTTATCTGGATAGAGAGAGAGACCTCAACCACATCTGAAGCTCGCATAGTTCTCGGAATATATGAATGGATGTGCACATTATTTGCAAACCTTTTTCAGCTCAAATGGCTGATCCAATTTTAATGAAACTTGGCATGAAGTTAATAATTGACTTAAGATTTTCAACAAAATTTACATTTTGGTGGAACTTAGCAGTTTTCTCGTTGCCAAAAGGTTTTATTAAACAGGAGTTTTCATGCAATATTATCACTGTTAAATTTGCTATATTTGAATTCATAAAAAGATTTGTAAATCTTCTTTAAGTATATTTCTTTTTTTAAATAAAGGTGGCTAACCTGTTGTTTTTGTTATCGGAAGCATTGATCTTTTTCTATTATAAAACATAGTGTAACCTTTTCTTAAGTGTAACAGTTTTAATAAAAAGTTAATTATTAATTATTACTTCATATTTATTCCGAAATTTAACAGGTTATGGGCTCAGGCCGGTGTCTTAATCCGTTACCCATAAAACTTAATGGAGAGTCGAACTGGACGGTTTGGAAATTCTCGACGATAATTTCGTTGAAAAATGCCGAAGTCTTTGATGTAGTTAATGGGACTAAACTCAAACCGTGTGAAACAAGTTCCCCTAGTGGCAAAGCAGTTGATTTAGTAGCTGATTGGGTAAAACTCGACAACAGAGCTCAAAATATTATCACCAGTAGAATGGAAGAAGGGGCACTAGCCCACATTTTAAGTTGTCAAACTTCGAGAGAAATTTGGGACAAACTTCTGGTAATTTATGAACCCCAATCAGAGGTAAATATTCACTATAGTAGAATAGAATAACAAGTAATCTCACTCACGTATTTCGGGCTTGCGGTATATCGAAAAATGTCAAACGAAGAAAAGTTTGACCGCTAGGGCTACTTTTAGCGACACTCGTAATCGGGTGAGGTTATGAAAATGTCTTGTTGCCTGTCATGATGAAGGTTATGTTGTTTTTTATTCCTTGTTTACCTGTGTTTATAATAATTATCGCGTGTAAGAATCCAAAAAAGTGTGAAACGTTTGTCTTATTTTACTCTTAATTCTATTGAACTTTGATCTGTTGTTTTCAACAATTTCACAATCAAAAACATGTGAATTATTTCTCTTTTTGACTCTATTTTATTATCTTTCTTTACGGTGTACCATTTCTAAAAACGTTTACCTTTAATTTTGGTAACCTATAGTAAAATGGTGATCAGAGGCGGAGGTGCTGTGTTCAGTTTTGCAATGAAATACGTAAAACTCTAAGGTTTAAAAGGCCGGTTTTATTTACAGTCTCAGCAAAGGTAAGTGGCACTTATAATTAATTACTTTGTAATGATATAGTCAGTGTTCAGGTTAATGCAAAGCAGTTCAATCGGTTTTTCATTGAAATGTTGAGAAATTCATACAGAACTAGAGGAATATACCTTTGTTGAGGTATTTTCATATGGCATCTAAAACATAGCACACAGTTAAAAAACAGTTGACAGTGTAGGAAAATAGTTTTAAGAACCAATAAGGTTAGCGTGAAATTTTGGGTGTAATTTGACATCTAGGAGTAATCTCATTGGCTCCCTCCATTATTTTCCATGCTGTCAACTGATTTAACCGTGTGCTATACTATAAACATTATACAATGTGAAGTAAACTTTTATGACACTTCATGTTACCTTGTTGTTGGGATAGAATAGTATTCATAATACATATCATACAGTTAGAGTCAAATACAAGTAATATACTTATAAAGAGTCTGACTCTGCCACTGAGAATGAAGCTGAATCCATTGGGTTAAACAATTTTACTCTTTCTTATCATCCGTTTCAATGCTACATCAACGTATGCATATTTCAGAGTATTGCCTTTAAATGATCAAAATTACCAAGCAAAGATATATATGTATATATATTCCTACGATCGGCTATGCAAATATATTACTAGAAATGTCACATATAATTTGTTTGTAACTCGTATAATTTTTTTAGAATGTGTGGCAAATGTACATTGAGTGAGAACTAGTTAAGACTAGAGTGGTTTGCGCCTTCCACTTCAAGGAAGAAAACAATATTTGATCCCACAAGGTTGCTACCGCCTCTGGTAATGTATATGAATACTATTACAAAAGCTATGGCTAAGGATAGGAGCAGTTCTCTCCATGTTTCCAATAAATGTCAGAGGTAAGTATATTGCAGGTAAGTATATTTATGAGGCCAAAATGTTTGATTTCATGGCTGGATATGTGTGCAAAAAAAATGTGGGTCAAGAGTCCCATGCTGCATTTAAGAGCGATAAACCGGATGAAGGCGTACTTATTGCTCTTAGGGATTTCTATTGAACTCTATACATGCCACCAGGTGATTTAAGATCTCCAGTCACCATCATAGGAGCAACCATTAGACATGTTGTCACCAATGACAAAATAATAGAGGCAGAAACTTTTTTTGTATTGCTTGAGCTCGTGGAGAGAAGGAACTTCCCTCTCTAGGATGCTCTGTTTATGAAGAGAAGTTGTCTTCATACATCATTGCATTTTATCTTATCAAATACAAGGATGTATCTGATAAGGTTAAGATAGACTCTAGAACAAAGCATGTTAGGAAGGCAAGTAAACTCTCTCAACGGTGTAAGCAAAACAAATAAAAGTTTCTTTTAGGGAATATTATATATTCAGGTTGCCCCACAGAAACCAATTATATTTGGATCATAATTAGGGAATATTATATATTCAGGTTGCCCCACAGAAACCAACTATATTTGGATCATAATCGTGGAAATAATATTGTGATGCATAATGACAATAATAATATGTAGGCATAATGACTTATACAATGAAACCACCATATGATGAATAGCACTCAAGTAAAAATGCATTTAATTATGTAGTTTACGATTTTAATATGGAGTCAATTTTAAACACTAATCTATGGTTTCTATAACTTAATAACGGCAATGAAGAATTCCTCTCTCAATTTTCCAATAATATAGTTTTACAGATGTCTTAAAAGGTGTTCAATACATCAGATTCCCTGTCTTTGAAGTAATATGTATGGTGAAATAAAAGAAGTTATATTTACTACAAAATGAAGAGGCAATGAAAGAATCAGGTACTGTCGATACTTGCAACAGCAAGTATCGACAGTACCTGATTCTTTCATTAATACGTATGGATCAAGGAAACGTCCTAAAGAAGTATAGAATAAGTTATTATTATTAAGTAGAATATACTATACTATACTCTAAATATTATTCCATATAGAATACTCTTTTTTCTATAATAATAACTTACTTACTTTAATTACATTTTACGAATTATTACAGGCAATGTATTACTATCAATAATGAATTTAAATCCTACTCAGCAAATAGTTGCAATACTCATATGTTAGGAATCTCATAAATGGGCATTTGCTCCAAATCTCTTTGCAAATTACTGAGTGCTATTTTTGTGTAATGAGACATGTATCATCTTTGAAGAAGCACACATAAAAAGGATAAGCGAGACTTGTAGAGATATTTGTGCCTCTATCACTGAAGCTGATAGAGCCGACATATCATCCTGTATCTTTTGCAGGATTATATTATAGTGTGTATCTTGTACAGGAAGATATTGTTAAGATTCTCTTAAGTTTTCTTTCTTATCACATAATTCCTACATCCTACATAGTACTACTCCACCTCAATCAAGGCTTTTGAGGTGGAAAAGGGTGTCCTCATCATGCATGTATGATGTACACCAGATACAATATTCAATAATGAGTATTAACTTGGCCATAATATGTGGTTGTAAAATATTAAAAATATTCTGCTCCTATTCTCTACTTATGATTTTCTTTTTCAGTTATCTGGCCCTAAATTTATGAAACAATGCAGGCAATAAGGTTCTTGTCTCTCTAACATTCAGTTTGAGATTGTACTGAAACCTACTTCCTTTCACATTTCCTCAAGATGAAATGATAAATCTTTTCCTCAAGAACTTATTCTTTTGACTTTAGCTTCATGCATCACACATTCAGCCTATGTATATACTGGGTTTAATTATTAGTATATAATTAAATTTATGGAAACTCATTTAATGTATGCTCTTCAAATGATACCACCTTGAAGAAAATTAAAGCAAAGTGTTTCCTAATATGGATTTGACATACTACTTATCCTGTTTCACAGAGTGGACAAACATCATGGATTTACAAGTTGGAATAAATTTATGATTTTGTACTTAAAGTGCAAAATAGTTGTTAATTTATTACAACATACATTGTTTGAATAAATATTTTTTACATTTGTACTATGATTCTGTGTTACTTCTTTATCACCTTCCAATACCATTAAAATATACATGCTGTTTTCTGTATGAACTGTTGTTAATAAAATTAAAAGCTGACCCTGTAAAATTGTCGTACACATAATAATATGTATATTTATACATATTAATATGTATTATTAATTGTTGATAGGGCATGTGACTTGGCCAATGAAGATATTTATGAGATTCTTATAAATGTTTAATAAGGCCTTACACCAATAAGAATATTTAGTAGTTAATTTTAAAAGGCAATGCAAAGAACCAATCTACATGGAAAGCAGATAATGGGAAAAATCGGACGAGCTAATTATTTTTTTTCTCAAACAAGTAAAATAATTAAGAGCAACTTATGGCTGTAAATTCCAACAGCTAGTACTGGTATATTAAACCATGCCCAGATTTTCATATTAGGCCAACCTCATTGGTTCCTCAACTATATTTCCCCACGCTGGCAGCTGATGTAATACTATAATAGATTTTAATGAAGAGGATTAATGGATTGTCGGTAATAATTATACACAATGTATTGAAGACTGCAGTCCTTGAAAAAGCTTTTATATAAAACATTTACAACTATAGTCGTATAAATAATAGATTTCAGATACATACTCACACAATATATATATATATATATATATATATATATATATATATATATATATATATATATATAATATATATATATATATATATATATATATATATGAGCGTGTTTGTATAGTCATAAATGATACATGTACAGTCAAGATTCTTTTTAAAACATATTATAAATGATATATATAATATATATATATATATATATATATATATATATATATATATATATATATATCATAGGTGATACATATACAGTTATGATTGCTGGTAGATCTTTTGTACCAAATGAAAATACACTAATCATAATTGGAAATTATTATCCAAATAGTCAAGCCATGTACAGAAGACAAAAAATTACCCCTGAGGTTTAAAGTAACTATTGAAGGCAACTGGTAATAAGAAATTAATCATTTATGAAGTATGTTACAGTTGCCGGAATTCCTCATATACAATCATATTGTAATTGAATCAATAAATTATGTTCCACCATAGTTTATATTGACAGACCAATGTGTCTGCACAACATGTTTGTCATTTTCTATCAACATTTTCTATCAACTTTAAATTTTGAAAAACAAGTGATCAGTGTGTGCCGTACCGGCTGGCTAAGACTCAAACAAATCTATGGACTAAAACGCTTCACAACACCAGAGCAAAGATGGCAACTGGCAGAAACCTATGTACTCTCTCACTTCAACTATTGCGACTCAGTCTATGGCCCACATTTGACTGTTGCCCTACAGTCTAAAATTCAAAAGGTAGAGAATGCATGCATGCGGTATGCCTGGAAAATTAATCGGTATGAACACATTACTCCTCACTATATCAAACGTGACATTTTAAAAATGAATCATAGAAGGACACTGCATGCCACCTGCTTAGCATATAACATCCTCAAATCTGGTGAACCACCTTATCTTGCTTCACTTCTTAATTGGAGAAGAGATGAGAACAATGTCAGGAGGAAAATTATCAATAGTTATCATCATAACACCAGCAAATTTGAAAAATGTTTCTCAGGTTACTTCCCTAGCCTCATCAATAACATCCCTAATAACTTGCTAGACCTATCCCCTACAGCTTTCAAAAATAAAAATTAAACATAGATTGTTACAATTACAGAAAGATGAAAGTAAATGAATCTTTTTTTTTTTTTTTTTTTGGTTTTGTAAGTTTATTTATATGAATGTATGTGTATATTTATTTATTTTTTATTTTATTTTTTTAATTGTTTACTCTGTTAATTTATGAGTCTCTTATTAGAAATGTTGTACCATCAATAATTTTAACTTTTAAAATTGTAGTTTTTTTTTTTTTTTTTTTTTTTGTTTAATTTTTTTTTATTATTTTATCACAGTAACTCCCTAATTTTCTGTGGAGTCTTATGTTCAGAAAGTCTATATGAAGTCTGTCAAGTCCTTTTCTTTTTCCATTTATTAGAATACCTAATTTACTTTTTTTGGCATGCTCCACTTTGTAACCCATCAGTTACAACTATAATTCATGTAGGGGGGTTTGTCTGTGAGGTACCGTCACAACTTTTCTAGAGACATTTTGTTCTATTTATTTTATTTTGTATTTTTTCTCTCTTTTGTTTTCCCTCTAATTAAGTACGTATGTATGTGTGTGTATGAATGTATATGTGCCTACATGTATGTGTGTATATATGTATATATGTGTAAATGAATGTGTGTGTATGTATATGGGTGTATATATGTGTGAGTATATATGTATATGTGTGTGTATATGTGTGTGTGTGTATATATGTTTATATATATATATATATGTGTATATGTATATATGTGTAAATGAATGTGTGTGTATGTATATGGGTGTATATATGTGTGAGTATATATGTATGTGTGTGTATATATATGTGTATATATATATATGTGTGTATGTATATGTATATATATGTGTGTGTGAATGTATATGTGTGTTTATGTATATGTATGTATGTATGCGTGTGTATGTATGCACACATACATGCATATATGTGTGTGTTTGTGTCTATTTGTATTTATATTTTTTGTTTTTGTTTTGTTTTATTTTCTAATAAATTTCCTGGCTTGTTTTTATAAGTCCTTTGTTCTTTGACTTTTTTTTACTCATATATAATTTAATTATAATGTGATAAGGTATAATTATAATAAAGCAATTGCATGATTACAATATAAAAGTATATACTTAACAGATATCAGTAATCTCTTTTTGATCTCTGAGGAATTTTGATCTCTCTTTTATCTTTCTTTTTTTTTGTAAAATTTTGTTAAATTATTAACGTGTACACATACACGGCTGAATAGCTTTATTTATTTAAATGATAATCATTATTTTATGTAAAACCTTCCAAATGGTTGTTATGGAAGACCAGCTGAAAAGCTGAACAACAACCATTTACTTTCCAAGAGATATATATATATATTGGTGTTTCTTTTTGTAAGTTTAATTATGTTTGGAATAGTAATAAACGTTTATTTATTTATTTATTTATTTATTTAAAAAATATCCAGAATATGTTCCCCTTCTATCAAAAATTATCTGTTGTATAATTTTCCACGTGTAAGTGCTTGCACTGATCTTGCCACTTTTAATGATGCAGAAAAATTAATTAATGCTATGAGGCAATATACTTCACCATGATTTATACCTCTAAAATATCAAGAGACTCCTTGAGCAAGAACAATTCATATAATGATCAAGTCCTTGTAACATGACTTTACTCAAGAACACGATAGGCTCCTTAACGTCCTACATCTACTATAGTCCTAAGAAAATCTTATACATCATAGATTTTATTCAAAATTCTCAAATTATACCTATGGTTCCACAAGTTAAACCACAATTGTATAGTGTTTTAATATCATTCTCTTTAAAATCAAGGCTTGAAAAATGTTAAAAAATTAAAAAGAAATTGAAATGAGGACATGATGATAATGCTCTTAGAACGAGTAAAACATAATATGTATTTACTTTTAATGTGAACATAAATTGACTTCATTTATTTGACCAATATACTTGGTGTCAAGTTTCAATACACAGAGTAAAAGTGATGATAAACTTTCACCCTTTTCCCCATGGGTGCAATGGACCAGCTTTTAGTCAAGTTCAACAACTACGCCGTAGGTCAGTGCCACAAGTACTTACAAACCGCTTTATCATTAACGCTCAGCAATGGCCAACTGGCTCACCTATAGGTACAAGTGACGCAGCTTGCCAGTGTAAATTAATTGGTCCATTTATGCTTTTCACATTTCTTTCTTTAAAATATATGAAAACCAAAAATGATGTAAGTCACCGATGAAGTACTATATATTCCTCTATGATGTAAATTTTCAAAAAACTTATATAAATTAAACTTTTATCCTAAGTTCTAATTTAAAAATAAGGAAAGATGCTTCGACCAAAGGCAGGACTTGTGGTGCTGCAATGCAGATATTCGGACGAACTAAAATTCAAGGGTAGAGACAGTGTTCTCACTCCCACCCTTCTCATAGTCCTGTCAAGGGTGGGAGTCAAAACACTGTCTCTACCGCCAACCACTCATGCTTACATTACTTTAGACGGAATGAATTTAACAATGAGCCTCAGGTCTAGGAGTTCAAATATATAATTAAGGTAGACTTTAAGGCCTTGGTGTCCTACCAACAATCTGTAGTATCTGTCTAACCCATGGACCCATTACACTATACAGATTCTTTTCAACTTAGCAATAGTTCTCATTTTCAAGAGGTTTTACTTAAATCAATCTTTAGTAACTTTTACGTGTTCTACCAAACTGCAATGGACAAACCATTATCAATCCTTCCCTTTCTACCATGAAATGAACAAATTGCAATCTATATTGATTTTAAAACTATGTAATTGTACTGACTAATTCATAAATGAAGACATGTTAGACTCGGCAACATACAGACAAGATAAATATTATCCACAATTAATACAAAGATTGGACGAAATTCAATACAAATTCGTGAAAAACAACGACTTAATAACATTTATATTTATTGGGCTAATATTGGAATAGAGTTATTGTATTTATTATTACTATAATTTGGTCATTAAAACTAGTCCGAGAGTTCACTAACATTAGAACGTTTTTATTTACTAAATTACACTTCACATTTGTTTACAAAATACGACATCCTGTCATTTTACTACCGGTCAGCCATTTTGTATAAATATCGAGTAAAACTCGATTAATCGAATTTGAAAATTGGAAGGAGTAATTTCAGGGAGTGAGATCACTTGTTATTCTATTCCACTATAATATTCACCTACTTTTTCAACAATTTTTTTCGCTGACTTTTTCGTCTAACGTTTGTGATTTTTTCTCTAGCTTAGAGAACATCACTAACAAGTTGAAGCTAGCTAAAGAGGAACTATCTGAGTCCTTGGTTATGACTAAGGTTATAATGAGTCTACCTGAACGCTTCAAACATTTTGTTAGCGCTTGGGAAAGTGTCCCACAAGAAACTCGAAATTTTTCAACTCTCTTTACAAGGTTACAAATAGAAGAGAAAAGGGAAGAAGAAACTGAGGATGGCTCCTTAGACCTTATATCTAAAACTAAACCGACCAGCAAAAATACAAAGTGTACTTTCTGTTTGGTGTCTGGGCACTCAGCTGAACACTGTTTTAAGAAAAATGGAGGACCTAAGTGCTATATTTGTGGAAAAACAGGCCATATTAGTAAGTTTTGTTACAATAAAAAGAAAGGAAAGGGTAAACATTCCCGCCCCAAGACTGCAGCATTTGTCAGCAGTACAAATGTATTGTGTGAAGATAAAACATCGTGGTTTTTAGATAGCGCCTCAAGTGAACATATGTGTTCAGTCAAGGGATACTTTAATCAACTTGAGAATATCAGCCCAAAACCTATAATTATAGGTGACGGAACCCAAATTTATGCTGAAGGTATTGGTGAAATAACTTTAGAAGCTTTTGATGGTAAAAGCTGGATAAAATCTACCATAAATAAAGTACTTTATGTTCCAGAACTAACAACTAATTTATTCTCTATGAGTTCAGCCTTAGACAAAGGGTTTAGGCTTGTCTCAGACCATAAGAGGTGTAAGTTGGTGAAAGAAAATGAAACGTTTGCTGTTGGTGAAAGATATGGTAAGTTATTTAAAATGAAATTTCGTTTGAATTTTAATGATAAGTGTTTTTACACCTTTATAGACTGGCATAGGAGTCAGTCTCATCAAAACAAAGAGTATGTCAAAGAAGTGTTAGTAAAGCATAACATAAAGAGTGATATACCTGACAATTTTTTCTGTTCCGCTTGTTCTCATGGAAAACAGTCGCGTGACAACTTCAAACGAAGCAAGTCCCGCGCTACAACTATAGGCGAGTTATTGCATGCAGACCTTGGAGGTCCTATGGAAATACCTTCTTTAGGTGGTGCTCGATACATGATGTTAATTCGCGACGACTTTTCTAATTATCGTTTTGTCTATTATTTAAAAAGAAAGGACGAGGCCTTTTTTAAGTTAAAATCATGTATTAATTTTATTTCAAATCAAACAGGCCAAACAGTAAAGGCTTTAAGAACTGATTGTGGGCTTGAATTTGTTAACTCTAAATTAAACCAATTTTTAGAGAGTCAAGGAATTATTCATCAAAAGAGCATACCATATACACCACAGCAAAACAGTCGTATTGAAAGAGACATGAGAACTGTGGTTGAAGCGGCAAGAAGCATGCTTTATGATACCAACTTAAATAAAGAATTATGGGCTGAAGCTATAAATACAGCTGTATATGTTCTAAATCGTTCAGCAAAAACTCCAATTAAGAACACATCGCCATATGAGCTATGGTTTAAGAAAAAGTAGGACATAAAAACATTAAAAATTTTTGGTGCTATCGTTTTTGCTCATATGCCAGATCAAAAGAGAAGAAAATGGGATGCCAAGAGTAAGAAAGGGTATTTTGTTGGTTACGATTCGTGTTCAAAAGGTTATAGAATTTATTTTGAAGATAATAGAAACATTGAAGTATTAAGAGATGTTAAATTTGCTCCGATCCATGTAGAAACCGTAAATGATAATAATGCTTATGTTGATATATTTTCAAATTCATTGTATGAAAAGTGTGATGAACAAAGTAATGAAGAATATGAAAAGTTAGAAAAAGAAAGTAAAGAAAAGTTAGAAAGAAAAAGCAAAGAAAAGTTATAAAAAGAAAGTAAAGAAAAAGCAAAGAAAAGTTAGAAAAAGAAAGGTTAGAAAATGAAAGAAAAGAAAAGTTCGAAAATGAAAGAAAAAGGAAGCTGGAAAATGAAGAAAGTAAACAAGAAGATAAGGATAAAAGGGAGCTGGAAGTAGTGTCTGAACAGGAAGATGATAATAATGAGAAAAATAAAAACAAGAAATACAATTTAAGAGATAGGACTTTATTAAGCAAGCCAGTACATTTAACTACTGATTATGATTCATCTTTAGAAACAACACTTGAAACCACTTCAGAATTCAACTCAACATCAGAATTTGCTGCCATATCCTTAGCTGAAGATGCTCCTTTAACTTATAGGCAAGCCATGGAATCTTCAGAGGCAAACTTTTGGAGAGAAGCTATAAAAACCGAACTTTTACCAAAAATGAGGTTTGGAAAGAAGTTAAAAGTCCTACCGAATATAGAGACATAATTGATACAAAGTGGGTTTTTCGACGGAAAATAGAGAATGGAAAGCCAGTTTTTAAGGCGAGACTTGTTGCCAGAGGTTATCAAGAAACTTCTAATCCTGATATGACAGAAATCTACTCTCCGGTTGCTCGTCTTCAAACCTTGAGGATTCTTCTCGCTGTTGCAAATTATTGTAATTTAACAATTCATCAAATGGATGTCTGTTCAGCCTTCTTAAATGCAAAAATTAAATGTGAAATTTATTTGAATAAACCTGATGGGGTAGTTTTACAAGACAGTAATAATATTTTAAAATTAAGAAGGGGAATATATGGTCTTAAGCGCTCGCCAAAAGAGTGGAACGATACATTCGATTTCCTTATGAAAAAACTTAAATTTGAAAGATCGAGTAGTGACTACTGCCTATATGTGAAGAAAACTTGAGATTGTATTTTTTATATACTTCTTTTTGTTGATGATTTACTCCTGGCTTGTAGCTCAATACCTCATTTGATCGACCTGAAACAAAAAATATCACAAGAATTTAAAGTGAAAGACATGGGTCAAATATGCAATTATCTAGGAATAAATATAAAACAAGATTTAAATAAAAACAAAATAGAAATAAATCAAGTTACTTACCTGAAAAATCTCCTGAACAAGTATAATATGAAAGATTGCCGTGCTGCTCACAGACCAATGGATCCTAATTTAAAAGTTGACTTGCTTAAATGTGACCAGTCGGAAAGTGCTGAATTGGAGACTGCTTGCAGAAGTTTGATAGGTGGACTTATGTACGCCATGGTAGGTAGTAGACCTGATCTGTGCACTTCAATATCAATACTAAGTCGCTATCAAAGCTGTGATAGTAAAAATTTATGGCAAGCTTTGAAGCGTATACTCAGATACATAGCTGGCACAATAGATATGAGCATCGTTTACGAGAAAAATGAGTCTACACCAGCTTTAGTCGCCTACTCAGATTGAGATTGGGCTGGTGATCTAAATGACCGTAAGTCAACAAGTGGCATGGTTATATACACTATGGGATGCTGTACTTTATGGAAGTCAAAGAAACAATCGTCAGTAGCTCTTTCGTCTACTGAGGCGGAATATATAGCTTTGAGTACCACTGTGAGTGAGTCATTATGGGTACATCAAATATTAAAAGATTTAAAAATACCTCAGGATTTAGGTAAAATATTAATATATGAGGATAATTTGTCAGCAGTTCAAATCTCTAAGATACCTGACAACCATAAGAAATTAAAACATAGATATCAAGTATCATTTTATTAAAAGTAAAATTTTGGATGGTATCCTGGAACTCAAATATATCAGCACTGATAATCAAATTGCTGACATATTTACAAAGCCTCTCCATTAGGATAAATTTGAAAAGTTTAGACTTAAACTTAATCTTAAGTAATATCAATTTTTTTTGTTTTAATTTCCATAAGTTGCGTTTTTTTAGAATATGTTATTTTAACAGGTTCACCATCTGATAATTTTTTTTGGTAATAATTTTTTTTTTCAAATCTTTTTTTGAGTGGGGGTGTTAAATTTGCTATATTTGAATTCATAAAAAGATTTGTAAATCTTCTTTAAGTATATTTCTTTTTTTAAATAAAGGTGGCTAACCTGTTGTTTTTGTTATCGGAAGCATTGATCTTTTTCTATTATAAAACATAGTGTAACCTTTTCTTAAGTGTAACCGTTTTAATAAAAAGTTAATTATTAATTATTACTTCTTATTTATTCCGAAAATTAACAATCACAAACTGGCAAGTGAGCGTAAGGGGGACAGCCCTTCATAAACTAATATAAATCAAAGTGATGTAAAAATGAGGGGTCAGGGGTAGAGACAGCCTTCCGACTCCCACCTTTTTCCTTATAGGTGAAACGGACTTGCTTTCCATCCAGGGGAGTCCACTTGCATTAAGAGTTCATCTACTATGCTTAAAATACATGTCAAAACTCATAAAATGTGAAGAAAGAAGAAATCAATTAATTCATAGTAACCCTAATTCAATCTTGAAGGAGGTTACACAGAGTCCCTGAAGGCCCAAAAATGATAACTCAGGCCTTTTAATGTATTGAGATTGGCTATGCCCCCTCTCAATAGTAGACAATTTTTAAAATTTGTCCATTGGTTTTTTTTAATTAATTTGTTTAATAATTTACAAGTACAAGATTTAATGTTATATTTTTAACAGAAAAATCATAAAATCACAACTTATGAATTTGTGAAACTTATGAATTCTAATCAAACCATATGTGTTGCATGAGCACAGGCTCGTGAGCAACACAGAAATTTTTTTTAGATGCAATATAATAGAATTAAAAAAGTTTTACCTTGAGAAAGATTCAGCTAGATTAGTTAGACTGAAAAAGGGTCATTACTACCTCCAATTGCAATGCACCAAACACGAAAACCACTTACTATGAAACAGTAATTGTCATTTTGTTGTTTGTGATCAGTGGCAGAGTGGGTTAAAAAGACCTAAGGAAGGATAGGCCGAAAAGGGACCAAACCTACATCTCATAGGGGGTTCTATATATATATTGTTTTTAAGTAGTCTACTTTTAACTAGAGTAATATTAATGATTATAGCTAGCTTAAATATATTTATTTAATTTTAATGTAGCAATAAAATTATTTTATTTCAATAAATAAAATAAATTTAAACTTAATTGAATAAATAAGTAAATTTTAAAATCAATTTTTAAAAATTGTTTTTTTTTTTTTTAAATTGATTTTAAAATCTAAGTGAACAAAAAATCAATTTAATTCAAAACAGTCTTTATTTCCATAAGTAAAAAGTACAAGACAAAAAAAGTAGAGAAATTAAAAAGAGGTAAGTATTTTACATAATCTTAAGAAAGCCAAGTGGCCAGATTGTGGGGACTCCAACTTAAGTAAAAGTTACATTTTGTACTTAAGTTTATAAAACTTAAGTACAAAATAAACTTAATTTTAATGAAGTTAATTTTTTTAAACAAGTTCTTTATTGGCAAAAGTAATACAATATTTATTTTGTATAAAAAACTTCTCTGAGTTCCTTTTCTGACCAAGTATGTTAAGGGCCATCATTGGCTTTAGTATTCGTATGGGGCCTATAAATGTCTAGATACTCAGCACAGTTTAAAGCTTCAATCACAGAACTTGCTCTCACTATTATGAACACAACCCATAAAAATTTATTAAAACTAAAACATGAGTTTCAGCACTTACAAGCAATCAATATTCTTGAGCACTATAAGAATTTTTTATTTCCAATTCTGTTATTCCACCTAATCAACATGGGCTCATACCTAAAAAATCAGTTGTTATTAATGTACTCTCTTGCTTAAAGAAATGGACCTTGTGGTATGATAGTTATATATCATTTTATGTTATTTTGTCTCAGAAACTCACAAAATCCTGACAAATTATTACTCAACTCCTCTACAAAGAAAGAAGAAAATATTTTCACACAATTGAAAGGATGCTTATCATCTTCAGACACACTAGTTCATTTCAACCAAGATTTACCATTAATTTTAAGC
This sequence comes from Microvelia longipes, assembly GCA_018340805.1. Taxonomy (NCBI): domain Eukaryota; kingdom Metazoa; phylum Arthropoda; class Insecta; order Hemiptera; family Veliidae; genus Microvelia; species Microvelia longipes. The sequence goes on from JACMZG010001908.1 coordinate 60,509,078, forward strand.
TGTGAAGCAAGCGGGGTAGGTTTAGGATCAGTACTTTTTCATAAATATAGGGATAACTCGGAAAGACCAATAGCTTATGCGTCTAGGAAATTAACACAAGCAGAATTAAAATACGCGACAATAGAAAAAGAGGGCTTGGCAGTAATTTTTGGGGTTTCAAAATTTAATCACTACCTTTTTGGAAAAAAATTACCATTCGAACTGACCATAGACCATTAGAATTTATTTTTGGGGCGAATAGAGAAATACCAAACACTACAGCAAACAGAATATCCAGATGGGCCTTAATTTTATCTGCATGTTCTTATGATATTGAATATACTAAAGGAATAGATAATTCACCAGCAGATGCTTTGTCAAGACTCCCATTAAATGTAACACAGATAACAAAGAAGAAGGAATAGGAGACTTAAAAAGGTCATTCGTCTCATTTGAGATTGCCTGATTTAGGTGTTACGAAAACTAAATTACAAAATGATACAATAGACGACGTAGTGCTTCGTGAAGTAATAAATTTTATAAAACAAGGGTGGCCACATTCAAAAAACGATCTAGGAACTTCACTTTGGACCTATTTTGAAAAGAAAGAAGAATTGTCTTATGAGGAAGGGGTACTGATGTGGCTGGGTTGCATAGTAGTCCCTAGCACCATGAGAAAGGACATGCTACATATACTACATGAGGCACCCCGGTATAACGTCTATGAAATCGTTCTCTAAATTTTATATCTGGTGGCCAGGGCTGGATAGTGATATTGAGAATTTTGCCAAGGAATGTGTTCCGTGCCAGCAGACAAGGCCTCGTGAAACAGAGTGTCCACTATTTACATGGACAGCTCCTAGCAAACCCTGGATGAGAGTTCACGTCGATTACGCTGGACCGTTTGAAGGGAAGTACTGGCTTATCGTAGTCGATGCGTTTTCGAAATGGTTAGAGATATGCCCCACGACAAGCACAACATCACATCAGACTATCTCTTTACTAAGGCAAATATTCGGCAGGTTTGGTATACCAGGTAGCTTGGTTTCGGACAACGGACCACAATTCACGTCATCAGAGTTTGACAAATTTTGTAAAGAGAATGGTATTCGACACATAAAAACAAGTCCCTACCATCCTAGGCTACGGGTTGGCTGAGAGGTTTGTCAGAACGTTCAAAGACAAAATGAAGGCATCAAGAAAGGCTGGACTCGATATAACCACTGCTTTACAACAGTTCTTACTATCTTACAGCAACTCACTATATTGGGCCATCGGACGGTCCTCCGCGGAGCTAATGATTGGTCGTAGACTAACCACACGACTTGACCTTCTTAAACCATCCGTAGGAGGAAACTTGGATAAGGAATTGGTCCATCAGAAATTATACCATGACAAGAAGAGTAAAGCACGAGAATTTTCAGAGGAAGACATAGTATGGATACTGTCGAAAAATTGCAAATCTTATGAAGAAGGAGTGGTTCTTCAGCGAACAGGTGAACTGTCATATCGTGTGATGGTCAATGGGCGGGAAGAGCGAAAACATGCGGACCACTTAAGAACTCGCCGCGAAACTTCCTTAAGGGGAGGGAAATGATGTATATTTAAATATCATTTACTATTTTTATATTTCATGAATGTCAAAATAAAGATTTGCTTCAGTCGTATTTCTTACGAGCTATAAATGAACACGTAGTTTTATTACTAATAGATACAACAATAATCATTTATAGAAACATATTCAATATATTTTGTAGATCAACCCAATTAACCAAGTTAATTGGGCATAATCGCCCAAAAAAATTGGCATAATCGCCTAAATGCCAAATTATGAAGTGAAAAGGGAAAGAGTGAGGGGGTTTTTAGAGGTTATACGAGAGAGAGGGACAAAACACTAACTTTATCTCCAGATGGTATAGAATGTCAAGTTTATTGACTATTTTTAAGTGAGTAAAGAAGCACTTTTCGCTCCCAAGGGAGAAAAAGTTACATTTAACTTTTTCTTCATTTTATAAGGGGGCCCATCAATTTTTTAACGCTTTTCATGGGGTGGAAACCTCAAAATTTAAAGTGGAACCAGACAAAAAAAATATTGGCTCAAAATACCTTTTAGGTCAAAACAAGTTGTTTAAAGCAATGAAATTTTTTTTATATTTATTTTTGGACAGGCACACTTATAATGTATAAGGGTGGGAGGTTCCAACCAAGGATCTTAAATAAAGGGGATGACGCACTAATACGATTTGCTTTACAAAAAAGTGACCCCATCGAAAACCAAAAAATAGAGAGAATTCAACACGAAACACACGTCAAAAACCAACTGCACATACTTGGTACAAACTGCGCATGCTTACAATTCTTATAACAGCGAAGGTCTTAAATTTTAGATGCAAACTTACCTTTTAATGGTTTCCCGTTGTTTATTGCTTGAGAAGGTAATAAACACGCTTAAATTATTACTTACTAAAGTAACTAAGTATAGTCCAAAATTTAAAATTAAATAACCACAAATGACTTAACAAGCACCACAAATATAGCAATCACGAGAAGCACAGAAGAAAGTAGAGAAGCAAACTTGACAACCTTGCTACATAACCTTTTTTTCATTATAACCATGGGAAGGTAAGTTTGCTCCTATTTCTCTATCTCATAAAACTTCCATGGGGTCAGAAAAGTTCCTTAATGCGTCATCCCCTTTTTTCAAGATCCTTAGTTCGACCCAACAAATTTAAAATAAAATTCAACAAAACGTATGAAAATAAGAATATAACTATAATTAAATGACGTCAGCGTCTGGAGATAAAATGCTATTTTTCCCTCGCAATAATTACTTTACTCGGGAGTTAAATGTTTTGATTTAACTCAGAAAAAGACGGTTTTCGCCTTAGGAACCAACTAACTGCTCAGAAAAATAATTGCTTTCTTTGCACCCTTAGTGCATTATTAACTATTTTACTTTTCTTTATTTACACTGTAGGTGTGAATTTAAAAATAATTGTATTTGCACTAAAAATCCGCAACCGCACGAGCGTAGCGAATATATTGCGAGGAAAAGTTCCGAGGCACTCAGAACCTAATTTTATACGTTAGACTTAACTTTTTTACACACATCTTTTTGTTAAAATTTTCTATATTTTGGTAAGTTTGAAAATAATCATGCCTTTTAGAATACGCCAAGAGTACATTCACTTTTGTTTTAATCATTAATTATCAATTAATTTCAGTTTTCCAGTATTAATTACTAATCACTGATTAGTAATTAGTTATCAGTTTCATAATTTAATTAGCTCCATAGGATTAGGTCTGTGAACAAAACTCTATTTTCTCTATCTTTATAAACAATCTGTTTTTTCAAAGTCTCATAGGTTTTAGTGGTTATGTGTTTAGCGTTAAAAAAATTGAGATTAGGATTAACTTAGAAGTTAAAAAGATAAACCTAAAAACGTTTAGTTTTGATAGTTTTTATTAGTTTTTACATAAAACTCTATAAACTTAACCTATACAACAAATTAAGTGTCAGCAATCTTAAGTGTGTGGAGGTACGACAGTGCCCCTCAGATTTAAACTATTTTCTACATGTAAAAATAAGTTTTTACTTCTAGTGATGATTTTAACCGGCCTCGAAATAAGGCGGCATGGTTCTTTAAAGCTAAGTAATGTAATGGAGTACTGCGCAGGACCTGACAAAGAACCACTTTTTCCTCCTTCTACTTTCTAAGCAAAAATTAATTATTACATGTAGACGAAAGTCAGACTTAAATGGTCCAAAGCAGATTTTTATAATTTGCTTTTAAAACAGTTGCTCCTCATTAAATAAAATAAAATCTATCTTTTATACCTAAAAGTATAGAATTATTAACTCACACACACACACACTCTTAGCTACCTCCCTTTGTACTATATACATTTTTCCCTTTGTTGATTATTATATATATATATATATATTATATATATATATATATATATATATATATAAATATATATATATATATATATATATATATATATATATATATATATATATATATATATATATATTATATATATATATATATATATATTATATATATATATATATATATATATATATATATATATATATATATATATATATATATATATATAATCAACAAAGGAAAAAATGTATATAGTACAAAGGGAGGTAGCTAAGAGGGTTATTTTTTGATTTTTTTAATTAAATTTTTGTTATATTTTATTAAGGATTTTACCTACAGTCAACTTAGTAAATATGTAAATAAATAAAAAATGTCCTTTGTAAGGCTTGATTTATTGCTAAAAAATACCTTCTTTGCTTTATTTATTAATGAAAAGAGATGTGATAGATATCAAAGGTCTAAAGAACCTCTGCTATTATGAAAGGTAGTAAAGAAAATTTGCTTGAATCAATCATATCACTCAGACTGTAGTGCACTTACTTCCAAAGTGCAAAATACAAATATTTGCAAGTGAAAACACTTCGACTTTTAAGGGAGGGAAGCAAAATACAATAAATGCAAGTGCAAATAATTCGAATTTTAAGAGAGGGAAGCAAAATACAATAAATGCAAGTGCAAATACTTCGACTTTAAAGGAGGGAAGCAAATACAATAAATGCAAGTGCATACTTCGACTTTTAAGGGAAGGAAGCAAATTACAATAAATGCAAAATGCAAATACTTCGACTTTTAAGGGAGGGAGCAAAATACAATAAATGCAAGTGCAAATACTTCGACTTTTAAGGGAGGAAGCAAAATACAATAAATGCAAGTGCAAATAATTCGAATTTTAAGAGAGGGAAGCAAAATACAATAAATGCAAGTGCAAATACTTCGACTTTTAAAGAAGGGAAGCAAAATACAATAAATGCAAGTGCAAATACTTCGACTTTTAAGGGAAGGAAGCAAATTACAATAAATGCAAATGCAAATACTTCGACTTTTAAGGGAGGGAAGCAAAATACAATAAATGCAAGTGCAAATACTTCAACTTTTAAAGGAGGGAAGCAAAATACAATAAATGCAAGTACAAATACTTCGACTTTTAAGGGAGGGAAGCAAAATACAATAAATGCAAGTGCAAATAATTCGAATTTTAAGAGAGGGAAGCAAAATACAATAAATGCAAGTGCAAATACTTCGACTTTTAAAGGAGGGAAGCAAAATACAATAAATGCAAGTGCAAATACTTCGACTTTTAAGGGAAGGAAGCAAATTACAATAAATGCAAATGCAAATACTTCGACTTTTAAGGGAGGGAAGCAAAATACAATAAATGCAAGTGCAAATACTTCGACTTTTACACAAAATACAATAATGCAAGTGCAAATAATTCGAATTTTAAAGAGGGAAGCCAAATACAATAAATTGCAAAAAAGGAGGGAAAGCAATAAAAGTGCAAATACTTTTGATATTTCGACAGGCAAGTGTGAGGAGGAAGCAAAATACAATAAATGCAAGTACAAATAGACTTTTAAGGAGGAAGCAAAATACAATAAATGCAAGTACAAATTTTTAGATTTTGATGGGAGGGAAGCAAAATTACAAAAGAGGTCTGGTTTTGCTGTACGTAGTTATGTCTGTCAAGGGGTAATTATTTCCTTCGATTTAATTTTAACATTGACCTTCATAAACCAACTCTTTTTGAATTAAAAATACTGGAAATTGGAAAGTCATCAGTAAATTTAAATACCTAAATAAACAATAATTAGGAAAGAAGTAATAAACTAAGGTTATATTAATTTCAAGCAAATAGTAAAAAATGTAGGTTGTAATAAAGCGAAAATAACAACATTTAGTATTTTTTTTGTCATATTTTGGACACAAAGAAATATTAGTATTAATTATTCTGATTAAATAATTTATTTTTAAACAAATTTAGAAAAACGAATTGATAGAGGTCTTGATAATGGGACAAAGAAAGGCCGCTAATTATGCTATTGATTGTCTGTTGACGGTTCTGTTGATACAGAGGATAAATATGGAAACAGAATGGAGGGGGTAATGTAGAGTTTTCATATTTTAGGAAATCTCGGTTTTTAAATCTTTTCCTAGCTAGCTTTCACTGTAAACAGTTCTCAGGTAAATTCTTATGATTTACATTACTTCTTTATAATTTGTTAATTTTATTAAGATTTTTTCATTTTAGTTACAAATAAAATATGATGAAAAAATACATTCCTCCTTTCTCCTGAGATTTTCCTTATTTTATAGGTAACTTGCTATTGTATCGCGATATTTTTGTTATTATTAGACAAACATAAGAAAAACCTAAAAACAATTTTTTTTAATGATACGTAATTCTGCCAAAATGAGTTTTATACCCAAATGACTTAATGGTATAAATAATGTTTTTTACCAATGGACATGAAGTATAGCGGAATAGTATCAAAAAGTGACAGTCCAAGAGCCAGACGCAGAAAACGTGACCGTCGAGCTTGAACCCAAAAGGTTTAACCTGCTAGATTTATTTATTTCGTAGTCCAAAAAATGGCCCCAAAATCAGCTTTTTCTATAACGCTGTTTCTATTGGTTTTATCAAAAAGTTAAAGGGCTCTTATTTTAAGTTTATTAAATTTGTGACAAATCAATGTTTTAACCGTCAAAATTGGTTCAATAGAACCAGAGATATAGCTGTTCAAATATTACCGAAGATACATCAAAAATCTCTAATTTACATCCCAAAACGGAAAAATTTATCATGTCTAAGATAAAAGCAGACTTAAAAATCAGACTTATTCTATCAAACTATAGGTAGTACAAAGTTGTTAAAGAGAAAGACAAGAGCGCAGGTCTCATACGTGATAATTTAACGATTGATACATAATGCCATTTTTAAATACATAGAATTCTGGATATATCCTAGAGATATGGAAATTAACTGGATTCTTTTTTAATAATTTCTCGAAATATATCGAGAGAAGTCAATCACTTTTAAAAAATCGATTTTTTTTTAATTAGCTTTAGGGAGTCAGTTTACTGGTTTACTCGTACCTCTATTCCACTATAAAATGAAGAAACTGCCAGGAAAAGTTTACGATTAAGGGATAGGTTCTGTTATCAGTAAGGATTTTTTATCAGTGGTAAGAGCTAATTGTGTGGTATTAGAGCTATCATAAATTGTGATCTACGATCTGTGATTCGATATGATCCAAGCTGTAATTGTAATCTATAATCTGTGATCATTGAAGGTGGTAGAGTAAGTCTTGGTGGTAGGCACGAAATTGCTGATTTAAATTAAATTGAGGCCTGTTTTTATAAAAATGTTCTAGGTAGAAATGTTTAACAAAAGCCATAATTTAGAATGAGTTATTGGATTCCATAATTAGAATAAATTAACCATTAATTAGATTGAATTATTATACACATTAAATACAACCTCTGGCCAGGAATGAGATGCGATGTCAAACAAAAGGACCAAGTCTTGTCACTACACTGGCTGTGATTAGTTGAAGCTAATTATTAATTTGTTATAATTCTAGTTAAAATTATATATTAATTAATGTTATTCCCAAGGGATATAATTTATTTCACTTAATAAGGCGCGGTCGAATATCCACGGCCTTCTAGAACGTTGGATCACCAACAAACTTTTTTTATAAGTTTTTTTCAAAATTTTTAGTAATTAGCCGGATTTGTGATAAATGAAGCCTATTTCCGTAATCTGCACGCTTTTTGGTTAATCTCAAAGAGTATTTACATTCACTCAACGATTTATTTTTAATCTAACTTGGTACATACATAACTACTGTTAGACGTCAATATTTTGTGTTATATTTTGACATGTCATATTTGTTAACATTGACGTCTAACAGTAGTTATGTATGTACCAAGTTAGATTAAAAATGAATCGTTGAGTGAATGTAAATACTCTTTGAGATTAACCAAAAAAGCGTGCAAATTACGGAAATAGGCTTCATTTATCACAAATCCGGCTAACTACTAAAAATTTTGAAAAAAAAGTTTGTTGGTGATCCAACGTTCTAGAAGGCCGCGGATATTCGACCGCGCCTTATTAATATCTTTTAAACTGTCATCTTTTTATCTGTCAAACTAATGATAAAATTTATTCCAACAATTAATTATAATATAATTAATTATAAAAATGCCAAAATGTTATAGCTGGATGGATTTCAAGATGCTGACCCTTACTATTGGTCTCTTGGCTTCTTTACTCTCAACAGGTAGGTTTGCTTTTATCAATCTTAATATATAGATGATAATTACGCTAATTGATCTATTTCCCTCTACTCTCATCTAGTCCAAGAGCCAGGCCTAAAATATGTGACTCGATTCGTACTACTTCTAACCAAATTTTTCTGAAAATAAACCTTAAATTAAGAAGGAAAAGCATAGTCTGCCTATCCAAAGTGGAGCCCTTCTTATCAATGTGCTCGCTCAAAATATTAGAAAATCGCAAAAATTCCAGTTTTCTTGCAATATGCTGTTCCCAGTGGGTCGTGTGCAAAACATGAAGAGAACATTTTATAAAAGCTGATAAAATATCTTATAAAACGAGTGTTTTTCATCAAAATTGGATTACTACAACTAAAGTTATGACATTTGCTTAGTGTGCAAAAAATGCATAAAAAGCCAAAAATTTTTTTGAAGAAATTCGTTGTCTTTGCATAAATTAACCATTTATTGGTGTTTTTAAAAGAGCCATAACTTTAGTTATCAGATTTTGATGATTGAACTCTCGCTTCATTGGACATTTTATCATCTTTAAAAAATGTTCCATTCATGTTTCGCACAAGACCCACAGGGAATCACTTATTTAAAAACAAACTGCAATTTGTGCGATTTTATAAAACTTTGAGCAGCCGCTATTATATGATGAAGTGTTTTTCTTCCTAATTTAAGGTATATTTTCAGGAAAATTTGTACAAAATGAGGTCCGGCTCTTGGACTATTCTCTTTAGTTAATCTTTGTATACATTTTAATGTGCTCTCACTAATGCATTGCGGTCCTAGGGATAGAGGTAGCGGGAGAAGGGGGATTCACAGTTAAGCGTTGATTATGTTACAAGAAGTAGTAGCACTTATCACAAACTATGTGATGGTACTTCATAGGCTCTCTGTATTAGCAACCTGTTGCGATTAGAGAAAAGGTTTTGTAAAATAGACGTTTTAAACGTTTTTAAAATGGTTTTAATTATGTTTAGAATCGATCCAATTCGAAAATAGTACATAGAAAAAACTATTTTCTAAATGCGGATACAGGGACAAATTAAGTTAAATCTAGGATCTGGTTTTAAAACATAATTGCTATTAAAACAATAATTTAAAGTGGTATTATGAGCTTATTTTCTTGTAAAAGAAAATAAGCAAGGGTGCCTGAGTAGCTCAAAAGAAGTAAATGGAACTTGATGCAAAAATTAAGTCCTAAGACAGATATAATTTATAGATTTTGGGAAAATCGAACCTGGCGTGTTAAAATGACTGCCATTTAAAATTTCAAAAAAGTTGGATAGATAATATTATTTGCTTGAAATGATAAAAATAAAAAATCATTTATTTTCTGTTAGAATATACATACAATGGTTTGTATTAACCTATTATTTATAGTATACAATTTTATAACAAAAAAAGGAGATGTTCAGGGTGCACCACATCCCCTATATGATGATTCCTAAATGATGACCCTTGTTGTCTAATGAAAACGTAGTGATGACATCCGAGGCTAACACAGTTTTCAATATATTTAAATAAAAAAACGTGTTAATGAGAGGCCTGCCCTTTTCTCAGGGTTTGACAAATAAGATAGGAAAGCTTACTTTTATAATTGGAAGCACTCAGAAATTGTTTGGACTAAGGGCAGTTAATGGTTTAGAAAGAAAACCGGGAAAATTTAATCAAATCTAGATAAAACCAGAATAGATCATGAACTTTCACTTGAGGGTTTATATTTTTTAGTTTTAACATCAGTTCTAGATAAATAGCGATTTCGACAAGAACCGGTAACTTCTTGTTTTTATAGAATTGAAAATACAGTCACTGATATAGATTTCATTATAACTAAGGTTTAGACTGGTTTAAACCCGACTGTAATATAAAGTTGGGTCAAGAAAAATAGAACATTTCCCTAAGACTCATACTTCTGTTTTATGTAGGAAAGTTATAGAACTATTAGTATTTCTTTTTTTACTTTTCCTCGCCCGCTACTATAAGGCGCGGTCGAATATCCACGGCCTTCTAGAACATTAGATCACCAACAAACTTTTTTTATAACTTTTTTTCTCAAAATTTTCAGTAATTAGCCGGATTTGTGATAAATGAAGTCTATTTCCGTAATTTGCACGCTCTTTTGGTTAATGTCAAAGAGTATTTACATTCACTCAACGATTTATGTTTAATCTAACTTGGTACATACATAACTACTGTTAGACGTCAATATTTTGTGTTATATTTTCACATGTCATATTTGTTAACATTGACGTCTAACAGTAGTTATGTATGTCCCAAGTTAGATTAAAAATAAATCGTTGAGTGAATGTAAATACTCTTTGAGATTAACCAAAAGAGCGTGCAGATTACGGAAATAGGCTTCATTTATCACAAATCCGGCTAATTACTGAAAATTTTGAAAAAAAAGTTATAAAAAAAGTTTGCTGGTGATCCAATGTTCTAGAAGGCCGTGGATATTCGACCGCGCCTTATAGGTATAAAGTAAAAATAAAAATGTTCATACCAAAATCCAAAACCGAAATTTTATAACATAAGATATTTTTAAGACCTTTTTTATGAAAATTTCTCAGTGCGTGTGTTATCATTGTAGCTGCCTTTTTGAAACTTTTAGGTCTAGTTGGATATTCCATAAAATATTCTTTCTGAGGTCAGAAAAAATTCATGAAACACAGATTTATCGATTTAAAAGAACCGCTATGTGCTAGTGTGTGACGAATTTGCTAAAACAAAGTATAAAAACAGTGTGTGACATGCTATTCATAAGAACAGTGTGTGACATGCTATTCATAAGAACAGTGTGTGACATGCTATTCATAAGAACAGTGTGTGTCATGCTACTGAAAAGTGAAATCGGGGTCCAATAAATAGAAGGTTAGCACAACCTTCTATTTATTGGACCCCGATTACACTTTTAAATAGCATGTCACACACTGTGTAAATGTAAAAAAGCACTATTTACTCTTTTTAAGCAATACCTCAAATACTTTCTTTATAAGACCGCGATTCATTTTCCAGAAGGAATTCGGGATGCTCGGGGGTCTGGGTACATAGGGCATTGTTCCAAAGAAATTATTATACTGCAATATATCCAGTGGTGTACGCGGGATTTTTTTCTGAGGTTCCAATGTTTGTCAATACTGTCAGGGCTCACAACGTGCATTGCGTGTAAAGACTACTTTGCGTCCACATTTAAAAATGTGACGAAGTGTAAAGCTTAAAATTCAATCAAACCGATCTAATTACACACAACGTAAATGAGGTAATTTGCGAGCCATAGATTTTTTTTATTCTGAGGTGAGCATAGCGAGTGCAGAGCTAGTAGAAAGTATGTGCGATTTTGAAATTGCTAAATTTAACTTTTAAAACATTTTATGCTAAGAATTTCAATGGCTCTTATACAGCTATTATTGAACATTTTTAGGGCTGCTTCTTATGGGCTAGTAGGGGGTGGGACAACTATTTTTTGTTGGTTTTTGATATTTTTGGCGTGTATATTGGTCGCCATTTTGAAAGAGCGATGCATATTTGTGTTCTACCCATCACACCTATTATTCCAGATTTAAACTGACGATAAGCACGGAGGCCCAATAAAATTTTTAATATGTTAACTATAAAAGATTTAAACTGACGATAAGCACGGAGGCCCAATAAAATTTTTCATATGTTAACTATAGAAGATTTAAACTGACGATAAGCACGAAGGCCCAATTTTATTTTTAATATGTTAACTATAAAAGATTTAAACTGACGATAAGCACGGAGGCCCAATAAAAATTTTAATATGTTAACTATAAAAGATTTAAACTGACGATAAGCACGGAGGCCCAATAAAATTTTAATATGTTAACTATAAAAGATTTAAACTGACGATAAGCACGGAGGCCCATAACATTTTTAATATGTTAACTATAAAAGATTTAAACTGACGATAAGCACGGAGGCCCAATAAAATTTTTAATATGTTAACTATAAAAGATTTAAACTGACGATAAGCACGGAGGCCCAATAAAATTTTTAATATGTTAACTATAAAAGATTTAAACTGATGATAGGTATAGAAGGGCAAAGCAAATTTTTAATATGTTGTTAAAATATTTCTATTTTTACGATTCTCGATTTTTACGATTACGATTCTCTAATTCAATAATTAGAGAATAAGAATTAGAATAAATAATGGTCCGCTAGGCTAGAGACAATGTTTCCTTTAAATTCTACCTTTTCGTCACACATGTGTTGCGGGTATGTGGTTATGTAAAAATGTTGGTTACGGATCTGGGCCACCATGGCCCCCCTGCAAACGCAACTAAATGTAGCACTGCAATTGCTAATTTACCTAAAAATAATGTAAACAGTCATGTAATGCTTATTAGGAAACTTTAGTAGATGAAAATACTCAACTTTAATTAAAACTCCAAGGTTTTAATTTTATTAATTTACGACTTAAAATTTCATCTCTAATGAACGCCTGCTAACACATATTCAAACTATTCATTAGTATATTCAAATGTGCAGAGCACTAATTAAATTGAATGTGTAATATAAGTAACCACAGATTATATTATAGTTATATAATTAATCTGATATTAAATCCACGCGAAGTTTACGTAAATCATATATTGTAGAACTGACTAAGCTGATAAAATCCTATTACGTAATCTAGCTTCATAATGTTTCAAAGTACAATTCCGAAAAGCTTGAAAAATAAGCAATACAAAAATTAATAGTTATAATTAATAAAACTAATTGCTAGAATATCTCTTTACAAGGAGGTCTTCCTGGAATTAGTTTTTAAAAGTCGAGTTTTACATGCTTTAAGACACCAGGATTCATATTCCTTGCTACAAAAAGACATCAGCCTCATTAGCTGATTTTTTTTGGAAATTCGCTAAAAGGGCGTCCGACGAAACATTTTCTGTAGCTAGTTCTAGTGCCCAAATTATTCATCCAATTTAAACGAAATCAGCGTTCAATGTATAGTTATTGGCTGACCTAATGTATTTACATATATCATTATGATTAGACAGCAATCTTGCCTATATATTGATTGAAGTGAGCCAATATATTGAACATCGGGTACGGTGATTTTTTTTAAATTTTTCAAGGCACTTGTCCTCTCAACTTCTGGTTGACTTACCGTCTGAATATCTTGTCTATTCAGAGGTTAAAATGGTATTCCATCTCGTATTGCTCGATCTCAAAATAACAAATTGATTCAATGTTTCGAGTATTATAACTTCGGAGTCACTTCGCTCGTCCTTAGAATGTTATGATTACCCAAAGCTTAAGGTAATGGGGTTACCTTAAGCCCATTTTAAAGTTATTAGGTGACCAAATGTTCAATGTAAGAACTTAAGGTTAATTAAAGCTTCAAAAATTCTTACAGGGGATTCAACTATGTAATACGAAAATTACGTTTCTACGTTCACGAAAGCCATTTAAATACCAACATAAATGCAATCCTGTAAATGAATAATAGTAATATATTTCATTATTGACACAATATAATTGCACCAGTGACACCTGTAGGAATGTAACAAGCAAAGTTTTATGTTTCATCTGGGCGGGCACTTTTCAATCATTCGACATTTTTCCTTATTGATGACTCGACATAATATCATGTCTAACTTATACGTAAACTCACTGTGCCTTTCACTCAATTTTGAGTAAAGGGAAGATATGTTTTTTCTGAGTAGTTTGCCCTAGTTAGAGCCATTAGCAGTCTTCGTTTCGGCTTCGAATGAAATTTAAACAGCGACTAATGACATAAAATTTTACTTAACCTTCAAAATAATATTTGCAAATTAGCATATTTCGTTTAAAACTAATTTTTAGCCCCCCCCCCAAAAGAAACAACTTTTAGTTGCTCTACTCAGCTGTCACCTAGTTCAGACACTTACTGGTAAAAGGAATTAAAGCTCGCTTCAGTTTCACTTATCCTTACTCGTAGCGTGTGCTACCATTGGCAAGTTTTTACTCGAAAACTTTAAATATGTAGCCACAGCTACACATATAATTTACTCCTGAAATAAATTGTACATCTACATTAATAACTTATATATATGTATAGGGTATACTAAAAATATAGATGTGATTCAAATGATATTAAATTTATTTTCTTTATCACTTCCGTTCCTTGAAAACTCCCCAGTTAAATATGATTTGTATATAAATTATCACTCATCACTCAACAAATAAAAAATTGATTCAATTTCAAATAGGGATTTACGCACTTCATCTCAAGGGGGCCTTGAATTATTTCCCAGATTTATTTATAATCTCATAGATTTTTTTAAGTATATCTCTTTTTATATTGTCAACTAAAAGTGACTAAAAAATTTGCCGAACTAAATTTTGTATGTATATTTTATAAATTTCAAAAAATTTATAAATAATTTTATTTGAGTTGAAGATTTTTAATTGATCTATTCCGTATCAGGGTAAAGCGGGCCTCAGAGTATTTTACTCTGACACCAGTGGCGCACCCAGGATTTTTTATGAGGTGGGGCCCAGCTTAAATAATAAGAGCGGGGGGGGGGGGGGTAGTTAAAACTATATGCATTTCATGCGGGCTTATCATAACTTATTGAAAAAAATTACACTAATCTAAAAGGTTTAGTTGGCAAACGTACAAAAAAAGGAATTAGGAAAATCAATATTTAAAATAATTCCAATTAATAAAAAAATTACTTTTCTTAAAAATATAGGTAATATAAAATCAATGAACAACACTAAACGACTACTTTGGTTCACTAATTATTGTATAGTCAGGGGCGGACTGAGCCTAAAAGGTCCGAGGAGGGTTTGGCTCTAAGGGGCCCTACAAGGGGAGGGGGGCTAAATCCTATATGCCAAAAGCATTGGGGGGGGGGGGGCTCTAATTTTAAATAGACCTATTCTAGTAGTAAATAATCAATACTCTACGAGCGAAGCGAGCCAAAAAAAATTCAAACAATAGCTGAAGAATGTACTTCAATTTATCTGGGGGCACGGTAGTGCCCCCGCCAACTATAGCGGTCATTAAATAACTAAAAAGTTGCCTTATTGCCAAATCCTAGTCTTTATGGCTCTCTTTGGTTTGCTTTAATGTAGAATGTAGAAGTGCGTGGGCCCCTTTAGAAAAAGCTTGACATAACTTTGTACAAATCTAAATAATTTTTTAGGGGCAAAGCGCAAGACACTTTAAGCCATGACCTAAGGGGACCTAGCTCTTACTATGGGGCCTGCCCTTTAGGTCTTGGATTAATGAATAGGAGCCCTATTTAAGATCCCTATGGGAAGGCACTATAGAACCCTGATTTAAAAACATTTTTCAAAGTAATATAAAGAAAATTGTCTTTAGCAAGGGCTCTCATGTTGTGTAGAAGGGTCCTTGACGAATAATATCTTTTGGACCCCTTTTGGCCCTAGTATGGGGCCCTTATAGATCTACGTAAAATGAGTAGGGTCTTACTTCTAGGAGACCTTACATAGGTTTTAGATTTAGGAAGTAATTTGATAAATATTATAATTCTTGAAAAGCATTTGTCTCAAGGAAGGGTCATTTTTATAGTGATTTAGGACCTAACCAAATGTTTAAAAGGACCCTTTGGCCCTAGCCTACAGCACGCAGGGCCCTTATAGGTTCAGGTAAAATAAATAGGGGGGTTAGAGGTTCAAGATTTAATTAGTAATTTAATTTGAGGCGATGTATATGTTCTTTAAAATATTTGTTATTAGGGCCCTTTTTACCGATTTAGGACCCCCTAATGTCAGCTTGGGTGTCCCTTAAGATCTGGTGTAATGAAAATATTTTATTTTAAATTAAGTTTATTGAGGCTGAGGGGCCCGAGGAGGGTTGCCGCCCTCGTCCTCACTGGTCAGTCCGACCGATGTATAGTGATACTATATCATTATCATTCAGTCTCTTATATAGTGAGAGTACAATACAATATACAGGGTGGAACAACTTCAGATGCGCCATCATTAAATGGTTAAAATTATGGTCAATACATGGTCCTAGACTTTCTAAAATAATAATAATCGACCCCCCCTGAGTTCAAATCCACCAATATTTTTTTGGTAATTACCACCCAAATATGTTTATCTTGTTTCCATTTTTGGTAACATTGAAAAGTTAAATATAAACATACTTGAACAAGCCATTTTTGAAAATTGCATTGTAAACTGAGAAATTTGATACCAATATCAAATATCCAGAATTTAGTGATATTGGTATCAAATTTCTCAAAATACAATGCAGTTTACAAAAATGTTTTTATTAGGGTATGTTAAAATTTAACTTTTTAAAGTTACCAAAAATGGTAACAAAATAACCATATTTGGGTGGTAATTACCCAAAAAATATTGGTGGATTTGAACTTAGGGGGGTCAAATGACTAGGGGTAGGGACCGTTTCCGAAAGTCTAAGACAATGTTTTCACCATGGTTTTAAGGATTTAATGATGGCTCATCTGAAGTGTTCCACCCTGTATAATAAATTATTTTAAAAAATAACGAATAAAAAAGCTAGAATAAAACATCACAATTAAATAGAATATAGTCATTGCTTAGAAACTTAAATAAATGAACCTTTGGTTGTCTAGTTTTACATGTAAATTATATTTTATGAATAAATAATCATAGAGACACCAAAAGTTAAAGCTAATATTGCAGACGAACATTAATAATATGTGTAGAATTAAAATAATTATGGTGTCTTATCGGAATATTATACTTTGATTTTGTAAGGCACCAGGTCTTAGGGGGGGCACGGGCCCCCCATGCCCCCCCCTGGGTGCGCCACTGTCTGACACCACGGAGGTCTGAGGTTTGTATTCCAGATTACGGCTCTCATTTTATATATAACATTATAATACAAATAAATTATCGCCAACTTTATGATACATTTAGAGCGTAATGGTAATGATCCTTACTACTACCTGTGGTACTTTCCGCAAGGGTTATCCCTGAGTTACAAGGCTCTTAACAGGCATTATAATTATTCTTATCTGGGAAAACTATGTCCTTCCACCAGTACATTATATTTTTAAAACATTACAGCCAATGATCTAAACTAAACCCTATAATTCATAATACAATTTTTGAATAAATCAACGAATTGGCAGACAAATTTGTTACTTATAAAACATTTAGCAACCAGTAGGCTGAACGCTACCTTGCGAAAAAGGCAAGGTATATATATATATATATATATATATATATATATATATATATATATATATATATATATATATATATATATATATATATATATATATATATATATATATATATATATATGTATATATATATATATATATATATATATATATATATATATATATATATATATATATATATATACACCTAATTATTGTCATTAAAAATTATATTCAAAATTCGCTTGAAACCAACACAAAAACATCTCGTGGGATGGGAAGGGGAGTTGATCAGAATGGAACCGATATTCTAAATAGAACTTATTTCTGGTAGTACTTCACCCTTAATAAATTGTTATTATGAAGACTGATTTAATGATCAGTTAACAATAAACCCCTTTTATAATACAATATTTCTGTTATCAATCTAGAAGGTCTTGTCCTTATATTTCATACAGGTCTTTTATGATATCAATAAGGATATGACATACTATGAGAGATCGCAAGAAAGGTGCCCCACTACCTGGGCTGGGGCACCGGGCTAGGACAACACTGCTTCGTGTGTCTCAGTAGCCGCTCGCACTTTATACTGTGATAGTCTAGTCACTTCAACTTAAACTAAGATTTTGCGATCTTTTTATGACCACCCTCAGCCAAACTTCGCCATATTTTCTCTGGATTTTTCTTTAGATATTCCTTATAAATAGAAAATAAAAGTAGATATGTTTTTAGTCATTTTTTCATTTAAACTTCTAGTTTTAGTTTTAACTTAATTTAAATAATAAAAAAAATTACATTCGCATATATCTAATAAAAACAAATAATAAAGTAGATATAGTCTTTTATATTTTTCTTATTGCAGACCTACGTTTGCGTTCATCTCCACCAAAATTAGAAAAGAAATTAAATCATTTTTATCATATTTTTATTATTCCAAAATCGATTTTACTAGAGATATTTCGTATAAAAAGAAATAAAAGTAGATATTTTCTTAATAGATATTTAAGGCGATTTCAATTTCTAAAATAAATTTATCTAAGCGTTTATTAAAATTAGCAAAGCATTTACGGACTCTGTTATATTAATTTCTACTCGATATTTCGTTTGTAATTTTCAATAAAGAGAAACTTTAAATAGAATATGACAAAAATACTGGATACTTTAGAGTTTTATAGTTTTTGCGAAGCATTATAAATGTCTGCCATTGTGGCCGTGATCGTATAAGCACTCGATTTTAACATCGGTGGTTCGGGGTTCGCAGCCTGTGCTCTGTTTATATGAATAATATTTGTATTAAAACGATTTTGCCATCTTAAATTAATACTTAAAATAGTTGATGCAACCCACCTAAGGTGATTTCCAAAGAGTTAATACCCAGAAGGGCCGAAAAGCACTCATGGACATACAATAGTATTTCCGCAGATTTCACAGCTATATAAATACATTATATTGACTAGCTATCTAATGTAATAGTCCAAGAGCCAGGCCTAAAAAAAGTGACTCATTTTGTGCTACTTCAAAACCAATTTTTCTAAAAGCATGGTCTGCATGGAAAAAGAGTCAAAATCGGATAAATTGAAAAGTTATGACATTTGTTAAAGGCCAAACAAATGCACAAAAAGCCAATATTTTTAGAATTCGCTATTTTTGTATAAATTGCTGACTTGCCATTTTTTCAGTGTTTTTGAAAGAGCCATAACTATGGTTTTAGTCATCTGATTTTAATGATTAAATACTCGTTATATAGAACATTTTATCACCTTTAAAAAATTTCACTTCGGTCCTCAGGGAACTACTTATTTTAAGAAAACTGAAATTTGTGGGATATTATAAAAGTTTGAAGGACTCCATATTATAATCATAAGAAGGACAGCCATATAATCATATGATAGGCAGACTATGTTTCTCTTTACAATTTAAGGTATATCATAAAGTTTTGTATCAACTTCAGACCGGTTTCATTCGATACAGCGTCCCGAAAAACATAAATTATGAACTTTTTCGCGGCAAGAAATGTTAGCTCTGAAATTTTGTTGACTCAGCATATCGAGTTAATGACGTCGAAAAAACCTGGGTTTCAATAGGGTTCGTGTCCTCCCCAAGGTAGATTTGTACCAAGTGTGATAAAACAAATATTTATCCAAAAGACAGGGTTTTTACAAACATCCGCTAAAAATACACAACTCACACACAACACACAAACATATACTATATATATATATATATATATATAATATATATATTATATATATATAATAATATATAATATATATATTATATATATATATATATATAATATATATAATATATATATATATATTATATATTATATATATATATATATATATATATATATATATATATATATAATATATATATATATTATTATATATATATATATATATTATATATACATAATACATATATATATAACAAAATTTATGACAAAAAGAGGTATTAATGGTATTAATGGACTGTAAAAATGTTAAACTAGTGAAAAGGTTTATAAAAGAAGACAGCAGTCCAATCCTGGTCGTCATCAGGGTAAATAGATGAACAAACCAACAAATAGACAATATCAAATAATGTAAGAGAAAACAAGAAAAGATAAGAGTTATCAAAAATGAAGGTAACATAAGATTATAGGAGTGCAGAGTAACTACAAGTTATAACCGCAACACACTGAGATTACATCAAAACATGGAGAAAATTGAAAGACAATTAAATAATATACAAAAGTGAATAACTATGGAAAAAACAAAAAATAAGTACAAAGATTATTTAACATGGTTAAAAAAATTAAAAAGTTGTTGAAAGCTCGGTAGTTGTTTCAACTTTATTTGCACTGCTGTCTTCTTTTATAAACTTTTTCACTAGTTATGTAATATATATAAAGTTTTACGAAACGTTGAAACGAATTTTTCTGTGGTTTTGGATACACTCCCAACCACTCCTTACCCTACCACACGACACGATTCCATTTGCGATTTTTTAAAATGAAAATTCGCTAATATGATGAAGTATCACATGGTTAGAGCTGTAAATACTAATCTGGTTTTGGCATATTTCCTCTCTATTACAAAGTTCTAGATACTAAGCAAGATTAATTTAGTATATTTCAAAGCAATAAATCTATTTAACTTTTAAATAAATATAATAAGCACTACCTAATATAATTTAGAATGCAGGTGTAAAATTTGGCAGTACTAGGGCAAATTGACGAATCGAGATGTCATATAAGGTCACCTTAAGGTTGTCTTATCAGTGCCGATAAAGTTTACTCAATACGACTTATCAGTAGTCACAATTTGATGATAGTCTTTTTTTATAAACAATGAACATTTTTTTAATAGTTAATAACGAAATAGTGCTATCAAATAATGATAAACTAATTTAATAATGTTTGGACGATAGTTTATTTTTGTTAACAATATTATATGGTATATTAATATGATATCAAACAGGTGCTGTGATAACAAACTACTTCTCTAATATGAAAATATACTTTGAATGCATTTACAAATTTTAAGCAACTTAATAATCATACGGCAATTATTAATACGAATTAAAATATAAGAACACCTTTTACTTTCTTAACTCCTATAATAAAAGGGAGAATCATTATAATGAGAAAAAATGTGACATATATTTTTTATAAGAGTCGATTTCTGTACGTATGTATGGATAGGAATGAGGAGGAATTTTCCTTTATAGTGAAAATGTTGAATCGATTCGAATTATTCTATGTGGGGAAATCAAGTCGTACAAGAGGAATAACCGATGAGATTTTCCGTAAAATGCAAATTGGTGAGTCAAAATGGTGGCCGTTTTAAATTTTAACAAATTCCGATCACTTTCCGTTCTTTATAATGTACTTTTTAGAGTGCAATATAATAATAAATCTTTATAGTGCTATCTACATGGTGCACTATAAAGATTGGAAAGTGAATGTACCTAACGATTGTTCATATCACTCCTGAGAATGGCTGATGATGGTCGTATGAGGAAGAAACTCTCGATTAATTATATACTATGAGTGGAAAGACTATTTATTTAACTATTTCTAGTTAAAGTCAAAAGGGTTCACATACCATAAATCTGACTTTAATCATATCTGCGTCTAGCACAGATCTCAATTAGTAGAGATAAAATGTGAGCCAAGAAGCAGCCTATGTTAAGTTTGAGCAATGAAATAGGGAATCATAGTTCCATTTATTTAATGTGCAATTAATTATGTACGTAAAACTACCTGTGGAATTTGCCACCGGTAGCGGCTTATGTGTTGTTATACTGAACACTTTAAATAATAATTTTCGGCATAGAACCTTTAGGATTTATGATATATCGGCGTTATATCATGTTGTCTTATAGGTAACAACATTATCTCTTGTTGACGGCATGGTCACTGGAATTTGGTCACAAGAGGTATTATGTTATCTGATACGTAACATTATTATCTGTTGTTGACGAAATGGTCACTGGACATTTGGTCACAAGAGGTATTTATGTTATCTGATACGTAACATTATTATCTCTTGTTGACGAAATGGTCACTGGACATTTGGTCAACAAGAGGTATATTTTATCTAATACGTAACATTATTACTTCTTGTTGACGACATGGTCTCTTGAAATTTATGCCAATAACAGGTATTGGATATCTTATAGGTAATATTAAATCTTATTGACGACATGTCTATTTGTGCCTTTGTCTAATAGTATAATATGTGGAATGAAAAGTACGTGCACCAGAAACCTAACACGTTAGTTTAAGCTGCGTTCAATTATCATTGACAGCGAATTTCTGATGAGTAATTTTATCTTTTGTGGAAAGCTCTACATCTTACCGCAGAACTAATTAAGTTTAACAAATAAATATAATAAAAATCCTGGTACCGATTAGAAAATAAGTGCATAGTAAATAGTGTCCACTCCATATTAACTGGATAATAATAATAAATAGATTTCGGATCAAAATCTTTGCGGACCCGCTCTAAATATTTTATTTATTTACTGGTGGTTGTTTTGTATTATTTTTGTTATGTATTTAGCTTATTGTAATTTATTTCAAGGACACATTGCTTTGCAAATCCGCTTCTCGGCCTGCTCGAGTCTCAATGCCTCCTTTGGGGCAACTTATTGTACTGACAGACTGGAATAGGCTGATCAGGGTATCTCTTTCCTGACTATCTCTCGATTCTTTGACATTGTACCCTTCCTTAAAAATTTGTTTTTTCTGCAGAGAACTTTAAGAGGAATAACATTAAAGAGCTGTATAGAGCATTTTAGCATTTTTGAGAGATATTAAATGTATCCCTATCAAACATATCATACGATTCTAAAAATGAAATTTGCACTGAAATTAATTACTTGTTAAAAAAATATGATCCAGGGGACTTTAGACAACGGCATTACATTTCAGTCAGTCCACTATTTAAAGTTTAAATTTTAATTTCTCGGAGGTAGAGGCATTGGACTTTGTAGACTTTCGTTCTCAGTTCTATCCTTGCTGCTATAACCATTGCTTAATTCACTAATTGAAACGAACACTGAACTTAAAATAACAAGGTTTAGTAAAATTTAGAATTTAAATTCTAAGAGACAGACAATCATAGACCAGTGCACCTTCGGTGACTGGTGACTAAAGAAAAATAATAGTACCTAAAATAAATCAACCAAATGTGGAATTAAGCTTTTGACCAAATTAGATCTAGGAAAAGATGGGTCCTTTCATCAAAATAAAAAATTAGACTTGGCCGCTCCACGGGGTCGGATCTAGCGCCAACCCCGCGGAGGCCTATATAGTCTAGGTGTCCTGGACTATATAGGACACATAGTCTTTGTCCTATATCAGTTTATCATATCACTAGTTTACACAAGAGGTATATTGCCACTACATTAGCGAATTTCCAAATCCATTAGTTGAATAACGTGATTGGTTTACATAAAGTTGTATATGTCAAACGATAAAATCGGAACTAATGCTGATAATAAAATCTCGTATTGTGTTTGACGTTCATAAAAGTACATGCATAAAATTTAATTTTGATCAGACAACTTGTCTAAGTTTTATAATTTTTTAAATGTTTGATTAATCATTGTAGGATGATGACTTCATACACCTATCATAACCATAAGCTAAGTTCCAAAGAAAAATCTAGGAACAAAATCTCCCACACACATACATATATATATATATATATATATATTATATAAACAATATATATACATATATATATACTATATATACAGAATTTAAGATAGGAAACACTAAGAAAATACTTACATAAAATAGTAACGTTTCGAACTATGTTCTTCGTCTACAGAGAGGGACTGTATATATATATATATATATATATATATATATATATATATATATATATATATATATATATATATATATATATATATATATATATATATATATATATATATATATATATATATATATATATATATATATATATATATATATATATAATATATATATATATATATATATACTTCATCAGTGAGTTTCCTCCCTTTTACATAACTCTAACCTCATATGGTCTTTTTTATTTTGGAACTTTGCTAAAAGTCAATGTGAACAACTAATCGATGTTACCTGTATTACAGCACATGGCATGTGCATGTATAACAGCACATGACATGTGCATGTATTACAGCACATGGCATGTGCATGTTTTATTGCAAAACAAAATCAACTATCTATGAACGAACTAAGCAGTTAGATCGACTGGTACCTTTAATCAAATTAGAATCAGACCAAACTCTATTAGGTTGATGCGGAGTTTTTCGAATACTTTTTTCATCGGTCTCTCCAATGAAACGTGCTGTTTATTTTAAAAGCGTAAACAACAATAAACTATCAAATACTCAAAGGACACTAGGACCATTGTTATCTATTTAGGACCCCTTGGACAAAATATAGGACACACGAAAATACAAACACTATTTTCGCAACGCCCCCATGTTTACATAAACCTGTCACAACATCATGTTTATAACCATCATAAATTGATTGCCTTTTCATAACGTGAAATTGATACATCAATTTAAACACCAAATGAAATTTATCGTAGTATTTTATACAAAATAGTAAAAATGAATACTTAAGACTGTATTTACTTTATTGTTTTTAATTTGTTTTATTTTAAAAATCTACTTTTATTTCTGTTTATTTTTAATTAAATTTAAATAATTTTTTAACTTCTTATGAAGAGTTATAATATAAGATATATATAGTGATCAGTTCTTTTTTAGATCTATGTATTCTATGTATTAGTCTTTATCCTTTTATCGTTATTAGATAATATTAAGGACAGTATACTGGTCAGTTATACATAGTGTTCCATGCAAATACGTTGTCATTGCGTAGGTGAAGAAAAACTATTGTAATACCATTAAATAAGAATATTTTCGAGTGGGGTGGGGGTACCTTACCCCCCTGGGGGTCAACCCCACCCCCCCTATCGATAGGGGGAAATATTTGAGTAAAACCCCCCCAGTCATGAAGATGCGTTGGATGCTGCCCCTCCCCTTATTACTTCTCATCCATGTGACCGGTACGTACTTCCACTTATTATTAATTTAATTAACATAAGTGAAACGTGAGTTAAATTATACATAAGTGACTTTGCATTTTTTCAATCTTTGTTAAGAAGTGTAATCCTTAAATAAAATAAATTTTATATATTAAAATTCACTTAAATTTAAATTTTATTTCGAAGTGTATATTATTATTGTGTAACTAATAATTATACTTAATTTTTAAATTTTGAAAATTATTTTATTTTTAAGACCATTTTTATTGTATTTAGTAAAATTTGAATACAACTTTTATTGTTTTCAAATTTATGTACTCATTTTATGTTTATAGTAGTGTAAAATTTTAATTATTTGTTTTTAATTATAGAGTGTAAAAATTTTAAACTTATTTGATTTTTATTGTTCAAACTATTTTTTTTCTCTCATTTAATATTCACAATTTGTGGTAAAAAATAAATAATTTTATTGTTTGCTTATTTATACAGCTTATAGAAATATAAGCACTTTGAAAACAAATGAATAGAATTTAATCATTAAAATTATACTTAAAATAAAATAATAACAACAATTAATTTTTATTATTGTTGTAAGTTAATGAATAGTTGATGAGTTAATACAGAGCAAATAAAACTAATTAAAAAAGTTTTTAAATAAGACATTTAGAATAAAATATTATTAATATAATAAGTAAAAAGATAACACTTGTTTAGACTTCAGTAAACTTGAGCTTAAACTTGAATAAAATATAATGAGTTAAAACAGCATTTAAAATCTAACCAAGGGTTTAATTTAATCTTTTAAACAATAAAAGTACAAAAAGTTGTTTTATGATTATAATTGAAATAAAACAGTAATAAACGAGAGTTTTTATTAATTCATAAAAACTAGAAGAATAGTAATTAATCGAAAACTAAAGATATAAAAAATTTTGAAAGTTAAAGAACACTTTTGGTCTTGTAATAGTTTTCATTATTCGGTTATATTTGCGTTTTATTGTTGTTTACAATGCCTGACGTATATTTGTGCATAACTGTGGGTGTCTTGGTATTTATATTTATTTCTGGTAAGATAATATTTTTTAAATATCTTTTGCTTAAATTTTGTTTTGAAAAAAGTTAACCAAATATTTAAGTGACAAATGAGTGAATAATATGGTTTTTAACCACAGGGTTACACATGAACTTATAATCAACGATATGTTGCTTTTATTTACTTCTTTACTTAATGCTATTTGCTTAATGCATAAGTATTACTCCATAAATAATTACTTTTACATATTTATTATAATTGAGAATAAATGGTAATTTATAGGAACTTAATTTGAATTCTTGGAGGAATAGATTCTAAATAATTAAATTAATTAATTTTCCTGATTGAGAAATAAAGAAAAAAAAAATTATTTAATTTTAATTAGTCAATAAATTAATCATATTAATTATACCGGGTGGACTAAAAGTCTCCCCCTCTTAAGTTTTAACCATTAAACATAAATAAAAAAAACATAGGGTACTTATTTGTGAGTGAGCTTATTTTTGATGGAGCAAAAACTACGGGTATCGCATGCAACACCAAAGTTCGCGAAAACATTTAAGAAAAAGTAAGTTAGAAGGCATACTTATATTGGACTTTTTGGATCCTAAGGATGAATACAAGATGATTTGCTTCTGCCATATTTTTTTTATAATTTTGGGGGAAATGAGTTTCCCAAAGTGTAAATAGTGGAAATTCAAACCCAAAATTAAAAACTAAGTATTGACATTACAAAGGTTTTGCCAGGAGTAAAAATACCTTATTTTTGGCTCAAGAATACTAATCATTCATTACATCTTCAATTTAATAACATTAATGGTTACTAATTTCCCTTAATCTAGCAGCATTAGTGACAATAAACACCTTAAAATGAGGATTTGTGTTCTTAAACCAAAAAAAGCATTTATACTCCTGGCAAATTTTTCCTAATGTTAATACTTAGGCTTTAATTTTGAGTTAAAATGCCAACTTTTTATACTTTGAGCACTTTTTCCCGGCTATATAGCGGTATTAGACAAAAATATGCGGGGAGGCCAAATATCATGCATTCGTCAGCAGAACGCAGAAAGCCATACTTATTCATCTTAGAACCCAAAAAGCTCAATAAAGTATTCCTAGTAATTTTACGTTAAGTACGCACCAACAAAAAGAAGTTCCCTTCACTCAAATAAACACCTAAAGTTTCATTAATTTAAGTCGAACAGTTTAAAAATTAAGAGGGAGGGCTTTTGTTCCACCCTGTATAAATATTATATGACATCAATAAACAAATTATACTACCTAAACAGGCCTTGAAGGGCAACACTTAACTGCATATATCTTAATACTACCATAAAATTGATGATTCAAATAAAAAATAATTATTTCATTTTTAGACTATTATAGTTCAATACCACCTGTAAAGATCTCGGCCTTACATAGATTACCTCTGTGGGTACCACCTTAAGTGGTAGGGACACTAAATAGCTAGAGACTACCGTGTGAGGATGTTTCACAATGGGAACTGATTAAAATTGTGAGGAAATAAAAAAGGAAATGCACACTTGCAAATTGAAGTGTACAATAATTTAAAGTATGCAAGAAAACTATGATTGCATTTTAAGTTTAATTATAATGTTATGTCACGATTTCTGAAAAATATTTTTTGATGGATGTTTTTTTTTACAGTCATTGCGTAAGAAAAGTTTTCTAATTGATAATAAAATTTAAATATGCTATAATTTAAACCATTTTCTTCCATTTACTATTGTGTATATTACAGAAAATTACATTTTAATAATTTCAATGAACGGTTTGACAATCAATATCTTAAACCGCTGCAAACAAATTATTTAACGAACATTTAGCGACGATTAAACGCGATTAGCTCTGCTTGCAAATAAAGAAATTCAACAGAAGTAAAAGATAACTAAATGAAGTTATGTTATGTTGGTGATACTGTTTTTTTAAATAATAAATTTTCCTTATTTACCCAATTTGGGTAATATTCACGAACTATGTGATAGTTACATTTTATGATAAAGAGTCAAAAAAAGGGGTGATGATAAAATTATTCTAACATTTTTTCAATTTATTATTGCTTCCAAGTTTATATAATTTTGAGGAAATAATCAGGGAGTCATAAGAACTTTGAATTGTCCTTAAGACTTAATTTAAGACTAAGTTGAACTTAAGTTGTCCTTTTATTGTTCTTCAACACTTAAGGTAGTGCGATTGAGCTGAAACTGGTATCAATCGATTTAGCCTTTCATCTAACTTAACGCCATTTTATGCTTTAAAGGCTGAGTGCAATTCATTTCACTATTTGCAGAGTATTTATATTTTTTAAACGATTTTTCCGATAAAATACTAAAACGATATCTCATGTTTGTGTGAACATTTGAACGTATTTATTGAATACGTCATTAATTGAAGAGGAATAAATCTGGTTGCAAAACATCTCTTTTGAATTTTTTATCAAAATGATTCGTCAACTCTTTCTGAAATGTCATAAAATTTGTCCAAAACTGAAAATGAATAATGTTTTTGGAGGGTCTTTTATTGAAATAAGTAATTAGTGTGGAGAAAATTGACCAAACATGACCTTATGGTACAAAAATTATTGGCAAATGAGGGTCAAACTTATAATAGTTTGCATGGAAGAATTGTATTTTACCTTAATGCGATTATATTATTAAAATAATTCATTGAAATAATAGAGTCATTATAGATAAAGGATAAATGTATAAGGAAATTACACATAATACATAAACAACTATCAGCATTAGAACAATAGAGAGACATAAGTGACCAGTTAGACGACATCAGTGACAAGTTTAGCGGCATCGGTGACCAGTTTGGCGACATCGGTGACTAGTTTGATAACTTTAGTCAGTAGACTATTATCATGAACATAATCGAAAAATTCAATCTTCTCATACTTTTAATTACAGTAGGTATGTAGTATCTATGTAAGAATCAAGTATATGTTACATTTAATGGAATTTTCGAAAAAATCGCTGATTTTTGTATATTAAATAAATACACCAATTGAAGGTATATTGCTGTTCCCATATACTTTATAGACGACTGAGAGGAGAAAAAAATGTAAGATAGTTTGTTATACAATATTAGTATATTGTATAACAAACTATCTTGCATTCTACTAGAGTAAGAATGTAAGATAGTAACAATTCTACTAAGTAACAATTTTCGATATCAAAGTTTCAATAATATCCGTTTAGTACTTTGCGGTCCATTAGTGATAACCCCTACGGGAACAAACTCATTTGGTATTGGCTACAGTTAAGCTCGATACCATAAAATCATATAAACTGATAGCGTTACCTGGTATACGAATCCAAGATCTGCGTGGTGTTAGAGGTTAGCATAAATACTGAGTTAAAATACAGAATTGTGATTCGAAGTATAAAAAACGCGTTTATGTTGCAAATTTGTATGCAATTGGATTCCATAACTCGTATTTAGAAACAATCTTTACTAAGTTTTTTCTTATTTAATTTTTTAAAATAGCGATACCGAATTAATACTACTTCAATTCTTGTATAATCATGATATACCGAGCGAAACGAGCTCAAAGTTGTGTAAAAAAAGTACCGGGGAACCCTAAACACAATTTTTTTTAAATTGTTGTTTTGAAAACTCTTTAACAACTTTGCACAATATGGTACATCATAAATTTGTACAAATTATCCTATTTCACTAAAAAATAACTAAATTATAAATGATTAAAAATAATAAAGTTAGGCAACATTTTTCAGTAACAACCAACGCAATAAAAAAGACGTCCGTATTAAGAATCATTTTAAAAAAAATCTCTCCTAGGTCTTTCCTAGCCTTCTCCTAGGTTGTTCTAGCCTTTTCCTAGAATCTAAGATGCAAAGTTAGGAAAAGGCTAGGAGAGATCTCTTTCTAGCCCTAGGGACTATTTTTCCATATTTTAGAAAAATGTTCTAAAATGGACACTAAAGCTAGGAAGAAGCCAGGAAAAAGCTAGGAACAACCTAGAAAGAACCTAGGAGAGATTTTTTTGAATACTTTTGATCATTCTGAATACGGGCCTTTTTTTTGGCATTGGTCGACTTGGACCATACAGCCATATAATAATACGGGCCTTAGTCTTCTTAGATATTTAGTTAAGATAAAATAGATTAGTTAGCAATTCATCAGTACGATAGTAAAACTAAAGTAAAGCTTAGAAAATAAACAACTCAATGTACAATAGCTAAATATTTTTTGGTTCAATTTTTGCTATCGAAATTTTTGTAACAGGAACAGACTCCTCTAGCATCAGTTTCAGTACAAATTGGGGTTGTATTCAAATTTTACATTAAGTATCTTATTATTAAAAATAAAAAGGTAGATTCATAATTTTTTTGAAGTGTTTTGTTTCATTTTTTCCGGTACATACCGGAAGAATAACATAACCCAAATAAGTCACGTTGACGTTAAAGTTTTTAGTTAAATTATTCAGATTTATATGATAAAATTTCTTAATATATCGAACTCTACCTGACTGGACTTAAATACAAATAACATGCCCATGAAATATTGGACCGCATAAATTATAAATATATTTTGTATTTGCAATACATTAATTTAATAAACAACTTTATTTATTATATTTGTATTGCTACTATATTCATTCATTTTTAAATGATCATTATCATCAATAAATCATTTTAACTAATATATTCTCTTTAAATATATTTGAATAATCAATGAATCATCTTACATTATTTATTATATTTATAAATAAAATTATATGATTTACTTAAATTTTATTTCTTATACTTATAAGTAAAATTTAAAAAAGAAATAATAATAAATAATTTAAACATTATTTATTTATTTTTTAAATAATGTTTAGAATTGTATTTGATATTTGTTCAATAAAAAAACTAAACAACAAATTCAAATAATAAAAATAGGGTACAGGGTGGTACATTTTGGGTGGAACAAAAAGTTAAAGAGATATGCTGAGAAAAACTCAGCATATCTCATATCATTTGTTAATAAAAAGTGTAATGGCTGGGACCGGTCTCAATTTTTCGTAAATACCTTCCTGAACAAGGATCTGCAATTCTGTCGACTCGTATCGGATGGGTGTCCCAGGCAGAACGCACTTTAGGGGTCAAAGGTTCTGCCTGGGACACCCATCCGATACGAGATGGGCAGAATTGCAGATCCTTGTTCAGGAAGGTATTTACGAAAAATTGAGACCGGTTCCAGTCATTACACTGTTTGTTAACTTGGGTGGTAAATTTGACCTGTAAAGTGCGTTCTGACTGGGACGCCCATCCGATACGAGTCGGCAGAATTGCAGATCCTTGTTCAGGAAGGTATTTACGAATAATTAAACCCGTTTCCAGCCATTACACTTTTTATTAACTTGGGTGGTAAATTTGACCCCTAAAGTGTGTTCTGCCTGGGACACCCATCCGATACGAGTCGGCAGAATTGCAGATCCTTGTTCAGGAAGGTATTTACGAAAAATTGAGACCGGTTCCAGCCATTACACTTTTTATTAACAAAACACCACTGGGCTCTTGGTCTACTATATCCATAACAAAAGACATAAAAACAAAAAGAGGTATTAATGGACTATAAAAAATGTAACAAGTGAAAAAGCTTTATAAAAGAAGACAGTCCAAATATAGTTGAAAATATAGTTTTCAACTATATTTGGACTGTTGTCTTCTTTTATAAACCTTTTCACTTGGTAAAAGACATAAGGTATAAATTTACGATCTAAACCTCAAAATTCATTAATTTTAATGAATTTTAATTCAGTTTGCTTCTCAATATATGTTATTTATTATTAATTCAAACCTTGATTTTTACTAAAATTTGGCAGGGAAGCTGATTATGGTCATGCTATACTCGTAATCGCGGGAACTCCGCTCAAAAAATAAATTACTATGTTATTGTTTGAGCTGCCTCCGAAGTGTCAGTGTTTATACCTTTGCCGCCACGGAGGTCTATGATAAGTTATAATAAAATAAATTATCTTCTATTTAGAATACACTTCGAGCGTAACGGTTGCCATTACAACCTGAGTGGTTCCCGCTGGGTTTATCCCTAATGACCCGCAGGGCTGTAAACGAGCATTATTGTAATAATTGTTTACCAGGACTGTTTGGGCATACGATCATTGGCTCTCTACTTTTATTCCTTTGCATTTACTTTGCAGAGAAACCTTTTATTATGTTATTTTCAAACTTTAAAACCCTCGCCAAAGAACACCACCTTGGTCCATTATAATGTTCTGAATTCATTCGAACATAATGTTCGAATTCCTTTGCCAGTGCTTGATTCTCTCGAAACCTCTACAGGTTTTCAGTAGTACTTCATAGAAGTTATTCAAATCTCACATTCATCAAAGACAATCCAGACGAATGATTT
This sequence comes from Microvelia longipes, assembly GCA_018340805.1. Taxonomy (NCBI): domain Eukaryota; kingdom Metazoa; phylum Arthropoda; class Insecta; order Hemiptera; family Veliidae; genus Microvelia; species Microvelia longipes. The sequence continues at coordinate 60,541,362 of JACMZG010001908.1, forward strand.
ATTTTTGATAATAAAAAGTCCAACACCGAACACAAAGTGAACAAATCATTAGGAATTGAATATTTTCAAACAATTAAACACTCTCAATCAAGCCTTATTGTTCGGTCTACGAACGTAAAGCTGCTTTATTTGGAAATGAATCGAACCTGAGTTTGTTACGATCAAACCTGGGTTGTAACTGATCTCGGACACTGTAATCCCTGATTGACCCGCTTTTTGGAACCTTAAAACCCCAATCCATAAATCTCTTTACCTTCATAGTTTTAATTTATGTATAATATATTTAAATATGATATAAGTTTCAGCTAAACAATACATTTGCAAAATTATATTTCAGATATTAATCTAATTTTCAAATAATTCTTTTACTCCTTTAAATCTCTATTTTAAAATTATAATACTTAAAGTTATATTTAGTTCTTAAAAGAATGCATACATTCGAACCTTCTTTGTTCCCTAATTTTCATAAAATATTGATTGACATATACCTGCAGAGAACTACAAATGTTTTAAAGTTAATCCATCTGTAAAAGAATATGATTGACGGGGTTTTCTTAAATTTTTTTTGAAGTCTGAAAATAATATTAATAAATTACAACTTAAAACTTTAAATAGATTTAATTTATTAGTATTTTTGATTGTTAGTGATATAATGTTCACGAGTTGAGAAAAATCAGTCTGATCTGAAACCTTAGAAGGTCAAGAACTGAAAGTTTAACAAGCTCAATGTTTTAACGTTATTGAGGATTTCATTTTTTTTTTATGTAATGAATATAAATTTTTATTAATTAATACCTAAGCTTGGTTTAAAACTATAAATAGCGAGATATATTGGTGTTTTGGTTGCTTTTTACGCTTTTTACTTTTCCTTTTTTATACTATTGGAAAAGTATTGTGTTTGCAAAAAAATCCGAAACGGGGATGTCTCCGGAATTATCCATTCCAGGTGTTTTTAAGGCCTCCTGAGTGGTTTTTACAAAGTTGTCTGTTTTCACAAAGTTGTATGTATGTGAAGCTCCTAGTGTATTCATGCTACAGAGTTGAAACTTCGTACAAAAATCAGTCTAACGCTGTATTTGTGCTATTCGGAAAATATTTTTTATGACGTCATTAACTCGCAATAATGACTCAGAAAAAAAAATTTGGTACAAGTATATACCATTACCTAATAAATAAGTACACCAAGTTGCGTTTCAATATGACTTGTATATCTATGATTTTTGTTGGATCAAAAATTTAACAGCATCGAGCATGGTCAGTGTCTGGATGGGTGACTGCTGGGGATGAAACAAATGTATTTACTATCTGAGGACGAGCGAAACGAGTACGAATAGTATTATTAATAACAACAACTTCGTCTTTCCACCAATAAGCTTTATTTCCTCTCAGCAGAGCCGGCTTTCGGCTATAATTCCATCTACAGTGTCTACAAACCATAACTTAACAATATAACTTAATTCTAACACACTAAATAAAAGGTTAAAAAAAATAAAATACAAAACATCAAAAAGAATAAACTTAAAACGCAACGAATCCATGAATAACAAATAAATAAAATAAAATGATAAAAAAAAATAAAATAAAAATAAAAATAAATATTTAGTGTGTTAGGATTAAGTTATGTTGTTAAGTTATGGTTTTCACTTGATTTTAGGCACTATAGATGGCATTAAAGCCGAAAGCCGGCTCTGCTCAGAGTAAATAAAGCTTATTGGTGGAATGACAAAGTTAGTATAATATTGTAGATCATTCCACGGCGCTATTATTATTATTAATTGTGAGGGTAGGTGTAAAACCTTATGCACTGCGACTTTGAGTCTTTTGTACAAGTACCCTTCGTGTTCTTAAGCTTATAGGAGATCCTTTCCTTTTATTATTTCTAAAAGTTGTGTACTAAATTGGCATCTGGGTTTTCAATTCTGCTTAGTGTGGCTTCTCCAAACAACAGAAATCTCTTGTATGCTAGAACTTCGCATTCAAAGATGATGTGTGATGATGTTTCAGGGCATTGGCCACAGAGTCTACAGACAGGCTCTTCTTGAAATATGCCGATGGTATGCATATGTTTGCGTAAGTGACAATGACCAGTTATTAAGCCCGTCACTATACTCAAGTTTTCTTATTTAGCTTTAGAAGAGCATCTGTCAGTTTGGCTTGAGGACCTCTCAACATGAGTTTACTGTGCCTCAAACCAGGAGCATTATTCCAGTGTTGTTGATGTTTGCCTCTAAGCCATTCATTCACTGCCGTCTTGACTTGTGTTTTCGAAATGCCAATAACTGGTTCAGGTCCTATTGGAGTTTGATTTGAACCTTGTCTTGCTAAATCATCAACCACGGCGCTAACTGAAGTTATGAGCCCGAAGAGGTTTTGCAGTCTACGTTAGACGAATTCTTTATTCTGAGGGGAGCGAAGCGAGTCCGAAGTAGTGAGGATGACCGTAGCGAATCCTATGTGACGAGAAAAAGTTCTGAGTTACCCCGTACTCGATTTTTTTTTCTATTATAAATAGACAAAAAAACTGTTTCAATAGTTACAAAATTTAATTATTTTAATTAAATACTCAAAAATTATGACAAAATTAAAAAAATCAGTAAAAAGAAAAATAAACCATTTTCATGATTCATCATTAAACAATTCTGTCATCCCAAACAAGACCTAAGTATGATACTTAGATCTACGCTTATCATGATACGTTAGGTGATACGCTTATCATGATACGTTAGGTGATACGCTTATCATGATACGGTGATACGCTTATCATGACGATAAACGTAATTTTCTCATGAAAATTCGCTAAAAAAGTATTTTCTCATAAATTTAATATTCCTCGCAATCAACATACATAGAAAGAAGTTAAGACAGGGGAGGATAAAATATATATTTTCGAATGTACTTGGTATTTTATTTTTTACGTATGATAAATTTATATGTATACTTTATGTAGCTAAAAATAAATAAATGACCATTTGATAACCTTTCAGCCTTAAACGGATACTCTGCGAGCACCACCTATAGTGGATACCGCATAGTTAATTCTGTAATTAAATATAAAAAGTAATTAAAATATGTGACACATGATAAAAGACAAACACTTCTAAAAATAAATATTTATTTAGAAAAGAAATAAAAAGTAGACACACTGGCGTATTGGTTGAACTTGACATTGATCCAGACCTAGACACATCTAACTTGTGTATATACAAACCCCATTATTAAAGTCAATTGTTAAAGTAATATAAAACAATGCGCTTTACTAATAATTATTTTTGGTAAGTTCAATCCACCCGGGTGTCTTATAAAAAATTATGGCGCGGTGTTCCATATGTCGGGCGAATTTCCTTTGGAATGCGTGTTTCCGTGCTTAACTTTCTATTCTTGCTTAAGGTTCCGGTTTATGCTTAAAACATCAGCAGTTACTCAATTATCAAGCACTACTTGTAACTCATTTTTTTGCACTTTTCAAAGGGAATGAGCATAATTATCCAATTGGTTATACAAAACTGAGCCTCTAAAATTGCCAAAGCAAACCATTATTTTTACTATTTTAATGCCCAGTATATATTTTCGAATGTACTTAGTATTTTTTACGTATGATAAATTTATATTTATACTTCATTAGCTATATATATATATATATATATATATATATTATATAAATATATAGTATATATATAATTATATAAACAAACTATACACCAACCACACCAACATATATATAATATTATATAATATTATATATATATATATTAATATATATATAAAACATAAGACTCTTTCTTTTAATTTTACATCTGTAAGTATTTTAATTGTGTTTCTTATGTTTGTTATATTATTTATATTATTTTTGTTTTTAGATTTTCTCTATCTCAGTAAAAGTATACTGGCTGAAAAATAGATAAATTTACGGGCAAAGCCAAGTCAAACATCTTTTAGTTTGTTTATTTTTCGTCTTAAGTCACTAGGCCAGTCGATAGAAATTTTCGGACGATGTGGCATGTATTGATTAATGGCAGCTTTCTGTAAAGTTTTGTATATGAAAGGTCTTATGTCTAATTTATGCAAACTATCATGAACTATTATTATAATTATTATTATTATTATTATTAGGTTTTGCAGAACGAATTTTTTGTAGCCAGGGAAACGGATTTTAGGTCATGGCCCGAGGTTTTGACTCCTGCCATGATGCCTATAATGTTAGCAAATTTTTCTAAAGAAAATTCACTAAAAAGAGTTGTCTAGTGAATTTTCAGTGGAGCACATATCGTTATTTCGATCCGGGAGTGGACTTGGAAAACTTAATACACGGTTAGCGGGCAAAACATTCGAGCGAGGTGTAGTTTTCGAGTTTTCTAGTCCTACGTCAAATGAAACTGGACCGGAATCAAAACGATCTCTAAAAGTAACGAAAACTCTGTGGTAATTAACAGCAAAATTTAAAATGTGGACGGTATACATAAAATATCGAAATTGCCATTTTCGCCATTTCATAGGCTTTGTGCAAAATGAAACAGGTAATCGATACACTTACTTAAAGTACTCAAACCTTAAGTCCCGGACTTGTATCTTGCTACCGGTGATAATTTTTTACCGTTATATTTAAGCTATTACGGGAAATTCTCCCAACTTGCAAAATGTGGACATTCGCGTCAGAATTTAAAAATTAGCATAAATGATACCTAAAAGTAGCATTACCTCCATGAACAACATGAAAGTTTAACTTTTTTCTCTAAAAACTGAATTAATTAATAAAATTACAACGTTAAAGAAGTTTAAACAAAATGACTTAATTTTCGAATATCCGCTTAAAATATTTTTTAAAAATCGGGTACGGGGTTCTCGGAACTTTTTCTTAATAGATTGGATTCGCTACGCTCATCCTCTCTACTTTGGGCTCGATGCACTCGTCCTGAGATTTATCCGGTTATCCAAATGTTTTTGCACTCTCTTATCCACTTTGTTATCCACTTATTTTGCACTTTCTATCAATGAATATGTGATAAATCTTTTTTTACAGTTTGACGTACCTTGACACACCGTTTGCGCTACTCTGTCCAATCCCATGGCTGTCCCAAAATACAACGTTGTGGATATTTTACTAAGAGGTTAAGCTTTTTTCTAGGAATTTTTTAAAAAAATTTAAAAATTTGCTTTTGAGAAATTAGCATTTTTATTATATATTTGCTTATAATAAAAACTTGTGACTAATTATCCAAAAGTATGTTTAAGATATCAAACGCCACCAAAATAAAAACACATCCTATGCAGAATTATAGAAACAGCCATTTCTGTAGTCAAAGAAATGTTCAAAAATCACATTTTTTTGGATAATTCCCCACCCTACTGCGGCAATATGGCTGCACCAAATGAGCGAAAAATCTGGGTTTTTTCTTCCTTCCTTGGTACCTACTTGTCAGCCAAATAATATTGAAATTGCTGACATCTAATCGAAAAATGTACTTTTTTTCCATCCCTATTTAAGTGTAGTTATGTGTTAAGTACACTAACTGAAAGTTTTAGGAAAGTGGCATTTAAATTGTCATTGAATATTTTTTTTATTTTTCTCAACTTTTTTTCTGTCTCAGCTGTATTTACATTCTCTCACAACTAATACGCTATCTTGTACAACTATCTATATTTGATATCATTAGTTCCATTGAAAACTATCCCAATATAAACTAAATACTTCCGATAAGATGTTTGCACTGCTGTGATAAACATATATATAAACTATCTTATCAATAATTTTTCTACAGCTTTTCCTTTGAAAACATTCACACAGACTCATGAACGTAAGTTTTAAGGAATGAAAATTATTACTAATCGAATTGAAAAATACATTTACTTGTATCCGGCTTTTCAACCCAACAATATTTCAAAATAATTTTCGTTGTTACTTTTTCTACGTGTCTCTCGCACAATTAGTTTTGCTTCCCAAGCGTGATGGCGGTAAGAGAGCACCGCTCGTCCCTTGTAAATACTTCACATTATATTCTTCAAAATTTTAATAACATTAATTGATGGTCGGAGGAGTTCAAGTTTTGTCGGCGCCCTGATGTTAGACGTAACGAAACAGAGTGGGACATGACATTATGTCGAGCCATCAATGATGACGAATGTGGAATGATAGAACAGTTCCCAGATGAAGCATTGCACTTTGGTGGTTACATTTCCAAGGTGCCTTTTGCACAATTATATTGTGTAAATTATTCATGTTTCGCAAAACTCGGTAGTATCAAATGATACATTCTTTAGAATTCAGAAGGTCATGCGAAATCGAAACGCTTATTCTTCTCTTCCTTTTCCGTCTTCTCATATGCCTAATCATTTGATTAAAAACGCTAAACACAAGATTGGATTACGAAATTAATGATCCATGGACAATTTATAAAACGAATACTTTGATCATTCAGATACCTTGTACCTGATCGCGTTTTTCCTCTAAGGAGCAGAACACTTAATGCCTAAAAATGTACTTTACAAATACCAAATTTATTTCTGAACAATACTTTACTGTTCTTATGAGACAAAGTAAAGCTAAATTAAGAATTTAAAACTTGAGAATTAGTTCGTTGACCAGACAAAAGGAAAAAAATGTTTCTTGAGAGAACGAAGGAGTAAAAACCCTTATTTTGCTAATAACAACACTTCTTTATATTTAATAGCCCGATCTGATTTTACATCGATTTCTTACGTATTAAATAATTCATTAAGATATCTCATAACTAATTTCTTACAATTTTTCTCACCAGAGGGCAGGCCAATCTTAAGTAGACCTCGATGATAAAACTAAGTAATAATTTATCTCCTTATTTCTTTTTAAAACACCTACCCTATTCTTATTTTTATAAAACATTTATAACGATTCTCAAGGACATGCAGAACATAATCTGATCGAAATTAAAAAAAAAACGGAACATACTTGAGCGGGAAAAGAGATCATTTCTGTACGAAATTTATAACATTAAGTTAAAATTTAATGTTGTATAAATACATTTAAAATGAGTTTATCGTCAGGTATATTGTGCTTTACGCCTTTACGCTGATGACTTAAAAATATTTCCTCGTTTGTCCATATTTATAAATTTAAATCTAAATCGGTTCAAAATCAATAGGATTTACACAATTTAAAAGTCTAATTCAATGTGGGAGAGTTATGTGAAATAAAAAAAGCAGTAAATATTGCGGCTTAACGTCTTTTGCGATTATCAACACCATCGCAAATAAGGTTAATTTTATTTTAATTCTAATTTTATCGATTTTAGGATTAAAATTATATAAGTAGTACCTTAGAATATATATTATCTATTGATTGACCTTATTAAAAACAACTAATAGCAACTAAAGAAAAATATATTAGACTTTAACAGACAATTTATTTCTGTAGGATTTACAAAATTTAAAAGTCTAATTCAATATGTCAAATAAAAAGGCAGTAAATATGTCGGCTTTGCGATTATTCTAAGCATCGTAAAGAAAGACGCGTAAATTTCATTAAATATGAGATTCTTGACCAAACTATGACCACTACTTCTTAGCTTAAGTGAATTTTAATATGTTGTTCGAAAAATTTTACTGTTACTGAATAAATGTAATGGTTTATTACTTTGTAAATTTATTAAAATTTGTAAATTAATGTCATTTAGCTATATATTGAAAAATATTACCGTTTATTCTAATTGTTACACTTAATACTTCAGTCTTAACTTTCGGCTACACACGCGCTCTAATTTAAGGATGACCGACGGTCATCCTTAGACGCTTAAAACTAATATCAAAATATCTATTCATACAAACATACAGTCACCAACATTTTATTCGATTTTCCGGATCATATTATTTCTTTTCCTTATCTCTGACTCTAGGTATATAGGAAATTAATTGTCTTTGCCCTAAAAATCTGAAACTAAGGTTTCATCATCTTAATACGTTTCAGGGATACTGTTTATGTGTTTTTTGGGTGTATGTGAAACGCATTACTCCCACTGTGGTAGAGAGTTGAAACTTGGCTCAAAAATCAGACTTAGGTCTAGTTGTGCTGTCCTAAAGATTTAATGTTTAAGTCAAGATAAAACTATTTGCTAAGTCATCAAAATTTAAAAAAAAGTTGTTAAAAATCAAAAATTTTACCGATCAAGTAAAAATTAAACAATAATGTTCATTTATAATGGTAAATCGATCTAATAAATTTTATTTTTAAGTATTAATTTTTTAATTTTCATAATTTGATTTTAATTTTAATTAACATCAAAGCTTATTCATTTTATTTTATCATTGTTCATTTCGTCCCTATTATCATTTTTCGATTTAACACCTAAGGAGCTATATAAATCTCAAAAAATTTAACTTTTAGTTTTAACTTAAGTATTGGCGAAAATGTATATTCTACTGTGTAATACAAAAATTACATGCAAACGTTAGTTTATATCTGTCAATATTGTAAAGTTTTACTTTAAAGTGATTAATTTAACAAATCATACAGTATATAAAACAGCTTATTTACAAAAATAAATTGTGAACTGCTAACAAAGGGTTTGCTACATACACAGCGTACTTGATCATCTAAAGACAAAATATTAGAAATTAATAAAAGAAATATTTGATAAAGGAGCTTTAAGTCAGTAATAACAAACGCTAAGAAAATAGGTTAGTCAAAATAAGAATAATAATACAATATGATTTCAATGAAAAAATATTATAATAATAAAATAGATTCATATATTAAGATAATAAAAACTTGGAAACAATATATTTTTTTTATAATGGTACCTTAAGCTCAATCCGAAGTTGTGAGAAGTACCGAGGTACCCGTACCCGTTTTTTCAATGTTTCTTGAATAAAAATATATGGATATGATGGAGAAGCAATTGAGACGAAGTTAAGCTCTATGCCTACAAAATGTTATTTAATTACTGGAAGTTTTTTGTAAATTGTTTTAAAAGGAAATGCAGTTCCTCCAAGCGTTATATGATAGCTTTAATGTCTTTATTATTTATTTTATGGATTCTATTATTAAGCTCACATGCTTTTAAACTAGAGAAATGAATTTAAATTGTCCTAATTTGATTAAGGTCAAATATGCCTTAACATTATGTTACACCGATAAATATAGGGCTAATTTAGATTTCCAAAACATGTCTTTATAAATCTTACAAATTCATATTCGTAGCTTAAAAAACTTATTTCTTGCTAATTTTAATATGTTGACAGTCCGCAATAGAACTAGGATATTTTCTGAAATGCAAAATTGGCGTGTCTTTGCAGCGAATTAAAATTTTTGAGGTGATCACGTGTCCTGTAGTGTCCCCTGTACAAGACAGCGTGGGAGAAAAAAATCAATCTACCTTTAGATTAACATGTTATGCCTAATAAGTATATATCAGAAAGTCTTTTAGACTGTCCCAGACCTCTCGTCCCTCATTAATGCGACTCTCCAACTTGTTCCTAAACACCGTGTCATTATAGAAAATGATAAAAAACAATGTTAAAACCACAACTAATAAAGAAATCTGAGGGTTGAAGTCAATTAGAATCAATAATGTTATATACCAAGTAACAATGAAGACTATACTTACTGAGACAAAAGTTAAAATAAATTGATTCGGTCATCTGTTTAAACAAATACTGCGAGACGTTCCACAAGCAGCCCAATTTCAATAATCCTTGCCACCTTGCCAACAGTCTTCTTTCTTGCTTGTTTAGTTACTTAATAACCCAAACAGCAGAGAGTATTATTATTATTTTTTTATAATTCCTTATTTAAATAGAATATAGTATAATCAAAATCAAAAAGAGAAAGGTAAACCCACATAATAGAAGAAAACTCCACCAGTGTATGTGCAGAATAATACTTATTACTCGTAATTTTTTCAGAATTTTATTAAAAGACGCTTTCACACACACTTTAACCGCGATCGTAATAGATACGTTCTCAATACGGGTAATATTAGTCTGTCATGAACCATCGGGAGGGATCCCGATCGCATCGCTAGAACTAGGGAGATTGGAAAAAAAACAATTCTACAAAATGGGGATTTCCCCCCCCGAATTACGGGGGCCTGTATGCACCTTTGAGACGATCGTATTAAACGGAATCAACCTCTCCTTGAACTTCTCCTCGGATAAGTTATCACTTAATCTCACTCGACGACTATAACAATTACGGTGCAAGAACCTTATCGTAATTTAATGCGTCTCTTATACGATCAAAGAGATATATACGAGAGGGCGCATAGCCGTATCTCCATAATTTGAGAGCCCTGAA
>JACMZG010001908.1:60553467-60586588 GCA_018340805.1 Microvelia longipes
TTAGGCACCTTTTGCAGTGAAGTAGACACTGCTAGATGTAAAATTTAGCTATTCATAAGAATCTTTAAGGACCCTATAAGATCCTGTGGTCGTACACTCAAAACATAGTCTACAAAAACCGCGTAAAATTTAATTTTTAGTCTAATTTGCCACTAGTATTATTCAAGCAACCCCGAAGCGTCCTTTTTAGTAAATTTTCGAAGAAAAAATGTGCTTATGAGAAATGGGCTCACGTAGGGGGGATGATTTTTTTAGAAGGAGGACTCACTAATTAAGAATATATAATAAATAAATAAATAATAAATAAATATATATATATATATATATATATATATATATATATATATATATATATATATATATATATATATATATATATATATATATATATATATATATATATATATATATTATATATATATATATATATATATATATATATATTATATATATATATATTTTTTTAGGGGTTCCAGACATCGCATCAAAGATTGGGGAAGGAGGAACTCTTTATAATTTACAATTGCACAATTTTGAATTTATATGAAAATCCAACAATTAGCATAGGTTGTAGGTTATCAAGGAGATGATAGGACATAGAAAGGAGAAACTTTCGAGAGCTCTTCAGTAACTGTACAAGAGCCCCAACCTTTGACTATATATTCCGTTAAGAATATGTACCACTTTAAGAGTTTTTTCAAAAGGGTTTCTGCAGATGCTCTTAAGGGGTTTCGGGGTTTCCTTAGGAATTAGGTTGGTTTAGGTAGGGTATTTAAAATTACTGAGAACTTACTTAAGTCTTCAGTCTACTTAAGACTGTCATTTAGACATTTTTAAAAAATGAGTATTTATTGTTACAGGTCGATCTGAGGGGGAATTCTCTTACAGAAGTGTTGAAAGTAAGTATAATCTATGTAATTAATCTATTATGTATTAATATCTGGTATGTATGTAAATAATTTATCATGTACTAATTTTTAAATGAATATTTATTTTAGTGTTAAAAATAAAAATGATATCAATATCTAATAAATAAGGTAGGAGAGAGAGGTTTTCCCAAGGGAAATTAGTTTTTCAATAAATAAAGGAGTTAAAACTAAAAATTAAGTATAACATTTTTCTACAAAAATAAATCAGTGGAAATATCTTTTTTTTTTTTAAAAAAGTAGGTATAAAAATAGTCAAGATTAAAAATTTTAAATGGAGGTGAAAATAGTAAAAAAAAGAATCAAATTATCTTGATAAAATATAAAAATAACTTAAAACAGAAAAAAATCATCCAATCAAGCAGAAGTTAAAGATAATAAAAACCGATGTTTAATATTTTTTTATTTATTAAAAAAGATTTTTTAGTTTTATCTATTTCTGCATGTTTGCGAATGTTATATTGTTACTACCACTGCTGTATTAAAAATTCCAAATTCAATTAAAATTTGAGCGCACGACCTTTTAGCGAATTTCAAGATGAGCTATTTCTAACTGGTTGCTGTTCATTTGCTCTGAGTGATATAGAAATGGTAGACTGAAGAATATAAAAAAAACTTTATAAGTCGTTTCCCTGAAAATCTAATTTTACAAAAGTCAGAATAGTTATTCTGACTATAATATTACCAAGTATTATTACATCTAATACTTTTATACATTTTTATCTTAACAAATACTGTTATAAAAAGTAATTACAGTGCGAGTATAATTGCTGCAACGCGGAATATTCAAATTAAATTATTATAATAATTTCTGATAATTATTTCGCGGACAATTAACCAGCAGGTAATAATTGTAATAAACTGCAAAATATTTCAACAGATTTTTTTGCAATTAACATGAAAGTATAGTTTAAAACAATTTTCATTTTAAATTAGCCTGGAGTGGTCTAATTCTATATGATAAAATAACGAACTACCCATTTGTTATTTTAAATCAAAAGATGGTTTTGTTCCCTTAACGTATTCAATAGAGTGGAAGGGACTTTTTCAGGGACTTTTAAGGAATAGGTCCACTGAAAGGATTTGTTTTATTTTTCCTTAAGGCTTCCCTTGGGTCTACTTAAGGCAGGGATACGCAAACTTTAGAGCTCCGTGGACCCCTATTGTAGATAAATGGTACTTTGGCGGACCCATGTTCGTCTCCTTATATTCCTCCCACCCAACTAATAAATTTAATAAATTGTACTCATGTTTTTAATCTAATAAATGTAGGCTCGCGAAGCAGCTCCATAATTTGCAACTCGAAAGAGTTTAAACATTAATTGTAGAGTTTATTAGTTTAATTTCATCAACCATAATCAGATTCTACAATAATCTAACCGATTGACTGACTAATTTAATCTAACTGAAATAATTGACAATAAATTCTAATAATTTCTGGTAAATCGCGATCAGTAAAACTAAAACCAATTTCTACTGTAATCCTCATTTTACCTGATTTCATAAAATATGTAGTTAAAACGTCCTAAATCGTATTTCCAATAAATAGAATCACTGTAATTAATATTTGGACGCCCATTTTTTGGCCATCTTACTAACAACAGGAAATAAATATTTATGTTTACCGATAAAAATCTTGGTTGATAGTTTCTTGATTCATAAACTTTTCTATAATATTCTCGTATTTACGATCTCATAAGTTGTTTTACCTTAGGGAATTTGGTAAAAGGGTATTAATTTAAAAGTTAAATAAATAATTTTTACAAGTTTGTTTGTCCATTAGCTCACGGAGCCCGAGCCCCCAAAAATTTAACGATTTGGACCTCCAGGGACCGCGGACCACACTTAGCGTAACCCTGCCTTCAGGCTTTCTTCTTTAGGTCTCTTCAGTGTCCTTTAATGCTTCTTTAATGTCTCCTTATAATCATTTTAAGATTTCTTTGGGTCTTCTCATCAAGGGCTTCTTTCAGGCCTCTTTAAGGGCCGTTAAGGCTTCCATGTGTCTTCTGAAAGGTTCTTTGGGAGGAAAACCTAAAGAAAATCGTTTTTGAATAAGAGCCTTACTACCTTAAATTTGCAATCTCTCAAGACACTTCATTGGGAACTTTTTATACGTGTATATAACAATACCTTGTCAGATACACGTATAATAAATAGGATGCAAGTTTGCAACTCTTATCCAAGGATGGTTCGGTCTTTGTTTTAATGACGTTTGAGTGAGATAATACAAATTATTTCCAAATAAGACAGGCTTTATAAGTTATTTAATCACCAAAATAAAGTGAAACATAATTCCCTGACCAATATTATTAAGTCCTGTGGCAAAAACCGAGGGAATTATAGAAATTATGTCTCGAAGTGAAGCCCGAAAGACTTACAATATTAAAATTTTGGTTCTTGGGTATGCGATTGTTAAGTTACAATGCACAAATATTTCATCAAATTAATTGATTATAATTTGTAGTTCTGTGCTAAGTTCATTATGAAGATGCAGTGTGCAAAATAATAATATATAAAAGTAGGCTTTAATTCTATATGTTACAAAATTTATTTTGTTTTAATTATTTGTTTTTAATTATTTTTTCTATAATTAAAACAAAATAAATTTAGTAACATATAGAATTAAAGCCTACTTTTATATAGTATTATTTTGGACGCATCTTCATAATGAACTTAGCACAGAACTACTAATTATAATTAATTAATTTGATGAAATATTAGTGCATTGTAACTTAAAACTTAAAGCCTACTTTTATATAGTAATTTAAGATGTAATTCTATAAACTAAAAAGTGCAACTTACGAAAAACTATTTCCAAAATAATAACAAAACTGTACAGCAAAAGAAATATAGTTGTACTTCTACTTATAGGTAAAAACGCAATCGCTATAACCAGAGTACAAGTATGCATGCTTAGTGTTTATGCTTGAATTGTATTCTTTATTTTCATATAATCGATATTACCTTGGTTATTTCTTATTTGTCGCCATTGAGATGACTTGAAATCATGACATTGTTATTACTATTTTCTATAGATTTCTAAGTAATGTGTTCTAAAGTGATATATTTTTATTAAATAAACGAGAAAAAAACGAGAGCAATTATTGCTAATAGATTACATAAAATTTACGCATGAGAATAAATATAGGTGTGCAAATCAATTAGTTAAGCTATTCTTTAAGAGTGAGAAAAAATAAATAGATTTATAATGAGAAAGATTAGCTACTAGCCACATGTTTTAAGTTTACTAAACATTAACTACTAACTCATAAAAAGTATATAAACAATAATGTTACATGAATTAATTGAAGTAGCTAAGACTTATACTTTAAAAAAATAATACATAATACCGTATAGGCTCGGAATTCGAAACCTCTAGATTTAAACCTCCCCTCCCAGAATACTGCCCTTAATGTAAAATAAAAACATTATACGATGAATAAAATTAATCTCAGGAACCCTTTCTGGGATTTAACATATGAATTTTATCTATATCCTTAGAGTGAGCGTGAATGGAGTCCATTATAAATAATGAAAGAAAAGAAGTCTCTCCACAAAATAAAACTTTATTGGCAAAGCGCTTTCAACCTAACTAGAGTCCATCATCAGTGCAAAACCTAACAAACAAGCAAATAAAATAAGTAAAACAAGAAAGAATTATTTAACAAAAGATGTTTGTTTGTTAAATAATTCTTTCGTGTTTTACTTATTTTATTTGTTTGTTTGTTAGGTTTTGCACTGATGATGGCCTCTAGTTAGGTTGAAAGCGCTTTGCCTATTAAGTTTTATTTTGTGGAGAGACTTCTTTTCTTTCATTATTTATATGAATTTTAGTTTTTGCTAATTACCTTTGGGAAAAAATCGCTACTGGGATAGGCGTCATGGCGTGAGTTGGACCTGGGAGTGTAGTCCAAATCCGTTTTAGAGGTCCCTGGTAACGAAAAAATAGGTTTTGCATTCCTAGGCAATTTCTTGTAACGAATTAATATTTCGAAATATATTCTTCGTTATATATATTCTAGGTAGGCTACCTCTCGAACGAATTGATATTTTTTATCAAACATAAGGGGGACACCAACCCTATTGTTGTCGTTAACCCGGCTTGCTGTGTCGGCAACATTTTCAAAAAAATAATTATTATTTTTCGCTGTAATAAAGGACTTATGATACGCTGAATCGCATGAAACCGGTCCGAAGTCGATAAGAACACTAAGTTTCTAAAAAGTCTAAAAAACCATGATAAAATACCGAAAATCAACAACACGATGGATGATAAGAATTTCTAGTAGGGTTTCATTTTAAATGATTTTTAGGGGCGCTGAATCGAATGAAACCGGTCCGAAGTCGATGCGACCATTTCAAGTGACCAAAAAGTCGAAAGTATTTAATAACTGGAAAACCTAAAATAACACCGGTTAATATATTTTAAGCGGAGAGTCGTTTTTGGGCCTGTGAGTTAAATGCAAATTGTCCTGAGTCCAGGTAAGGGCGATAATTTTTTTTACCGTTTTTATTACATTACATAATTTTATAACTAAAAAATAATTCTGGCACGGTGGTCCACATGTCGGGAAAATTTCATTTGGAATGCGTGTTTCCGTGCTTAACAATCTATTTCTTGCTTAAGTTTCCCATTTATGCTTTATAACTTTAACATCAGTTACTCAATTGTCAAGCACTACTCGTCACTATTTTTTTGTATTTTTCAAAGGAAATGCACTAAAACCAAAAGCAAACAATGGTGTGCACTGCCAGTTTTAGAGGCATAGTTTTGTATAACCAACAGGTAATAAACCAAATTACGCGTATTTCCTTTGAAAAATACAGAAAAAATGTGTTATGAGTAGTGCTTGATGGTTGAGTAACTTCTTTAATATGTTATTATTCTTTAACATTGCTTAACAAATAAATAAAGCATGAGTATTGCTTTAATATGTTATATGTTATACTGCTTGCTTTAATATGTTATTTTTATGCTTTAAAAAGTTATAAAGATAAACATTACGCTGGTTTTACCTTCCGTAGATTGATTGACTACACATAGATAAAACGTTTGTTTAAAATTTCAACTCGATGGGTCAAATTTTTGATTTTTAATGAATTTTTAAATTTTTGATGACTCAGCAAAATAGGTTATCGAAGTCTAAAAATTTTCATCTTCCGGTAAGCCTAACTAGTCCTAAGATTTTGTGCAAAATTTCAATTTTTTGATCATAACACAGCGAGAGTTATGCTTCTCACAGACAGAAAGTCAGACATACATACGCATACACACACAAAGACTCACCACATGACAAAAACCACTCAGAACGTCATAAAATGCCTGAAACGGATAATATTTGGGGGAGCACTATACTTTTCCAAAGAAAATGCTCTAAAACCTTTAAACAAAAACACTAACTGAGCATTAAACTAGATCAAATAATGGTATGTATTGCCAGTTTTAGAGACATGGTTTTAGCGAATTTCCTTTGGAAATTCGGCTAATGGGATAGGCGTCATGGCGGAATTCGAACCTCGGACCACGATACAAATACGTTTCAAAGGTCCCTAATGACGAAAACATACGTTTCGCGAGACTTATATATATATATATATATATATATATATATATATATATATATATTATTATATATATATATATATATATAATATATATATATATATATATATATATATATATATATATATATATATATATATATATAAACAGGATAATTATGCGCATATCCTAAAAAATATAGAAAAAATGAGTTACGAGTAGTGCTTGACAATTAAGTGACTGCTTAAGTTATTAAGCATAAACCGAATCTTTAAGCATGAAATGCATTGTTAAATACGTAAACACGCATTCTAAAGGAAATTCGCCCGACATGCGGACCACCGCACCAGAATTATTTCTTTTCTTCCTTCATAACAGTATTTAACTTAAGAAGTAATGAATCTATTACTTAAAGTAGTTATATGAGTAGAAGTAAGTTATAATCTTTTAAAGAAGAAATAATTAAAGCATTACAATTCTCCCAGGCTAATAACAACAACAAGGTTGTAAGTCATAATGTAATTAAGGAAACAATTAAAACTTTGATCCTGACAAACTACATCCACTTAAATTAGATCAGAGAACTTTTTTTTAATATTCTAATAAATGGCACAAAACCAGAATAGGTAAAAAATATCCAATTCTTATTATAGACGCAAAGCTATGTGAAATATGCTGTAATGACAATTATTATTTGTAATTATATAACAGGGTTTTGCCCAAGATCGGAAGAATGGTAGATCTTAACCTTGCCTAAAGGATGATCTAGTTTTACAATAGTTAAGGAATTTGATGAATGTAAAGGTGTGGAGGAGTGGTTTGTAAATGAATTAATTGTGGTATAAAAGTTGTTTGTCAATCCTCTGCCTGAGTCAAGGTACGTTCACAATACTCCGGTAGCAGTAGCGGTTGCGATGCGTGCGTAACGGAGATTGCGATGCTAAAAAAATTATGGTTCCACAATAACTAACGCTACGGCTGCAAGCGTCGCTGGTTATTTAGTAGGGGCTTTATAAATGAAATCAATTTTATTTCATGTTAGGTTATAGTCCGGCATTGAATTCATTGCAGGAATAATTAAATAATTTTTAATGTTAACCGCCTATATTAGTTCCTGCAATGACGTCACACGTCATTCATAAAATAGCCCGGTTATAATCTCCAAATGCGTTTGGTTTGTTTACATCAAATTGAATAACGTTATAAATTTCTTATTGCTTGGTTTTGGGATGATCTGTGTCTCAAATCAGATTTTATTTAAATTTCTTAATTTTTCATGTTTTCAAATTGTTTTATTATGCCTGATAATTATGGGAATTTCCATCCCTCGGGAAATATGGTTAATTAGATAGTTCTTCTTGTCATAATTATGTTTTCTTTTATAAGATTTATTTCTTTATGGTCAAAGATTAAATATTTCTAAACATTATTGACTTACCCCTACCCTGATCAACGGTGCGGGTTTTATCCATTTGGGAAATGTTTTTCAGAAGTACCTCATAAGCGTAATTTGTTGATACAAATTCGCTAAGAATTAGGTTAGTTTAAAGGGGAGAAGTGTGCTTAGGGACAGGTCACAGAACTCTTTATTAGGTTTAAAGAAGAAGATAGGGGTAAAATTGTTGCTTTGCTCGTTTTAAAAATTTAAGTTCATAATGCGTTTCCTTTTACAAATCAAGCCAACACTTTTATGAAAAAAAACTTGTGGGAAAAAGAAATATGACTTCACACTTTTGCAGAGAAATTCTTTTTGAAAAATCTGGTGTTGGGTACTTGAAATGACTTTTATTTTCTTTGATTTAAGTTGAACTAATTAAACAGACTTCGGATGACATTTTCTTTTTATCTTCGAAATTTCTTTTAGAGTTGACTAATTAGAGAGGTATTGTAGGAGTTATGGAGTTTTTATAGAAGTGTTATGTTTAGTTGTGATGTTACAAAGATTCTAATAAACTTGAAGAAGTCTACTTACAAGGTGGGTTGTAATTTTAAAAGTTGTGAAAGAGTTGAGTTTGAAGTGCTAAAATAAAGTGGATTGCAATGAAATGTCTTAAGAAAAAGCTATGTACTGATTAGAAATTTGAAACAAATCTTAAATATCTGCGTCATTCTTAAATAAGTCTTAAAAGTTATTATGAAAAGAAAATTATAAACACTTTGTCTTAAGCTACCTCTTTACTGATCGATAAGTCTTGTTATCAATAAATCACCAATGCTGAGCTATATCGGGGCTAGTTATTATATGAAAGGGTGACCGCCTTATCCATAGCGGGTCACTTGAAGGTGGGTGCGAACCTGGAGTAGGCGGATATAATATTATCCATCTCTAGGTTCGGGGATACCAGATACCAACATAGTCTGGGGTATAAATCTGGCCCTTTAGCAATAATGGCTCCAAATCGGCCCAAAAACTACACCGTTTGGGTTTAGATCAATACTGATGTTCCACAGATATTTATTATTATAAAGAAATGAACATGGCTTCATGGTCCATACGTTGATCAGTGTCAACAAAACCAAATACAAATAAAATATTTAACTTTTTTGCCAAGAAATACTTCAATACTCTTTTCTATAGGTCTAATAGGACATAAGAGAAACAAAACCTTATAACTTGAAAATTATAGTTTGATAAGATCACCAAAATAAAATTGTATGTACTTCCACAGTCGTTGCAATAAATCAATATTGGAAAACATTTTTCAATTACAAAAACTTAACTTGGAGTAAAGTCCCCATTAGTACTAGTAAGCTAGAATAAAAATCAAGCAGACTTTGGTAGGGTTGGCCTTTCGCTCATTTTCGTTATCCCTGAAATTTGCCACCTACCTTATGCGACCTTAATGGTGTGATATGCGTGAGGATGTTAAGCCTGGTGGACACTTCACCTTTAGGTTCTGTTACCCATCTGAAATCATCCGACAATCATAATTTTTGCGACTAAGATACAGATAGGTCTCCATCGTATGGACTCCAGTTCCTCCTCGAGTAGCTCTTTTGCTCCAAATAGCTGAATCCGAGTCCTACACACATTTCCAAGTAGTAATAAAATAAGGATATTTGTCATCCTCACATGTTGAACATATATAGTGGCAAATATGGCAATCATAGTGTATAGTTGTACTTGGACGTAGTATGATATTTGCTAACGATGACTTTATATTGTTTCAGAATGGGGAGGGGTGTGCCAAACAGGTCAGAAGCAGAGTCCTATCGATTTAAGACTGAAATTATCTAGTTTTGATAGAGTTGATCCCATGTATTTCCTTAAGTATGAAGAGCCAGCACACTTTGAAGTTCAGAACAATGGACATACAAGTAAGTACATTATTATGCTCTTTGTCTACACTTCCTATAGGTCGATAATAAACGTACACACATGCGCCTAAAGTAAGTAGAACTAAAAATGCTTCAACGACTTAAGTAACTCTAGAATAAATTAAAATTAAATAATCACGATTGACCAATAAATAATCAATAATAGTTTTCTGAGGTCAAAGTGTTAAGATACGAGCGAGCCATCTAATCAAATTAATTGCAAATTTGTGATCGTTATGACCATTAGATGAATTATTTCATGAGGGGAAATCATCGTAAAAATTATGGCTTTATTAAATCAGACGATATAGATATGGCAATATTTTGTTATCAGAAGACCATTAATATTTATTGCTACTATAACCAACTGGACAACTCTCTATATCCACTGTTTCTAAACGATAGTGTCATTACTGGTTCTACCATGCTATCAAATACTTTAGACAGAGATACAAAATCAAATGCTTGACAACAGCATTAAAATATTTAATAATTATGGTATGAACGCAACAGGTTGGTTATGCTGTATCTACCCCCTTGGATTTTCCCGAGAATCTTGTATAAAGAGGATAACTCAATAGGGAAATTTGGTTTTTCTATAGGGCTTAGACACATGTTCTTGCTCTTCTCAAAATTATTTTAATTAATTGCCGGATTAAATGATTGAGACAAAAACATCGACTGTTTCCTTTTAGAAACATTTAATTTATAACGAATAAAGGTTAATAAAAATAATTAAATAGTTCAAAATATTTGGGATTAAAGAACCAAGCATTAAATTAGAGATCTTGGTCGTCGTCAGAGTAATGAAATTTATTAAAACATAATAAATAACCTTAAAACTACAGAAAAACTAAACAAAATAGAAGAAAATAATCTCGTACACACAAATATATATATATATATATATATATATATATATATATATATATATATATATATATATATATATATATATATATATATATATGTAATTTGTGTGTGTACGAGATTATTGTTCCTAGACGTTTCTATGGGGCACGATATCTTTCGAACGCTTTTACGGATCGAAATGAAAATTAGTATAAAAATCAACCTTGTTAATGTCCCAAATCCTATTGTTTATGAAATATGTGTAACGTCATTAACTCTCAATAATGACCCCACAAACATTTAAACAAATCACCAATCTTTATGTAGTTATTAGATTAGGCTGAACTTTTTTACACATATTTTACTATGTATGGTTCACAAAAATACGATAGTCCAAGAGCTAGCCTATAAAATGTGACTCATTTTGTACTACTAATAACTGAATTTTTTCTGAAAATATACCTCAAATTATGAAGGAAAAGCATAGTCTGCCCATCCAGAGTGGAGCCCTACATATGAATGCGCTTGCTTAAAATGTTAGAAAATTGAAAATATTCCAGTTTTCTTGTAATAAGTGGTTCCCTGTAGATCGTGTGCAAAACGTGAAGAGTACAATTTTTAAAGCTGATAATGTTTCCTATACAAAGAGTGTTTTTTTCAAAATCGAATAACTACAGCTATAGTTATGACGTAAATTCACAAAAAACCAATATTATTTCAAAGATATTTGCTGACTTGCACAAAATAACCTATTTTTTGGAGTTTTTATGAACCATAACTTTGGTTGCAGTCATTTGATGTTGATGGTTAAACACTTGTTCTATAGAACATTTTATTACCTTTAAAAATGTTCTCTTCCTGTTTTACACACGACTCACAGGGAATCACTTATTACAAGAAAACTGAACTTATTATTATTAAAGATTGGGGTTGGAGTCGAGGATAGACCCCATTTGCACTGTCTATTGTACACAACTATTGTAACTGAACTTAGTGCGAGTTTTATAATTTTGAGCATGCACTATTATATGAAGGGCTTTACTCTGGATAGGCAGACTGGTTGTATGATAAGAGACCCACCCGTAAAATCAAAACAAAAAAATTTCCCTACAAATTTTTGACATACAAAAATAAATAAATACATCCATTCTCGGGTACGTAGAACGGCTTTGGAGCTTTGAGTAGGGCATATATAAGGGAGATAATGTATGAGGATACTCTTACATTACATGTAATGTAAGAGTATCCTCTTACATTATCTCCCTCATATATGCCCTACTCAAAGCCCCAAAGCCTTTCTACATACCCGAGAATGGATGTATTTATTTATTTTATGTTTACAATAATGTCAAAAATGTAGGGAAATTTATTTGTTTTGATTTTGCGGGTGGGTCTCTTATCATACTCTAACCTTCAAAATGAGTCACATTTCACATTTCAGGTCCGGTTCTTGGACTACGAAGTAACATTTTATTATTTGCATTAGTTCTGGTTTTAATAATTGACATATTTATGTCAAACAAAACAATTCCATTAGTTGACACAATGTGAACAAATCAAATTAATTTACTAATATATTTGAAAATTCGCCAATAACGTGGCGGTATGCCACTTATATAAACCATTAATATGACGAACTAATAAAGTAGAACAACCTCGTGGCCGCGAAGCGGCCCCAAGCACTGACGCAGCGTAAGCGTCTCGGCCGCGGAGAAGCAAAGAGGTCAAAGGCCTATTGTTTTTTCTATAACCAAGGGATGGTAAGATTGCTCCTTTTTTTTCTTTCTAATACAACGTCCACGGGGTCATAAAAGTTCCTAATTGAGTCACCTCCTTATATTAAAGAACCTTAGATCAAATGAAAGAAAAACCCAAGGATGTTGAATAAAGGGGATGACGCATTAGGCCCTTGTAGACGTACGGTTTTTCCCGACGGTTTTGGACTGTCGGTCCAAAACCGTCGGGAAAAACCGTGCGTCTAAATGCTGGGACGGATCGATTGGACCGCTGGTAAAAACCGTGTGATAGACCGCGGTCCTGGACCGTCAGTTTTTTTGTTTTATGTGCATTTACACGTGCAGACCAGACTGGCGGATCAAGTCTGTCGGTTTTTTTATTTACTTTACTTTTTACTTTACAGCACTTAATTAAAAAAAATAAAGAAAAATAAAATAAAAAAATCGGGTATGGGGTACCTTGGAACTTTTTCTCATTCATGATTACGCTAATTTTATATATTTTAAATAATCATAAAAATATAAGTGACCATATTAGGATTCGAACCCTGTTCCATTAATTTTTAATAGTTAATATATTTTTATTTTGACCATTAAAGAGTTACAATTCAATCATAAATTATTTATTTTTGCATGCACACATAACTTTTCTTTTACTGTGAAGAAATGTACCTCATATTAAGTTGAATGTACCTAATATATTTACCTTAAAAATGTATTATAAGGTAAATACATTACTTTATCCTTTATCTCATATTTATGAGAAAAAGAAAGGTTAAAAATGATTCTTGTTATTTATGTAAACCCGCAATACAAGTAATGATTATGATTAAGATTAAACTCGGGTGCACCAACTGCCTTTACCTCGCCGCGTGTTGTTTATTTCAAATTGTTGTGTGTTATATAAATAAGTGTTTACTTTATTTCTCAAAGTACTACACACTTCACCAAACTAGTTAACTTTTTAATAATAATAATAATAATAAGTAAAAAGACACTTTTACTTTTTATAATAATAATAACACTGCATAAATAACAATTGTTTCTATAATAATACTAATTTTCTAGTACAAGAAACATAAAAAATAAACAAAAACAAATATAAAAAATAAATTATCTCTGGACTGTCACAAAAAACTTTCCGCCAGGCGGAAAGACCACGGACCGGTCCAAAACCGACAGTTTTTGTGTTTACACTAGCAGTTTTGGACCGTCGGTCCATCTCACGGTTTTGGACCGCGGATCTGGACCGTGCACTTTATTTTTCTTTATTATTTGGACTGTCGGTTTTTCCCGCGGTCCAGACCGCGGTCCGGACCGCGGTCTGGACCGCGGGAAAAACCGACAGTCCAAAACCGTCGGGAAAAACCGTATGTCTACAGGGGCCTATTAAGGAACATTTCTGACCCTATGGAAGTTGTATGAGATAGAGAAATAGGAGCAAAATTACCTCCCCTTAGGTTATAAGTTTGCCTCAAAATTTTAAGACCTGCGCTGTTATAAGGATCATAAGCATGCGCAGTTCGTACCAAGCATGTGCAGTTGGTTTTTGACGTGTGTTTCGTGTTGCATTCATCTCTATGTTTTGATTTTCGATGGGGTCACTTTTTTGAATGGCAATTCGACTTAGTGCGTCATCCCCTTTATTCAACATCCTTGGAAAAACCACAGGCAAAGATAAGAGTTATCAAAAATGAAGGTGTCATAAGAATGGAGAAGTTACGGAGTAGCTAAACATTGAATGCTCGATTGTTAAATCTTAAATATTTTGGCGAGTTTATCCATTTTCTATAAACCTTTTTTCGTCATATAATTTATAGTCAATTAAATTTCTCTTACTCATTTAATATATTATACTTATCAATGTACACATTTAAATGATTAAAAAACAGTTAAATTATATCAATCTCATCTTTACAATATGGGTCAGCAAAGTCTAAAACAAAAATAAAAGCAGAGTCATCCATAGGATCCTTGCACTAGAAAACACATTCAAGGCCATCTTGATTCCCCTGCGTCAATTTATTCACTCATCCTGCAAAATTCACGCACCATTTTACAACCGATTTAACCGATAAACTGACGCTTCACATCCGATCAGTAATAGTGACATATGATACAGCAGGATCAACAGGTGATATTAAACATCGTCAAATGCTGTAAGTAGAGTTTAATCAGTAAGGTGATACTGAGGTGTAAGGTGATGCTGAGATATGATCTAGAATTCAACTTAAAGTATTAAGTAATCAATCATTAGATTATTTAATTGTTGTTCGTGACTTTCTTCTTTGTTGTTGTTTGTAAGTTGGACTTCACATGAATCTCTTATTCTTCTTCTACAATCTATCCTTTTAGATAGAAACTCATTAATTTTTCTATTCACTAAAAGCATCCGTCTCACTCACAGATACCATTTTTTCAGAAACTTACGCTTAT
Source organism: Microvelia longipes (assembly GCA_018340805.1). Lineage (NCBI taxonomy): Eukaryota > Metazoa > Arthropoda > Insecta > Hemiptera > Veliidae > Microvelia > Microvelia longipes. Next base: position 60,568,278 of record JACMZG010001908.1, read on the forward strand.
GAGGGAGGATTGATTTTTTACCACCTAATTCTAATTATAAATAAATAAATAAATAAATAAATAAATATATATATATATATATATATATATATATATATATATATATATATATATATATATATATATATATATATATATATATATATATATATATATATATATATATATATATATATATATATATATATATATATATATATATATATATATATATATATATAATATATATTATATATATATATATATTATATATATATATATATATATATATATATATATATATATATATATATATATATTATATATATATATATATATATATATATATATATATGTGTGTGTGTGTGTGTGTGTGTGTGTGTGTGTGTGTGTGTGTGTGTCTATTTTGTGTTAGAGTCTACATTGCGAATAGCACACGTAATTTCTCTCGAAGGCTTTCTCATATCAAAAAGAAACTCGGCTTGTTGTTAGGGTGGTTACAAAGCTTATTTTTGTGTAATATTCATAGCGTCATCAAAAAACAAAAAATATACTTTAAGTCATTAATGCAATGTGTCATATTTTATTTATGGCGTAACTGACCCTAATTCATAAGCAAACGATTAGGTCCAGCAAATTTTAACGAAGTATATTCATCAAATCCTAATTTTATGCATGTATCTTATATAATTTTGTCATTGCTTAAAAAATTATAACTAACTATAATTTAAAATTCTGTCTCTAAGGAAATAATTAATAAAAATAGGATAAAAATGAGGGAACAATAAGAATTCTGGCACGGAGGTCCGCAAGCCTGGTGAATTTTCTTTGAATAGAGCTCTTTTTTACTCTATTTTTATCACTTAATTTTTTATGAATTTTTCAAATAAAATCCGAATATTTATCCCATGGATTATACACTACACTACGCAGCATTATTCACAGCTATTTAAAGCTCAGTTTGTGCTAATTTTTAGCTTTTTGTTTGAAAATTGAAACAAATTAAACAACAAATCGTGACACTGCTACTCAGGTTTTAAGTATAATATCTTAATATACACTGGCAAGTTGTGAAATTTGAGTGAGTCTTGAAGACTAAACCAATCTATCAAAAATATTTTATTTATTAAATTTAAATAAATATTTTATTTTATTTATTTAATTAAATATTTATGTAGTCTACACTGAATGTAAACTCTGTCCCTTGTAAATAGCTATGAGTAGGATTATTACACACTGCCGTACACAGGAAAGTTGTGAACAAAATTGTCTAGAATCCGATACAAAAAGACATACTTTATTTCAGTAAATGATCACCCGCATTACGGCGGCTTTAAAATATTTTTTCGTATTCTCTAAAATGCTTTTTCCGTGTTTATGGTAGGAACCTTGCAATAGAACAATACTCTATAGTCAAATAATGGTAATTTAACTTTTCTTTTTTTTTGGAACCCACGTTTTCATTTAATTGAAAATTGAAATATTTGAGAGGAATTCTATATAAGCTTTGATTGAAGCCAGTTGGTGCAATTTTAAAACAAATATGAGAAAGACAAATGACTTTTAAGTCTGCGATTTTTTTTAGTGTAAGGTCGCCCTTCAATTATTTAAATAGAACCTTATCCTGATTAATCGACCGTCCAGTTGTTGCTAAATACATTTAAGATTAAATAAATCTGAAAATATCCGAGTTGACACTACACAAGGGTATCTATAATTAGATCTAGGCATCCAGAAATGCAAATCATAATATGACTATAATTAAAAACATGTTTTTGAAAAAACATAGTTCTGGCAGTGGTCCCACTGTGCTAGTAGGATTAAACATGTGGAAAATATGTCACACAATATTGCCAGCCTCAATTATTTTTTAAGGGCGGTGCCAAAATGTTTTTAATTGTCAGGAATTGATGGGATCAAATAAGACAGTTTATCTTTCTGGATGATATTTGATGGTTATCGAGACAAACCTAAGACTATGAAAACTTATAAATCAGTCTTATAACAATAATTCTAAATCTTAATTAATCATAAACAAGTAATTTAGGTTTAAAAAAGTCGAACCAGATCTGCATAATCGTATAATTTGTCTGACGAATAGATCGGTTGTTTTAAATTAATGAATTCTTGGAAGTTTTAACGTATAACGTTTAGCCTCTCAACTTCCTTAGCGAAAATTCAGCCACTATATCATTAAACATCTCTGCGTTTCAGCTACTGCAGATTACAATAATTTAAAAAGTCGTATTTATGAAAAACTGTAGGTGAAGTTGTCTTTACCTACAGTTGTCCTTATTAAGCGAATAAGGACAATTGACCCAGAATTTAAAAAAAAATATTAAGATCGTTTGGAAAATCATACTTCGCGTCTCAAGTAGAGGCTACTAAAACGTTCTACGATTTTAGATTTTCTTTACAATTTCTAATGCCAATTTAAACATTTGTACTCCAACAACTTCAAACGCGAACAACTTTGAGCATGGCTAGCATAGCTCTTGAGAATTTAATTTTAAAATTGTAACTTGGTGATCTGAGTTATTTTTTGGCTTTTAAGTTAAGGATAGGGAAGCTAAGTGTTCAGTTTTGTATGTCGCTACATGCTTTTTACAATAAAAATGTAAAATGAAATTTGTAAAATTTAATATCTATAAACGAAGATGATAGCACTTTCCATTCCATCAGTATGTTGTCTACTAGAATTGGAGAAATGTACTTTCAATGAATACAGAAACTTGTCACATGATAGTAGTTTGATTTCCCACAGCCAAAGCTATTACAATTATTCCTTATAATCACACAAATTCATACATTATAAAACAATATAAAATACTAAGCGATTATAAATAATTTGACCTTCTTTACCTTCATGTAATATTTCACTATTTCGTTTTTCTTAATAGTTATAACTTATGACAGGTGAAACGTGAGTTCTTACGTTCTGAGCAATAAAGTTTGTTAGGCTAAAGCTGAAGGATCTATAATACTTGAACCTCAAGGTTTGCCGATAGAATATAAAATTTATCTAGCGAGGCGAAGCCGAGGTAGTTTTTTTGATTGTAGTTTAATCTCCGTCGGTAAAATTTACAATTAATTTCTAGGCATGAGGCAATATCAGTACAAACGAGGTGAAGTAAGCAGGACTGACTGATGATGATAGGATCCACCAGTTTCTAAACCCAACCCTAATAATTTATTTATTTAAATGCTTTATATTATTAAGAAAGATTCAATATATTTTAGCTAAATTATTGTCCCTTTTATTTACTCGTTTTGAAACAATTAAACCCATAAATATAATTTTCTACTAATGAAAATTAATTCGAATGAAAATCCATTATTAAAAAGAATGTTTTTGGTAAAAACTCAATATTGGACTTTGGCATAGAGATATATACTAGAGGGGACATAGCCTATCTCAATACATTAGAAGGCCTGAAACATCTTTTTGGGGCTATCAGGGGCTCTGTGAAATCTCCTTCAAGAGAAAGTTAAGGTTGTAATAAATCAATTGATTTTGGTTACCGCACATTGTTTGTGTTTTGATTAGTATTTTTAACATTCTCCTATGTAAGTCATTGTAATTTTGTACTGATTATTTGATTGTGTTTTAACGAAGGTGGTCAGGTTACTTTTTCGATGTTTCACAATTTAACCTAGAGGGCCCCTCTAGTAATAATATCTCTATGACCTTTGATATATGAAAATAAAATTCCAAAAGACCAAACATGTTTGGCATTTTGGAATTTCTTTTACTTTGGTCCAGGAGTGTATTAGCAAAGTAAAGTAGACACTATATCAACATTGGGCTCAGGTCCTCACCCAAAATACATGTTTATACGTATGTAAACAAAAACAAAATATTCTAAATAACAGTGGTTAACTATTTAAAACAAATTAAATTTCAAATTCTTTATAGCAAACGTAAGTGTTGGCTTGTGCATTTGATGGGCACGGCCACCTTGTAGCGACCAGTGTGTACCGACCACACGTAACCGCTAATGTTCTGTGAATTTTGGCACCCTTGCCAGCGCGTTAACAAGAAGATTACATTAATGGTCTATTTTTATTACTCACAGACACGGGTCAATGATTCTTAATATGTAAGTAAATATATTACTTATTCAACAAGCATTTTCTAAAAGGGAAATCTACATATAGATTAATTTATTAGGCAAGTAAATTTTGCACTTAAATAATTTGGCGTTATATTATAAATCTCTAACTGGTTAAGTCATTATTTTAGTAAAGTGGTTTATTTTAAATCCAGATTTTACAGAATTGTTATGAATATCTGAATTATGATTTGCCTCAGCATGCCCTCTTTTATATGGTTAACCAACACAACACTGATGATGATGGAAAGCACTGTTTTTCTGAATTCATATTGGCCCAAACATATTCCAGGTATTGTAGAAAATAAGAAATATCGTGTTTGTACTTTCTATTGACAGTAAACAATTCTGCGAGAGGATTTTGTTTACTTTAAAACCTGGCCTGCCTTAACTCATTCTAGTTTGTATCTTTAAGAATAGAGTTCTTTTGTTTCTATCGAGTTTTTGACGTCTTTAAGTACATAGCAGTGGGAAATACAGTATGGACTTCCGATGTCCCTTAACCAGCAAATGTATATATATTTACTCCTATACATTATAGAACATTATGTAACATTATTGGTAGTATAAACATAATATAAGAGAGAATATACCTACCATTAGGTACTTAACATAGGTATAGGTACAAATTCATAATAAATAAAAACTAAAGGCTACATAGATTAAGCCTGATACAAGTAATAAGAATGATACTTATATAAGATGATATTGTTTATGATACAATGTATAAGATGATACATTGTTCTTATATACATAGGCTAAAGAGATTCACTTCCCTAGTAATCCGCAAAAGAGAGGCTAGCAAAAAAATGGCTAGCTTATATAATTAGGTACATATAAAAAGACTCACTTCGCTCGCTTAGAAGTGAAAAGTTGGAAAAGTAGAAAAGTTTTATATGGAAATAAAAAATAGACTCGCTAGAATGCTAAACATATATGGTTCTAAATTAATATAGGCTCAATTCACTCGCTAGGGGCAAAAGAGACTTGTCTGCTAATATATAAAATTAGGGGGCTGTATATAAAACATATATAAAAAGGGCTTGCTTCGCCCGCTAGATTGCTATAAGTATATTCGTGAATGTCGAAAAAGAGGCTCGCTTCGCTCGCTATAATGCTGTAAATATATATGAAAAGAGGCTCGCTTTGCTCGCAAAATTGCTAAAATTTACAGGCCTCTAAAAAAATGTATGTCATCTGAGTAGCGGAATCTACATGAAATAAAAGAAACTGCTGATTTCGAAGTTTTAGTAAACCTAACGTGGAAAAATGAACATGAACTAAAAATATGATGAAAAATGAACAAACAAAATAAAATAATCACATCATGGAATGAAATTTAAATATTAAAAGAAATCAAAACGTATGTAGTACCGAAATTAAATCCGACGTAAAAACTTCAAATATTTCCCCTCTTCCATTGTTTTTGGTTTGAAAATAATCCACATCAAACGTCCACGAGTAAAATTGAAATTTTACATAATCAATTGAGATCTGCATTATAACCCTGCATGATAACATTTCAGTGGAAAAAATAAAAATACTTTTTAAAAAATCTATTTTAACCAAATGACCAACACAAAACATTAGTTGTCAAAATAAACTAATAGTTTTGGTTTTCAATCCTTTGGTTAGTATTCAACTTATTCTTTCATATTTGATCTCTTATTATTTTCTTTCCTCTGGTTCCTGTCAAGATTTTATTTTTATTCGTTAGCAAAATGCCAAATGTCAAAATATTAGTAATTCAGTTCTCATTTATAATTTCTTGTGAAAAGGCGTCAAGCCAGAACAACAATTTTGATTTTAAATAAACAAACAGTTTTTAAAAGGCAAAAAAAATATAAAAATATGACTCAATTTGCCCGGTTTCAACTCTAATATACATTTTTTTATAATTACTTTGTTCAGACGCGGGGTTTAGCTGGTGATTTAACCCCGTGTTAAACCTCCTTTAGGGTTCAACCCCCCCCCCAGCAGTTATCGTGTGAACGGAATTGAACGCGGGATTCAACCCTAAAACTCATTTTCCACGGGGAAAATATCGTGTGAACGGTTGGGGTTGATTCCCCAATGGTTTAAATCGCCTGCCAAACCCCGCGCTCAACGTTTCAAAATATCATTGACCATTACTTTATAAATTTGAATGAACTATCATAATGAATGTATGCAAAACTTAAAAAATACATACTTAGGTTGAATTTCTTTGGAATAATTTTCCTAAAAGGTCCAAAAGATGTCTTCAAAACGAGTTTTTCAACTTTCAACTTTTTCAAATTAATGTCTAATTGTTTTTAATGTAATTTAATGACAAAACACCTGATACAGGGTACCTCGGAACATTTTCTCCCCTTTTGGATTCACTACACGCATATTCCTTACATCGGCTTCGCTTCGCTCGTCCTCAGAATGGTAGTCTTTAAGTTTATAGTGCAACTCGCCTTCGCTTTGCTCGTCCTTGACCACATTCCTGTAAAATCTCAACTTGATAGCATAATTTTTCAAAAAATTTTTTGGTCATTATTGAAGGTTAATGAAGAATTATTTTCCGAATAACAGAACTACCCCTACTGACTGATTTTTCACACAGTCAACTGTCTAGCATAAATACACTGGAAGCTACGATGATAACAAACACACACATAATGAGAGACTTCTATGTGTAAACCACTTAGGAGGCTGAAAACACCAGAAACGGATAATTCCAGTGAATTCGGATTTCGGATTTCGGATTTTTTACAAATACAATACTTTTCCCGTATACCTACCTACGATATAAATGAGGAAACGTATAACAGCACAATGAAGAACTTAGGCAACAAAGTTAAAAATGATTGTTCTTCTTATTTGTCTATCTAATTTCTTTTTTTCGGCAAAACAATATTAGTCCAAGAGCCCAGGGGTGTTTTGTTAATAAAAAGTGTAATGGCCGGAACCGGTCTCAATTATTCGTAAATACCTTCCTGAACAAGGATCTGCAATTCTGCCGACTCGTATCGGATGGGTGTCCCAGGCAGAATCTTTGACCCCTAAAGTGCGTTCTGCCTGGGACACCCATCCGATACGAGTCGGCAGAATTGCAGATCCTTGTTCAGGAAGGTATTAACGAAAAATTGAGACCGGTTCCAGCCATTACACTGTTTGTTAACTTGGGTGGTGAATTTGACCTGTAAAGTGCGTTCTGCCTGGGACGCCCATCCGATACGAGTCGGCAGAATTGCAGATCCTTGTTCAGTAAGGTATTTACGAAAAATTTAACCCGTTTCCAGCCATTATATTTTTTATTAACTTGGGTGGTAAATTTGAGCTGTAAAGTGGGTTCTGCCTGGGACACCCATCCGATACGAGTTGGCAGAATTGCAGATCCTTGTTCAGGAAGGTATTTACGAAAAATTGAGACTGGTCCAGCCATTACACTTTTTTTAACAAAACACCCCTGGGCTCTTGGTCTATATGGTTGACAGAATGGTTTTTGGCAATTGGTTTGCTGTCTTTACTCTGTTCAACTATAAATATCCTCGTAACACGTTCAGTATATTTATCTTGTTTATTATTGTTTACTATTCACACTCCATCTAAGTGTTTACCTTTTCGTCACCTATTTAGATTATCTAGGAGAACCAGAAATAATAGAATGTAAAACAGATAATTTGGCAAAGATTTCAGAATAAATTAAGGTATAGAGAAATGCAAAACTAATTGAACAAAAACAACCCAATGCAGTTCTAAAAATACTAAATAAACGTTATTATTAAAAACATGTTAGTTTGTTTCTGATTTCCTAGAGTATATATTTTAAATAAATCACATATTTAGACTAATCTTTAAATGCCATAGAAACTTATAATGGACATTTAGAAAATATTTTATATATAATTATAAACTTATTTAATTTATAATATAATTATTTATTTCTTAAATCATAATTTATTTTACTATTAATTCATTCATTATATTATATTTATTTTTTATTTTAGTAATTATTGAAGATACTCTAAAGCATATTGCCTGCTAAAACTGCGGGGATAATATGTCTTAACGCTTAATCCAAGATTATTCTTTTTAATTCATGTTTTACATTGGATCTTCATAATTAATGAAGCGTCCTAATCAGATTAATCTGATCTTAATATAAAGCAGATACTATTATGCAACCAAACTGTAATCTAAACCTGTTTTAAGTTACATCTCCTTAAAAAGTCGAACTGATCTCGTGGTCGTTCACATGGTACTTCGGCCCTGGACTTCACCCTGACATTGACTTTGGCACCGCTAGAGCCTTGAAACAAAATATTTTACTTTTTTTTAATAAAACAAAATTGCTACAAAGAACTAATCACAGACATAATGGTTTCCTTTATGACTGAAGAGCGCTCATTTTAATTAGATTATAACTTTGTAAAGTCAAAGATCAATTAAACTAAAAATAATCTAGAATTTATACTACTACTTAATGACTCTACACTTTTTATAGTATTGTATACTTCAAATAACTCCCCCCCTAATTTTCATCTGATTTAAGTAAAATTATCTAAAAATATAATAAACTATTTACAATCATCCCTACTATTAATATGTATCTTTCCGTCGTTAAACTAGGACTCATAGGTCCTAGACATCCGGATACAGGAGGAACACTTTTTGGAAAAATTATTCAAGAGATTCCTAAAGTGAATATTGAACTAGCAGGAGAAAGCTTTACTCCTCGACAAAATTTTTCCGTCCGGTGTATTTGGCCTCAAAATGCGCAAAATTAAATTAAAACAAAAGGGTTGTCTTGAATGTTAAATAAAAAAATATTTAACATTATTTGAGAGAAAATTTTCTCTATGTTGCGATGAAAACATCATAACATAGAGAAATGTTTTTAGTGTTATGTTTATCGCTTTAGCCCCATGGCTTGGCAATTTAGTTTATGATTCAAATTTAGTGTATGGACCAAATTTAATTTATGAACCAATCATGGTTTATACAACAAATTTAGTTTATGAAACAAATTTAAATAATAATCTCTTTAATTGTAACTTGGAACTTTTCCTCATCACATCGGATTCGCTACGCCAATCCTCCCTGCTTCGGACTCGCTTCGCTCGTACTCAGAATATACAATTCGCCAAACTTATACTACACTTCAATCCGATCTTTTTTCCGCGTTTTATGATTTTTCAAAATTTTAAAACCCCCAAAATATTTCGGGTTAATGACGTCATAAATATTTTCTGAATAACTCAACTACAGCGGTAGACTATTTTTTTTTTACAATATGTCAACTCTCTACCATAAATATACTAGGAGCTACGATGATAACACACACACGCACACACATACACACACATATAGACAGACAAATTTTAAAAAACCACTCAGGAGGCCATAAAAAACACCTGAAACGGATAATTCCAGTGACATGCCGGTTTCGGAGTTTTGCAAACACAATACCTTTCCTATATACCTACGGTAAATAAAATAATAAAAATAAAATGAAATATAAACTATGCATAGTGCATAAAATATATTATTATAATAATATAATATTTGCATTATGCTTCATATAAAATAAAGCATAGTGCATAAAATACATTGGTGATCAAATATGTAGGTATATAAATGTAATTAAAAGGAAAAAATAATTATAAAAAAATATTATAAAATCAAATAAAAAATAATATGAAATAATTTTTTTTCATTCTATATTTGATTTGATATATTTCTTTATTTATTTTCCCTTTAATTATACATTTATATAACTACAAATTTTACCTTCACTGTATTTTATGCATTATTCTTTATTTATGTTTATATTTTTTTTCATTATTTATTTCTTTTTCATTATTATTTGGTTTTTATTTATTCTTTTGTAACTTAGAATAATGTTTGTTAGGTTTTGCACTGATGATGGCCTCTAGTTAGGTTGTAAGCGCTTTGCCAATAAAGTTTTGATTTGTAGGGAGACTTCTTTTTTATCATTTATGATGGACTCCATTCAAGCTTATTTTACTGAAATAGATTAAGTTTATGATTTAGTATACATAGCCTTTCTTGTAAGCCCAAGTTGAGGGATTAAAGACCTGACCAATAAGATATAAAAGTACTTTATGAAGTTTAATCGACTCAAAAATAATGATTTTTATTTTCTCAAGATGTATATTTTTGGTCCATATTTTGTACAAAGTAATTTTATTAATTTATGTAAACTCGTGTTTTTTTTAAAAAAAATAAATTGATAAAAGTTAATTAAATAATGATGATTTAAAGTAATTTCCATCTTTAAACTCATTAAAAGTACGTTGAACTTGAAAAATATATATAATTACCATTCTAACATTATTTTTGTAAACATATTACAAGTTATAGTAATTCATTACTTATTGAAATAATTACCGTACTAATGTAGCGTGTAATTGACTTGATATATGGTGCGTTATTTTTGTTCGTAGCAATTAGTTACTGACCTTCGAAAGCTCTTAATTTTTGAGCGATTATTATTATATCTTAAAACGAAGCTCTAGGAAATAATCAACTGTGAGTGAAACCGAGCATCTGAAAACTGAAACATGTAATTAAATGTACATTACGCATCGATGCGAAAGGACATTGGAGTCGTAAGCGGTTTTGAGCATGATAGAGGATTACTTGTCAGTGAACTTGTCTTGTGGGATTTCAGTTAGCCGAGGGAGAGGGGAACACTTTTTCAATCTCTAGTAAGTAGCCGCTTATTAAGGCTTTACTTACTCCTTTACGGTTCTACAATGCAATTAGCATATTCGCGATTCAAAAGAGATAGTTGTAAGGTTGCAATATCAATGGCGGGCAAACGAAAGGGTGATTGAATTTTTTTTATCATAAGATTAGCATTGGAGCCGTTGAAAATTCTTCTTTTATTCCTTTATTGTTCGTTAATTTGTGATAAATGAGGTAAAAACTAATAGAACTACCATCGGTGCTAAAAAAATGGCCAATATTTCATAGATAAATACTTCGATTATTCCAGGATTTCAAATATAGAATCAGGCTCTTATCACTACAGACTTAGATTTGTCCGGTTTAACCCAGAAATAATAAAACCTAAACGGATAATTTAAACAAAAATTTTACAAAAACATGAATTTTATTGAGTTATTTATTATTTTAGTGCTGTAAATAAAATTGATTGATAAATAAAACACCATTACGGTGAAAATCGCTTGTTTATCCAGTTAATTTAAATACCTGTAACAACTAATTTAAAACAATTTAATGCAATTAAAAAGGTAATTTTGTGTATTTGTGTAAACTAAAATAATTTAAAAGTAACATACTTAACAATACTAAAAAAACACTATATTTCATTTGCACCATCTTATCACTTAATTTAAATACTCGTGACAACCCATTAAAACCCTATTTTTCAACGAAATAGTGATTCGACTGAGTACATACGCCCTAAAATTAATTAAATTAAAGCACTTTGATAAAAAAATTAAAGAAATAATCGTCACAAATAAGAAAAACCAAAAAAACTCCCATAAGGACTTTAACAACGATCACCCTTTCGTTATCAATTTCTTATCAGCGACGGTGGCGCTGCTACGGACTTTGAATCGCGAATCATGTACCACTTAAGTAAGTAAAACGGGGCTAGCCAATTTGGCTCCCAAAATAACTATTTTGACCAAATGGGCTCCCACTAAACGGCTCCTGTATATCCAACTCTAGATAATCGGCTACCTCTAGATAAACAGTAATAGCATATTATGCTACTAAGCAGCAAAATGGAGTTTTGAAGTTTTATAAATAAGCCCTCGATCTGAAGGCGAGAGCAGGCTATGGTAATTAACCCATTTGACTGTCGAGATGAAGCCAGATAATTGCTGACACGAGTCTGCAATGTTTCCTTTGCTGCATAGTACCATAAATTTTTTATCTACTTTTGACTGTAAAACAAACATAAGAATATTATTTTTTTTTAATTTTATGTTAAATTTTTATCGGTTACCGCCAAAACTTAAGATTACAATAAATTATTAAATAAGAAACTTATAACTTAATAAGGATTACTTAATAAGAAACTTAAATAAATAAGGTTTTTCACTATTATCCTGATTCGTTATATTCCATAGCAAAATTTGTTTACCTTGTTTGCAGTTTTGGTAATTATTTACAATTTTAGCGAATTTCCTTTGGGAAAAAATTCGCTAATGGGATAGGCGTCATGGCGGAATTCGAACCTCAGACCACGACACAAATCCGTTTCAGAGGTCCCTAATGACGAAAACATAAGTTTCGCGAGACTTTATATATATATATATATATATATATATATATATATATATATATAATATATATATATAATATATATAATATATATATAATATTATATATATTATGTATTCCTAGACACTTTCTTGTAAACACTCTATCTTTCGAACGGATTAATATTTTTTAACCAAACTTGGTACAAAAATCAACCTTCGAGAGGACACGAACCCTATTGAAAACCAAATTTTTGTGACTTCATAAACCCGGTTTGCTGAGTCAGCGAAATTTTCAAAAAATCAGCAAACTTCAGGGTTAATATTTTTTGAGACGCTGAATCGAATGAAACCGGTCCAAAGTCGATACGACCACTCTAAGTGACCTAAAAATCTGTAATCTGTATTTTCCAAAGGAAATGCGCTAAAACTTTTAAAGATAACTGACTAAGCTTAAATATAAGTAACTAAGCTTTAAACTAGTGCAAATAAATAGTGCGTACTTCTAATTTTAGAGGCATAGTTTGTACACCAACTGGATAATTATGCGCATTTCCTTTGGAAAATACAGACAAAATGAGTTACGAGCAGTGCTTGACAATTGAGTAACTGCTTAGGTTCTAAAGCATGAAACCGGAACCACGCAATGGGCATGGTTCTTGCAATAAGCAAGAAAATGGGTTGTTTAGCACGGAAACACGCATTCTAAATGAAATTCGCCCGACATGCGGACCACCGCGCCAGAATTTTTTTATACTTGTGACTTTATTTCAATAATGAAATAAATGAGAAAACAAACAATAAAAATATGACGATTCATCATCATATTTAAATATCATCATATCAAATCAGTTCTGATTTTATCGATAGACTTAAAATATTTTATGTAAAGAAATTTCATATAATACGGTTTTCGACCAACACATTTCAAAATTTTCAAATATCGTGGCAGTAGTATGCCACTAACAAAATAACAAAAATGGCTAACTGCTACAGAATAACCATGTGGCCGCAAAGCTGTCACAAGTAGGCGCGAACGCCGACGCTAGCGCCAAGCGGTCAGGCCTAAAGCCTTTTGCTTTCGTGTGAAATGTCTTGAGCTATTCCGCTTGTTTGTGTTATATTTCAAGTTCCTTTGCATCTTATTATTTACACGTGAGTTAGTTAGACGTAAGACCCATGTGAATTTTCTGGGTTTGTAGATTAAGACAATGAGGATTGTGGTTACTGAATGCAGGTAGTTGGAAAGAATGCATTTTACTTGACAGGAAATAGCGATGCAATTGCTTCGGGGTTTCGCTTGATAATTACAGGTTGCTATTGTATTTATAAAGATAGTTATTAACTAATTAATTAAACTTGATGCTGTAGTCAATCGATCTTGTTCAGCTGAAAGCAGTAGTTACATATCAGCAACTACTGTCGTCACCCGCCGATTGCTGAATGTGAACTCAGCGCTTTTATTTTGCACCTTTTCAAGTAATGGTTTGTAAAACTAAAGAGACTAAGATATTTTAATTGGTCGAGATAACTCTGTTACTATTATATTGTTATGAACTAAGATTGAAATAATGAAAGAAAAGAAGTCTCTCCACAAAATAAAACTTTATTGGCAAAGCGCTTTCAACCTAACTAGAGGCCATCATCAGTGCAAAACCGTTGAGATGTTAAAGAAGTAGAGAAGTGAGTCTGGTTTTTTTATTAGATATGAGTCTGACTCTCATACCTAATAAAAAACATAGACTAAATTATCTTCTTCTTTACATCTCAACGGTTTCCACTGATGATGGCCTCTAGTTAAGTTGAAAGCGCTTTGCCAATAAAGTTTTATTTTGTGGAGAGACTTCTTTTCTTTCATTATTCATAATGGACTCCATTAACGCTTACTGTAAGGATATAACATTGAAATGTACTCGTTTATGCCTAATGAATTTATTTACTATTTCTATTACTATTTAATACTAACTGTTCAAGATCACCATCATATACTTTATTTGGTTAAAAACTTAATTAACCAAATAACTTGGACCTTTAAAAGTCCCAAACGAAAGACTATAGAACTTCAAAGGGCCCTTAACAGACTTGATCAGGGCCCTAAAGCAGTACAAAAAGACCCTAAAGATTAAACATAAAATAGATAAGTTAAAAATTTCATTTTAATGAATTAACTTAAATTTTACTTAAGTTTATTTTGAATTTATTTAAATAATATTATTTCATTTTATTTTTTTAAATAAGAAATTAAATTAAGCTTGCTATAATCATTAATACTACTCTAGTTAAAAGTAGACCTCTGAAAAGCATTATAGGACACCCCCCCCCCACCTCACCATTGAACCCCTTGAGATGAAGGTTTGGGCCCTATTAGGCAAAACCTTCCTTGGGCCTTTTTGGCTCAGTCCGCAACTGTTTAAAACTATTCCACAGATGCTCGATGTCTAACGCTAATGAGTCTAGAGTTTTCTGTTTTTCGATATTATACTTAAAACCTTATATTTTACCATTCTCCAGGCTCAAATAATGCCTTCACCCATTTAAGTGCAATTCTAATAAAAATAGTGACGGTAGTAGAAAATAATATTATATTTTATTGTAAAAATAAAGATGTATGACATCACTAGGACATTAAGTAAACATAATAAAGTAAAAACAAATAATGAGCTTGTAGAACCAAGATCGATTTAAAAAAGAAATATCGAGTATATTATATAATACAAATTTTGCATTTTGAGTCAAAGTGTTTATCTTCGTTTAGTGTAAAGTACACCATTAACACAATATCATTGTGATTAAGACACCTAAGACATGTAACAAGCAAAATGCGATGCTACATCTGGGAACTGTTCCATCATACGACATTTATCATTGATGGCTCGACATTATGTCATGTCCTACTCTGTTTTGTTGTGTATAACTCATCAGGGCTGACAGAGCCTGAACTGACTCTAACCTTCAATAAATATTATAAAAGTAAATATTATGAAAAATATAATGTAAAGTATTTACCAGAGCAAGGTTCTCTTACCGCCACCATGCTTGGCAAGAAAAACATATAATTTGATACTACAAGTTGTGCAAAACATGAATAGTTGATACAAAATAATAGTGCGACACTCTACAATAGTTCCCAGATGTAGCATTGCATTTTCCTTTTTTTGCAAATCTCTGTTGTATCAAAATTATACACGTTTTGCTTGCATTACATGATGGAGGTAAGAGAGCACCACTCGTCTCTGGTCAATACTTCACATTATATTCTTCGGCATTTTAATTGAAGGTCAGAGTGAGTTCAGGCTCTGTCAGTGCCCTGATGAGTTACTAACGAAACAGAGTGGGACATGACATTATGTTGAGCCATCAATGATGACGAATATCGAATGATGGAACAGTTCCCAGATGTAGCATTGCATTTTGCTTGTTACATTTCTACACGTATCTCTCGCACGATTATGAAGTGTCAATTATTCATGTTTTGCAAAACTCGGTAGTATCAAATGACATACACTATTAACCTATCTTAATGTTCTAATTTAACTAAAACAATAAAATGCTTTTAGATAAAAGAGCATTCTGTTAGCGTTCTATTCTTGTGAGAAAACAATATTCTAAAAGCTAACGTCACTCAATGCGATAAGTACGTTAGATACGGTTTTAAAAACACAAATAAACTAAATTTATGACTGAGTTAAACCATTTGTTTTTTTTCAGAGTCGGAACTATCATGTTTTTCTTTTAAACAAAATAAATTTCAATTAGCCACCCTGTTATCTTAAATTGATTTTCCAGCTAATTTATGTATTTCCTATTCGGATTTCTATTTGAAATAGTTGAATGAGTATTGAAATTTATTTAAATAAAAACAGATTAGTTACACAAAAAGTCCTTTTATTTTTTAATATATAATAATAACTAAGCTTTCGACTAAAAATTAGTCATCATCAGAGTTTAACAAATATAAAATATAAAATGAAAAAACAATTTTACAGACTACTTCATATTGCACCTTGGTATTGTTTTGGTAAGCTATGTTTAAAAAACCGTTAAAAACTGTTACATTAAAGAAATTTAAAAATATCAGTGTTACCAATAATATAAGTTGAAAAAACAATATTTTAAACTAAATCAAGAATTACAAGATTTAAGAGTTCCTTATTAAATTTGAGTAAATGGAGCTTAATTTTTCTACATCTTTTTTAAAATTAACATTGTTATCAAATTTGACTATATTTATCATTTCTTTAACTTTCCTTTTTTGCCAATTAGGTTCATTTTGTAGAATATTATGTTTGTGGTTAGACACAAACCACAAACATCAATGTCCCAAATATTATATAGGTGAAACAAAACAATATCTAAATAAAAGACTGGCCCAACATAAATATGACTGCAAAAAAGATAAAAATAATACTGGACTTTCTAACCACAAACATAATACAGGACACAGTTTTGATTTTGACAATACCCGAATTCTACAAAATGAACCTAATTGGCAAAAAGGAAAGTTAAAGAAATGATAAATATAGTCAAATTTGATAACAATGTTAATTTTAAAAAAGATGTAGAAAAATTAAGCTCCATTTACTCAAATTTATAGGAACTCTTAAATCTTGTATTCTTGATTTAGTTATAAATATTGTTTTTTCAACTTATATTATTGGTAACACTGATATTAAATTTCTTTAATGTAACAGTTTTTAACGGTTTTTTAAACATAGCTTACCAAAACATACCAAGGTGCAATATGAAGTAGTCTGTAAAATTGTTTTTTCATTTTATATTTTATATTTGTTAAACTCTGATGATGACTAATTTTTAGTCGAAAGCTTAGTTATTATTATATATTAAAAAATAAAAGGACTTTTTGTGTAACTAATCTGTTTTATTTATATATTGTTTACAAGTCCACAATAAGAAACTTTTAATTGAAATTTATTGTTTATCTAAAGTTAAGTTTGAAAAGCTGAAAATAAAGTAGTTTGATTAGTATTTTGCGGCATATGGTTTCTCCAGCATCATTTCTTTAATCATCAAATTTTCATATTTAGTTACCAAATTATCATTTCTTTTTAATTTTGTAGTAACCAAAGTTGACGTATAGTTTTATCCTAGAAACTGGTGATGTAAGCAAACGGATATGGTGAAAACAATCGGTGTGGTGAAAATTAACCGGTTTAGGAAAACAAACTAATATAGTGAAAGCACTGTGTTTACAATGAAATTTCGCTTGCTTTATAGTTTTATCGAATTTTCATCAAAAAATATCGCTTATGAGGTTGTTCGGATGACGGAAGTAAAGAAGATGGAACTGGAAGGATCGAAACTTAGAATAATACTATATATAGAAAGGAGCACAGGACCGTAAACACAATGTAATTCCACTAATAACACGAAAGTCAGTTGACTGGTGCACCTAAGTAATGCTGCCAACCTGACAACAAAACATTATTTTAAATATTTGTCATAAATATCTATTAATGAAGAAAGATCGTAAAGAACAAATATAATAACTTAAAGCACCTACTGAGTATTTAATAAAACTGGTCTTAAATGGCAAAAGGGTGGCGGAATACAAGAATCTACATTCAGTTAACGAGGACTACTTTTTATATATAGTTTTAATAAATACGTCTACAATTTAAAATGCTTTAAATATTTTAATGCAACCGGATGTTGATATTAGTATTATGAATAATCAATCATTAATAATAATACGAACATAATAATCAGCAACCGGAAGTATTGCCAACTTTTTTTAGAATTTTTAGTATATTTTGTTTTTAGTATTTTTTAGGTGTATGGTCATCTAAGCATAATACTAGTAGTGCTCATCATTTCACCGTGTATCAATTTCGTTCTAATCTAATAAGTAGTTGCTTTACCTGGTTCTAATTATATATAATTAATGTTATTTATTCGTAATGATCTGAATGTGAATCGTTTTTTGCCCCTTATTTGATTTCCAAAAATACATTTTGAATAATTCATATTA
>JACMZG010001908.1:60587588-60628955 GCA_018340805.1 Microvelia longipes
CACTAACATAAAATAACAAAAATGGCTAACTTGCTACAGAATAACCATGTGGCCGCAAAGCTGTCACAAGTAGGCGCGAACGCCGACGCTAGCGCCAAGCGGTCAGGCCTAAAGCCTTTTGCTTTCGTGTGAAATGTCTTGAGCTATTCCGCTTGTGTTGTGTTATATTTCAAGTTCCTTGCATCTTATTATTTACACGTGAGTTAGTTAGACGTTAAGACCCATGTGAATTTTCTGGTTTGTAGATTAAGACAATGAGGATTGTGGTTACTGATATGCAGGTAGTTGGAAAAGAATGCATTTTACTTGACAGGAAATAGCGATGCAATTGCTTCGGGTTTCGCTGATAATTACAGGTTGCTATTGTATTTATAAAAGTAGTTATTAACTAATTAATTAAACTTGATGCTGTAGTCAATCGATCTTTGTTCAGCTGAAAGCAGTAGTTACATATCAGCAACTACTGTCGTCACCCGCCGATTGCTGAATGTGAACTCAGCGCTTTTATTTTTGCACCTTTTCAAGTAAATGGTTTGTAAAACTAAAGAGACTAAGATATTTTAATTGGTCGAGATAACTCTGTTACTATTAATTGTTATGAATAGATTGAAATAATGGGAAGAAAAGAAGTCTCTCCACAAAATAAAACTTATTGGCCAAAGCGCTTTCAACCTAACTAGAGGCCATCATTCAGTGCAAAACCGTTGAGATGTTAAAGAAGTAGAGAAGTGAAGTCTGGTTTTTTATTAGATATGAGTCTGACTCTCATACCTATAAAAAACATAGACTTAATTATCTTCTCTTTAATCTCAACGGTTTCCACTGATGATGGCCTCTAGTTTAAGTTGAAAGCGCTTTGCCAATAAAGTTTTATTTTGTGGAGAGACTTCTTTTCTTTCATTATTCCATTAATGGACTCCATTAACGTTACTGTTAAGGATATAACATTGAAATGTACTCGTTATGCCTAATGAATTTATTTACTATTTCTATTACTATTTAATATAACTGTTCAAGATCACCATCATATACTTTATTTGGTTAAAAAACTTAATTAACCAAATAACTTGGACCTTTAAAAGTCCCAAACGAAAGACTATAGAACTTCAAAGGGCCCTTAACAGACTTGATCAGGCCCTAAAGCGTACAAAAGACCCTAAAGATTAAACATAAAATAGATAAGTTAAAAATTTCATTTTAATGAATTAACTTAAATTTACTTAAGTTTTGAATTTTTGAATTTATTTAATAATATTATTTCATTTATTTTTTAAATAAGAAATTAATTAAGCTTGCTATAATCATTAATACTACTCTAGTTAAAAGTAGACCTCTGAAAAGCATTATAGGACACCCCCACCTCACCATTGAACCCCTTGAGATGAAGGTTTGGCCCTATTAGGCAAACCTTCCTTGGCCTTTTGGCTCAGTCGCAACTGTTTAAAACTATTCCACAGATGCTCGATGTCTAACGCTAATGAGTCTAGAGTTTCTTGTTTTTCGATATTATACTTAAACTATTATTTTACCATTTCCAGGCTCAAATAATGCCTTCACCATTTAAGTGCATTCTAATAAAATAGTACGGTAGTAGAAAATAATATTATTATTTTATTGTAAAAATAAAGATGTTGAATCACTAGGACATTAAGTTAAACATAATAAAGTAAAACAAATAATGAGCTTGTAGAACCAAGATCGATTTAAAAAAGAAATATCGAGTATATATATAATACAAATTTTGCATTTTGAGTCAATGTTATCTTTTTAGTGTAAAGGTACACCATTAACACAATATCATTGTGATTAAGACACCTAAGACATGTAACAAGCAAAATGCGATCTACATCTGGGAACTGTTTCCATCATACGACATTATCATTGATGGTCGACATATGTCATGTCCTACACTGTTTTGTTGTGATAACTCATCAGGGCTGACAGAGCCTGAACTGACTCTAACCTTCATAAAATTATAAAAGTAAATATTATGAAAAATTATAATGTAAAGTATTTACCAGCAAGGTTCTCTTACCGCCACCATGCTTGGCAAGAAAAACATATAATTTGATAACAAGTTGTGCAAACATGAATAGTGATACAAAATAATAGTGCGACCTCTACAATAGTTCCCAGATTAGCATTTGCATTTTCCTTTTTTTGCAAATCTCTGTTGTATCAAATTATACACGTTTTGCTTGCATTACATGATGGAGGTAAGAGAGCACCACTCGTCCTCTGGTCAATACTTCACATTATATTCTTCGGCATTTTAATTGAAGGTCAGAGTGAGTTCAGGCTCTGTTCAGTGCCCTGATGAGGTTAACAACGAAACAGAGTGGGACATGACATTGTTGAGCCATCATATGATGACGAATATCGAATGATGGAACAGTTCCCAGATGTAGCATTGCATTTCTTGTTACATTTCTACACGTATCTCTCGCACGATTATGAAGTGTCAATTATTCATGTTTTGCAAAACTCGGTAGTATCAAATGACATACACTATTAACCTATCTTAATGTTCTAATTTAACTAAAACAATAAAATGCTTTTAGATAAAAGAGCATTCTGTTAGCGTTCTATTCTTGTGAGAAACAATATTCTAAAAGCTAACGTCACTCAATGCGAAGTACGTTAGATACGGTTTAAAAACACAAATAAACTAAATTTATGACTGAGTTAAACCATTTGTTTTTTTTCAGAGTCGGAACTATCATGTTTTTCTTTTAAACAAAATAAATTTCAATTAGCCACCCTGTTATCTTAAATTGATTTTCCAGCTAATTTATGTATTTCCTATTCGGATTTCTATTTGAAATAGTTGAATGAGTATTGAAATTTATTTAAATAAAAACAGATTAGTTACACAAAGTCCTTTTTTTTTAATATATAATAAAACTAAGCTTTCGACTAAAAATTAGTCATCATCAGAGTTTAACAAATATAAAATATAAATGAAAAAACAATTTTACAGACTACTTCATATTGCACCTTGGTATGTTTTGGTAAGCTATGTTTAAAAAACCGTTAAAAACTGTTACATTAAAGAAATTTAAAAATATCAGTGTTACCAATAATATAAGTTGAAAAAACAATATTTTTAAACTAAATCAGAATTACAAGATTTAAGAGTTCCTTATTAAATTTGAGTAAATGGAGCTTAATTTTTCTACATCTTTTTTAAATTAACATTGTTATCAAATTTGACTATATTTATCATTTCTTTACTTTCCTTTTTTGCCAATTAGGTTCATTTTGTAGAATATTATGTTTGTGGTTAGACACAAACCACAAACATCAATGTCCCAAATATTATATAGGTGAAACAAAACAATATCTAAATAAAAGACTGGCCCAACATAAATATGACTGCAAAAAAGATAAAAATAATACTGGACTTTCTAACCACAACATAATACAGGACACAGTTTTGATTTTGACAATACCCGAATTCTACAAAATGAACCTAATTGGCAAAAAAGGAAAGTTAAGAAATGATAAATAGTCAAATTTGATAACAATGTGTAATTTTAAAAAAGATGTAGAAAAATTAGCTCCATTTACTCAAATTTATAAGGAACTCTTAAATCTTGTATTCTTGATTTAGTTATAAATATGTTTTTTCAACTTATTATTTGTACACTGATATTTTTAAATTTCTTTAATGTAACAGTTTTTAACGTTTTTTAAACTAGCTTACCAAAACATACCAAGGTGCAATATGAAGTAGTCTGTAAAATTGTTTTTTCATTTTATATTTATATTTGTTAAACTCTGATGATGACTAATTTTTAGTCGAAAGCTTAGTTATTATTATTATATTAAAAAATAAAAGGACTTTTTGTGTAACTAATCTGTTTTATTTATATATTGTTTACAAGTCACACAATAAGAAACTTTTTAATTGAAATTTATTGTTTATCTAAAGTTTAAGTTTGAAAAGCTGAAAAAAGTAGTTTGATTAGTATTTTGCGGCATATGGTTTCTCCAGCATCATTTCTTTAATCATCAAATTTTCATATTTAGTTACCAAATTATCATTTCTTTTTAATTTTGTAGTAACCAAAGTTGACGTATAGTTTTATCCTAGAAACTGGTGATGTAAGCAAACGGATATGGTGAAAACAATCGGTGTGGTGAAAATTAACCGGTTTAGGAAAACAAACTAATATAGTGAAAGCACTGTGTTTACAATGAAATTTCGCTTGCTTTATAGTTTTATCGAATTTTCATCAAAAAATATCGCTTATGAGGTTGTTCGGATGACGGAAGTAAAGAAGATGGAACTGGAAGGATCGAAACTTAGAATAATACTATATATAGAAGGAGCACAGGACCGTAAACACAATGTAATTCCACTAATAACACGAAAGTCAGTTGACTGGTGCACCTAAGTAATGCTGCCAACCGACAACAAAAACTTATTTTAAATATTTGTCATAAATATCTATTAATGAAGAAAAGATCGTAAAGAACAAATATTAATACTTAAAGCACCTACTGAGTATTTAATAAAACTGGTCTTAAATGGCAAAAGGGTGGCGGAATACAAGAATCTACATTCAGTTAACGAGGACTACTTTTTATATATAGTTTTAATAAATACGTTAAACTACAATTTAAATGCTTAAATATTTTAATGCACCGATTTGATATTAGTTTTATTGAATTTATAATCATTAATTATAATAGAACAAATTAATTCGCACCGAAGTTTTCCAACTTTGTTTGGGAATTTATATATTGTTAGGTCGCAGCATTACTTAGGTGCCATTCAACCGGCTTTGTGTATCAGTAGTGCTCCTTCTATATATAGTATTATTCTAAGGATCGAATGGATCGTTTTGCCCTTTGATTCCAAAAATACATTTATAAATTCAACATAACTACTTTCTTTTTCTAAGAGGTTATGAGAGTAAAACTCATATCTCTTAGGAGATGCAAATGTTTAATAAAAACCTGTCAAAAGTCTTAGTTAAATTAAGATAAAATACATTCCTAAATCTCACTTAGGCAAAAATTTGCTGGCAAGCGTAAATCATCTTAGCCTATTGAACTAATAGTCTTAATTAAAAGATTGCATTTTTCATTCCTAAATGTTTCTGTTCTATATCGCTTAGATAGTGATTGACTGACGTTTTAAACTATTTTAACTGGTTGCATTTAGATAAATGAGACTGAAATAGAAAGATAAACAATATGCAAGTAATTATAGAATGATATCTAAATACCCTGCCAGCTTTGACGCTTATTTCATTCACACAAAATATGCCCCACGAAAATTTTTTAGTAAAAAAATTTAAAAATAATAATCTTATTTATAAATAAGTTAAAAATTTTGGTTGCTTATAACTCGAAAAATACTTAATGATCTACTTAAAATGTTCTACTTAAGTATGATCTACATACTTAAAGATCTAGACTAAAGTTCAAACTTCTAATATCCAACTTCTAAGACTAATCATATATCAGAAGGAGTCATAAACTATGTCAGGTCTTGATCAATGATAAAATAACAGTAGGGGGTTAGTGTAAATATCTGGCGCGGTGGTCCGCATGTCGGGCGAATTTCCTTTGATGCGTGTTTCCGTGCTTTTTATATAAGTTTACACTACTAAATAAAATTCCGGCGCGGTGGTCCGCTGTCGGGCGAATTTCATTTAGAATACGTGTTTCCATGCTAAACAACCATTTCTTGCTTATGCAAGAACAATGCCATTGGTCCGGTTCATGCTTTAGAACCTAAAAGTTACTCAATTGTCAAGCACTGCTCGTAACTCATTTTGTCTGTATTTTCCAAAGGAAATCCATAAATCCAGTTGGTTGCACAAAACAATGCTCTAAATTAGAAGTACGCTCTATTATTTGCACTAGTTTCGCTTAGTTACTTATCTTTAAGCTTAGTCAGTTATCTTTAAAGGTTTTAGCGCATTCCTTTGGAAAATACAGACAAAATGAGTTAAGAGCAGTGCTTGACAATTGAGTAACTGCTTTAGGTCTAAAGCATAACCGGAACCACGCAATGGGCATTTCTTGCATAAGCAAGGAAAATGGTTGTTTAGCATGGAAACACGTATTAAATGAAATTCGCCGACAGCGGACCACCGCCGGAATTATTTATTTAGTAGTTGTAAAACTTATATAAAAAGCACGGAAGACACGCATCAAAGGAATTCGTCCGACATGCGGACCACCGCGCAGATATTTCCTATTGTAAAATTATTAGTAAAAAACTATAAAAAATGATCGACCCTTCCAGGGATGAACCCAGGTACCTGAGTTTGAGTGGTTGTTGATCCGGACACAGGCATTCATCTCAGAGGCCAAAAAACATTGAAAACGACACCTACTCGAAATTTAATTTTCACGACCGTAGTTTTTGGTTCTATAATTTTTTGTGGTTTTTCGACTTTTTGGTAACTTAAAGTGGCGTATCGACTTCGGACTGGTTCATTCGATTCCGCGCCCAAAATTACATTGAAAACGACACCCTACTCGAAATTTTTTTTATCGACCTAAATTTTGGTTTTCGAGGAATTTAGAATGTTTGTTCGATTTAGTCACTTTATATTGGTCGTATCGACTTCTGATTGGTTATTCATATGTTCAAAACATAATATTGACTTTTTGCGGGCAAAAATTTAACTGATTGCTGATTTTTTTTGAATTTCGTTAACTCATGCAAAGAGGTTATATATGTCACAAACTGGTTGCAATAGGTGGTGTCCCGAGGTGATTTTTGTACAAGTTTGGTTAAAAAGATATTAATCGTTCGAAATAGGAGTGTTTTACAAGAAAAGTTCGAGAATACTGTATATATATATATATTTTACTAGTATCATATATATATATATATACTGTATATATTATATAATTTAGATATTCTAGATATTATGAATTATATATTATATTATATATATATACATATCTTATATATATATATTAAATATAATATATATTATTATGAAATATATATATATTTAGGTATATATATATATGTTTCAAAAATAGTATTTTTGTCTAAGGGACTCTGAAAACGATTTGTGTCGTGGTCGAGTTCGATTCCGCCATGGACGCGATATCCATAGCGAATTCAAGGAATTCGTAAATTCAATTTTTTGATGCTTACGTTGAATGTAATTGAAGACTTTAGTTGATGGTCATAGGTATGGGTTCACCTTTTAAGTCTTATATGGGTTTTTACCTTTTAAGGGTTTAGTGAAACACTAAATTTTAAGTGAATACAGATTTGAATCTAATCAATGGATCATGACTAAACTCTACACTTAAACGAATCAATCATAGGTCATATTGACCATTATATTTCTCATTACAAAATTCCTTCACAAATAACAAAAGGGTATTATTGCAAAAATTAATTTTCAGATAATTGAAGCTCTCAATAAAATTGATGCATCATAACTAAATTTTAAACTTAGAATCCTCATAGGTCAGAATGAATACATTTTATGTGTCATTGAGATCTTTTCTAAAATAATTATTGGGGTAAGTTTAAAAATTTTCAAAGCTTACAAGATTTGAATCTAACAATGGATCTTGACTAACTTTCAATTATACCACTGACCAATAACAATAAACACCATTTGAGTGTAAAATAATATATAAAATAATATTTATATATCTCAAATAGTACTATTCTGTGTTCAAAAATAATAGGTTTAATGTAAACAAAATTTCGAGTATTTACAGCTTAGAACCTAATTTAAAAATCTTGACTAACTTTCAACAATAAGATATATCTTGACTAAACTTTTAACAACTTCTCATATGTCAGATTAGACACGTTCTACGCTTATCGAAATCTCTTCGTAAATAATGCAATTAATCTATATTAATTATATTATATAAAAATAAGTGAAATGGTGTGCTTATACTATCGAAACTACTAAAGATCTAGACAAATTGTAACTTAGACCTAATCTATATCAGAAAGGATAAATGCATATCTGACATTGTTAAAATAAAGTGGGATTACAGTAAAAATTCTTTCTTATATATCTCAAATATTTTTGTGTTCTAAAATGATTGGCGTTTATTGAATTGTTTAATTCATGACCTATTTTGTTAAGAAAATTATTGTTTTCTCATTATAAGTCAAAAGACAAGATTAAAGAGTCCCATTATTGATCGTCAACTTATGGAAACAGGGAACTTATCAAGCGATCATAAAGCACGGCTTGAGAATCCCCAGATAGACAAAAACATCTTAAACAAAGAATTTTCTTGCTATTACAGCTGTTAACAACTTCTAGTCTTTGTTGTCCTCATAGGAATAATTAATAATTTGTTGTTTGATAAATAATATATTTGCCGAGCGATGCCCGGGTATCACTGCTATTAATAAATAAATAATAATACGTTTATTAAAATATAAGTTCTTATAAACGAGTAAATTTATACAATTAACTGGAAACAACTATAATATCGTACATTACCATTTACCTCACAGAAGCAGAAAAATGGTATTGAAGATGTATTTTTCGGAAAAGGTACTTCTTTTAAATCACTCTTAATAAAAATATGTTCGCAAATGGGTATGTTGGTTTTAATAAGACTTTGAATTGTTATTAAAATGATGAGTTTTAATATAAACTAATGCTGCTCCACCTATGAATGCCCGCGCCCTGGAACCATGACACAGTCGGCCGGTTAAGGAGTTGAATGTGTCAATCATAACCGGTGACGTCTGAATATCTAGCAGCAATACATCGTGATAAGTAAAATTCATTATGTTTTTAATGATATTAGGTACTACTATAATCATCGTTAATAATTTCTCACAAATATGTGCGCTAAAATATTTATCCAAAAATAGAACCCACATTTAAAATTATATAAATTGTAATTGACTGAAGATTACTGGTATTATCGTTCGGTCACGATATGGAGCAATATTTTTATGGTTGCTATTTAGCGTGACAAATGAGGATGAATAAAATTCTATTTTCTGTGTCTTGCGCGGTAGTCACAATGTCGGCAGGCGAATTATATCCTTTTGGAATCGTTTCCTTGCTTAACAATTTACTTTTTCTTCCTTAAGGACCGTTTATGCTTGAACGTATCAGCAGTTACTCCATTATCACTTTTCTTTATACAGCGAATTCCGCTCAAAAAATATAGAGTACTTAGCTACATTACAACCAAACTGGGACTTACTATTATCGAATAGGTATTACTGTACCAATATATTCAGTCAATTGGATTATTTCAATTCTTTAACTTTTTTAAAAACCAAGTCTTGATAAAATATTGAATGTAATGCGAAATGAATGCAGAACTTGAACACATGTGTATAGCCACTTATAGATATCTAACATGCGTTTTTCTTCCTGACCTTAAAAAACTTAGCCCTTTTTGGTACGAGTTCGGTACCAATCATAGGCCACGGAGGCAAATGTTGGAATAGTATTTAGAAATCACTATATGCTAGGCTAATTAACTGCATAATACTTTCCTCTATTGGTTTAAAAATGTTTAATTATCACACTGTCTCCAACGCTCCCTCCTTTGTAGACCCCAACACCAAAATTATTTTTATAGCCGTATAATCTTAAATATTTAAGACACATCGTTAAAAAAATTATCGTATAGGAACTCAGATTCGACCAAAGTCCGATCTTTAAGTACTTGTCTAAAGTTTCCCATTGCGTACTTCATCTTGTCGGAGCGCTTTTTCATTAAATTATCAAACGCCTAATTCTAATTTTGTTTCCTTTAGATTTTTTGTAGTGTGTATTTATAGTTAAATTGAAGTTGGATCAGCCATGTAACTACATAATAGCCGGTGGAAGACTTCCTGGTGTGTACTACCTGGATCACATCCACTTCCACTGGAAATCCGAACATCTTATCGACACCAAGAGGTAACAAACCCTAGTTAAAAGAATAGATTTCTTTGACTGATAATTAATATAAGGCCAAGAATAATAAAGACTGACATTTATTCTTTCCCTTCGAACCATTCGAAAAACTTTTTAAAATAGTCCACAAATTTTTTGAAACGTAAGCATTTTCAAAATCAAGCCGCTTCAAGCGCTTATCATCCTGCTACTTCAGTGCCTATATAAACATAGAGATATATACTACTAGAGGGGCATAGCCTATCTCTTACACTGACGGGGCCTGAAAGCATCTTCTTTTGGGCTCTCAAGCTCTTGAACCTCATATGAAACCTCTCCAAGAGTAAGTTTAAGTTATAATAAATCACCTTCGTTTTCATGCTTCTCGCACATTACATGTGTTGTGATTTGTATTTTTAATGTTCTATTAAATAAGTTACTGAAATTTTGTAGTGATTATTAGAGATTAAAATTAATGCGAGTGTGTCAGGTTACTTTTCGATGTTTCAAATTTAACCTATAGGGCATCTCTAGTAATAATATCTCTATGTATATAAACTATGTATTTATATTTAAGTACTCTACCTGCTACCTGTTAAACTTATAATATAGTTTAGGTTTGAAAAAGAGGCTCTAGCGATATTTCAGGTTTCCTAATCAGATTATTAAATACTATCATGACAAGGTACACTTGGTACCCATGGCGCTTAAGAGGTTGTACCACTCGTTACTCAATTTGTCTGGATTTTCAGGATTCAGGATTTTAGGAAATGCTCTAAAAACTAAAAAATGTAAGCATTTACTATGCTTTAAATTAGTACAAATAATATTGTGGTCTGATAATTTTAGATGGATAAGCATAGTTTTGAATAACAAATGGCATAAATTTACGCAATTCCTTTAAAAAATCCAGACAAACTGAGTTGTATGACGGAAGTAATTTTATTTCAAAGTAAATTCACCCGGCATATGGACCTCCTCCCCAAAATTATTTAACATGCTTTATTAAATATAAAAGATAATTTATATTAAATAAAATCATCCATTACTGTACAATATTTAAAGAATAATAGTATCCGATTACGATAAAATTATTTATATACCCCGTACAGACACGATATAGATTAAACCCTTAAAACTTAACGGTTATACTGGGTTAATCTAAGTATTGAATTGCAGGGGCTCTATTTTTCTTTTGTGTTTTACAAATCCAAAAGTTTGATTTGTAGAAATTTTGAATGCATTGTAAAGAATTATTTTGGAGCCTAGCGAGGGTTTAAATACAGCATTTTTGTATGAATACAGTTTGTTAAATTTCTATGCAGCACCTATATGTCTACTTCCAAAACTGAGACATATTTCATTACATTTAAGCTATCATTCCTTCTGAAAAACGCGTTTGTATTTCCATCCGAAACACGCACCTTTGATTTGATTTTGAAATAAACATCTTTAAATTCTTCAGAAATATCCATCTCTAATTCCTTGTGAAATACTCGTCACTGATTCGTTCCGACACGTCTGTGACTCCTCAGAAATGTGCGTCTATGTACGTTTTTTTGCCACTGTACAAAGGGATTTCTTCCAATTCTTTACATAGTTTTTTTTGTGTTTGTTAGGATGCCATTGGAAGCTCATTTCGTTCACTACAGAAATGATTTTAAGAACGTAGGAGAAGCAGCCGATCAACCCAACGGTCTCGCTGTGCTTGGAGTTCTCTTCGAGGTAACAGTTCAACCAATGTGTTCTAATGATGTCATGTAGGATTTGTCTAATAGCATTTAGTTCAACCAAGTGTATTGTCTACATTTGTCCAATGTAGGATTGTCTAATTACATTTAGGTTCAACCAATGTGTTTCTAATGATGTCATGTAGGACTGTCTAATACATTTAGTTCAACCAATGTGTTTCTAATGATGTCATGTAGGACTGTCTAATACATTTAGTTTAACCAATGTGTTTCTAATGATGTCATGTAGGACTGTCTAATACATTTAGTTCAACCAATGTGTTTCAAATGATGTCATGTAGGATTGTCTAAATACATTTTAGTTCAACCAATGTGTTTCTAATGATGTCAGGGTGTAGGAATGGTCATGTAGGATTGTATACATTTTAATTCAACCAATGTGTTTCTAATGATGGTATGTTACGGATTGTCTAATACATTAGTTCAATCAATTTGTTTTCTAATGATGTCATGTAGGATTTCTTAGTACATTTCAATTCAACCAATGTGTTTCATGTCATGTAGGATTGTCTAATACATTTAGTTTAACCAATGTGTTTCTAATGATGTCATGTAGGATTGTCTAATACATTTAGTTCAATCAATGTGTTTCTAATGATGTCATGTAGGATTGTCTAATACATTTAGTTTAACCAATGTGTTTCTAATGATGTCATGTAGGATTGTCTAATACATTTAGGTTCAAACCAATGTGTCTTCTAATGATGTCATGTAGGATTGTCTAATACATTAATTCAACCAAATGTGTCCCTAATGATGTCATTGTAGAGATTGTCTTTAACATTTAGTTTAACCAATGTGTTTCTAATAATGTCATGTAGGATTGTCTAATACATTTAGTTTAACCAATGTGTTTCTCTAATGACTCATGTAGGATTAGTCTAATACATTTAGTTTAAACTAATGTGTTATCACTCTGGATGATGTATTGTTCTAATACATTTAGTTCACCAATGTGTTTCTAATGATGTCATGTAGGGACTGTCTAAACATTTAGTCAACCAATGGTGTTTCTAATGACGTGCATGTAGGATTGTCTAATACATTTAGTTTTAACTAAATGTGTTTTAATGATGTCATGTAGGATTGTACTAACCAATGTGTTTCAAATGATGTTTGTAGGAGTTTTTAATAACAATGTGTTTCTAATGATTTCATGTAATGTACCTATGTGTTCTATATGTTCATGTTATTGTAAATACATAAACCAATGTGTTTCTCATGTTGTCTATACATTTAGTTCAACCCAATGTGTTCTAATGATGTCATGTAGGACTGTCTAATACATTTAGTTTAACTAATGTGTTTCTAATGATGTCATGTAGGAATGTCTAATACATTTAGTTTAACTAATGTGTTTCTAATGATGTCATGTAGGGGATTGTGTTCTTAATGATGTCATTTAGTTCAATGTGTTTCTAATGAATGTGTGTTCTTTAAACTAATGATGTCATGTAGGATTTGTCTAATACCATTTAGTTAACAATGTGTTTTCTAATGATGTCAAGTAGACTGTCTAATACATTTAGTTCACACCAATTGTGTTTCTAATGTAATGTAGGATTGTCTAATACATTTAGATTTACCAATGTAGTTCTAATGATGTCATGTTAGGATGTCTACATACATTTAGTTCAATTAATGTCCAAATGATGATTACTAATAGACTGTCTATGTACAAGTTTAACTAAATGGCTTTCTAATGATCACTAATCTAATTACATTAGTTTAACCAATGTTTTCTAATGATGTATGTCAATTGTTAATTAACATTAGTTACCAATGTGATTCTAATGATGTCAATGTCTAATACATTAGTCAATCAATTAAAGTCATGTAGGATTCTAATACATTTAGTTCTCCTATTAACATTTAAATTAAAGCTCAAGATAAATGTAGAGGCATGAAGTCCGTTTACACGTATAGATAATCCGTTCGAGTCGATCCTACGAGTTAATTTGACTAATTAAGTCCGGAAGTTGGACTTATTGTTAATGTTTACATTATTTATACTTAATCACTTGCTGTCAGACTGAAAGATACAGCAAAATTACCTTGATGTACTTGTTTGTGGACATAATAAAGTAAACTTCTGAGAAAATATGCGATAAGAAAGCATAATCTAATTGGTTGGTTTTTTTCTATGAGTCAGTAATATTAATTATTATTTTAATATCTTTATGTTTTAATACGAGAAATATTTATTTTAATTAAAAGACAAACATACAAAATATCACAAGTAAATATTAATAAAATAAACAAGAAAGTAAAAGCATTTTCAACGCATAATCTCACGTCTGGTCTATAACATTTTTCGTGCATTTCCGAATGTACGAGTCAAAACCTGTGATTTGTTTACATAAATTTATATATGTCAAACGATATAAGCAGGATTCATGCTGATGTTATGATTTTTCATATTATAGTTTGTTTTTAATTTTTAACGACGTCATACATATTTCATAAACAATAAAGTTCCATAATTTCATAGGATTCACACTTGGAATTTGTTATTATTTAGGATTTCTTTATTATTGACATATGATTACCTTTATTTCAGGAAAGTGTCGAAGAGAACAAAGTTTTAAAAGATCTACTGCCTTACTTTGGTAACTTCAGTGAAAACTCAATAACTCCCAAGTATCACCTTGCCCCTCGCAGTTTACTCCCGCGATACAGAGCCAGCTTCTTCAGGTACCCAGGCAGTCTCACAACTCCACCCTGTTCAGAAAGTGTCGTCTGGACTGTCTTTAGAGATAAACAACCAATTTCAAGAAAACAGGTAATCCTCAACATTCGATTGATCAGGGTTCCCGTATTTTGTTACATAATAATTACAGACAACCTAATTACAGACACCCTATCGCATATTTGTGTTTAATTGGACTAAATATTGGACCATGTCATCTAGAGCACTTTCCCCTACCATTGCTGGACATATGTGCGACAGCATAGATGATTTTGTAAGATGAGAATCTAGTAAACAACAAGGTGATCGGACCTTTTCGCAACCATAAACCTCTACTAATTCAACAACTATTCGCCTATTCACCGTATTTCTTTCGACTCTAAAAAAATAGTCTAATCAACAATCAAACTATGGTCAATTAAACCATATTAATTATAATACAACTTTTCTATTTGTTTCAGATTGAATATCTTAATTCCGTCTTTTTCAATGGCGATAAAGAAAATTATAGGCCAATCCAAAAACTAAATAGACGTCAGCTCTCCATAATGACTTATGAAGATAAGGTGTACGTTCCTCCAAGCTGCGCCAATCCGACGCAAGCACAGAAAGCGTTATGCTTCATGCTGACCATGGCTGGAGTCTACCCTGCTGTCTTCAGATAAACCGACCCAATCTTCCAGAATTTAAATTGTACTTTTCTACTAATATACCAAGAGAAAAAATATTTCCTCGGTAGTTGTCCTTAATTGTAAATTTTCCCTTAAATGATCAATTGTAAATAAATTTAATAAAAGCATTTCGTCCCTGGTAAATTATGTCTGATACGTTGAAGTACTTCTTCAACATATTGTACGAAGAACTATGGAGAGTATAACAGAGGAGAGAAACTCCTTAGTTGTTTAACAACGATTTTAATGACTTAATTCTATGTTTACTTTTCTTCACTTACTACTTCAGGTATAACGAAAAATTAACGTGTTCACGCTAAAAATCTAAATCCGACTCAGTAATATTTATTACACGTGAGTAGTTTTAAGAATGCTCTGTGTGAATCCCCGCTGTATTTACGCTAGAGAGATCTAAAACTATGTCTGGTTGTGCTGCTCATAAGATATCATTTTTGACTATGTTAACCATTGACATGTTGTCTATTCCTGCCTCGAAAATTGTAAAGAAAATCGAAAATTGTACCAAACGTATTACAAATTTAACACAAATGTACCTCTAAGTGAAAAATAGATCTACTAAATTTCATTTTGATATTGCTCACCATTTTGAAAAAAATACTTATTAATTTATAAGCTTTGACATGCTTTATCGTTTAACTTTCTGTTTTCCGAGATATGGCATACAGCTAGAATGCTTAATATGAGCAAGTACATAGATTATATTAAGAGTGAGTGCTTAATATAAGCACTCACAAGTACATTAGAACTGCTCATGCACTCATGAATAGATAAAATAAATTTCCATATTACTTGATTAAATAGCTATTAACTGTAATAATTTCCCAACCGTTCATAAACCTTACATTATTACACACTAGACTGTCTAGAGTCTAGACAAAGGATTACTTTTTTATTTTGAGTCCGAGCGAAGCGAGTTCGACGTTGTGAGGAAAAGTACCGAGGTACTACGTACCCGAATTATTTAATAAAATGAAGCATCCATAATAATGTTGTACTAATTACTTCTTTATTAATCACCGATAAATAAACAAATTATAAATACAGTCAAAGGGAACAAACTAAATTGGTTATATAAGTGAAAAATTTAGGCTATTATTCTCTCATAGTAATACCCAGGTATAAACCTACCTGCGTAAGTAGGTTTCACATAATTATAGATATAGTTAGCCCAGAAGAAATATTACAAGTAAAGCGGTATGATTTTAAGCTAAAGTTAGCTCTTTAATATAACTTGCTACTACTATCCTGGTAAAAACAGAATTAAAAATTTAGTTGTATGTTAAGAAATGTTAGCTTAAAAAAGTCCTCAGTTCAGTGGCGTAGCCAGGGGGGGCTGAGGGGGCTTCAGCCCCCCCCCCCCCCGAAATTTTTACATAACCTAAACCCGCAATAAATGTGTGAAAAAATAAAACCTATAAAAAATATATAAAAATAATAAATTACATAACATATATTTTTTAACAATGAACTTATAATATTAATATCATAATATTATAATAAAAAATGGTATATAAAAAAATATACCATGAAATTGAAAGATATAAAAATAATTTGAAAACATTGCACAAGATACAATATATATATATATATATATATATATATATATATATATATATATATATATATTATATATATATATATATATATATATATATATATATATATATATATATATATATATATATATATATATATTTATATATATATTTATTATATTTATATATATTTATATAAATTTTATGTATATATTAATTATTATATATTTATACATATTTTTTTATATATATTATATATATATATATATATATATATATATATATATATATATATATATATATATTCAGCCCCTCCCGAAATTAAATCCTGGCTACGCCACTGCCTCAGTTGTTACTATAATAGTTTTGGTTTACATCGGTTTACAACTCGCTTAATATCAGTGATAGAAAGTATTGAATTGGTATATGTTGAGCTTTAAAATGAGCCCATTAAATGCCAATACTCACTGATTTTTTATAGGCTTTAATATCTGATAACTAAATCAAAACCATGATGACAGGAGTATTATCTAGTCTCAATACTCTGGCAATACAAACAGTAAAATTTGTGGCAGACTACATTTACTATATTTAGCATCTGCCTATAATCTCTAACCTCAAATCCTCTTCTCCTTTATCATTTATACCTGTGTTCCTCTAGGCATAAGTGGTATGTATGTCTTTAACACCATAGACATACTAGCTAGACATAGATATTTCTTTATCAATTTTGTACTAACCATTTGGAGTCACTTTATTGTGAAATTTAATTGAGCAAATGTATGAAAACTTTATTAGAACCCCTTTTTAGCAGTCTCTCTTCCAGCTCTCATTTTATCTTAAGGAAATTAAAACGTCCTTTAAACTTAGATGTTTTCTAAATATTATTTTTCTTACAAATAAACTATTTTATTTATTTTCCTGATGGATTTATTTAGTTACATTTTCCTTCTTTTCAAATCTATTTTCAATCTTAAACCACAGTTGTCGTTTGTCACACGATTGCCATGTATGAGATGAAGTGCTTAGATATGGTTGGATATGGTTGGTCTGAAGTCATTTCAGGAGTAGTTGTAACCTAACTTGCTTTTGGGTCAATCCATATGAAGTGTCCCGGACTTGGATGCTCAAAACAAATAGATTTTGATAATTATTTCGTTATTGATACCCATATCTATGGTGAGTAAAAAATGACCTATATAAATTTTTTATGGTCACCCGTTATTTTTTTATGGTCACTTTTATGGTCCTCCGACTATGTGTAATTTTCAAAATATCCAAAAAAATGTTTTTTTTTTTAATATTTGAAAAATCACACATACATGATTAAGCTATAACTTTGCTTGTGGGCAAATACACAAGAATGTTTTTGGTGGTTTATGTTGACACTGGTAAGGGGTCTTTGAGATATGATTTTTATTAAAAAGTATACTTGTCCAAGGGAGATATTAAAGGTCAAAAATGACCAAAAATTAAAAAATATGGATTTTCAAAAAATCATAGCTCATAAACGAATTATATTAATGCTTTGAAAATTTTGTTGATTGCTTGTCTTAAAGTAGGTAACTCTTAAAAAAATTGGGAGCTCTTAATTCACATTTCTTCATATTATAAAAAAAATGTTAAAATCTTCATATATTTTTAAGAAACCCTAAAATTTGGAGCCCCCATTGCCCCCCCCCCCAAGGAGCGGTCATAGAGTAAAAGTGTCAAAGGGCCAAATGTAGCTCAAAGCTTTCTTTAAACAGATCCGTTCATATTTTTGCTGTAGTACAAGCAAGAACCGAGTATCGGCTGCTTATCTGAAGGTCAAAAATCACTAAATTTTAGGGTCGGAGGACCATAAAAGTGACCATAAAAAAAGAACGGGTGACCATAAAAATTTATATTGGTCATTTTTTACTCACCATAGATATGGGTATCAATAGCGAAATAATTATCAAAATCTATTTTTTTAGAGCACCTTTTTTTAATTTTTTTGGGACACTTGATATGGATTGACCCTTTTGCGTAACATGCTCTATAAGTCTCATTTGGTTCTTTAAATTGTCTTACAGCCCAGATCCAGATTAGAATCCAGGTCTTTCATTTGTGATCTCTTCTATAGCCTGGCTACACTTGTATAGGTTGACGGTAGCTCTACCTGAGTGTTTCGTTAGTGGTTAAGAGAATCCTTTTTACTTAAATGTATATTTGTAAAAGCTTATAAAACTACAACTCCAAAGTGATCATTTTTGATAAAATCATTCGTATCTGCTACTCTAGTATTTACTACTATTATATATTGCATCGTATATACTATTTCTACAACTGACCATTCTAATACATTTTTATAAGCCTGGCTTAGAAATATCATGTGACTCATCTCATTAAAAAAATATTTAAAAATATTTACAGTTTGAAAATGTTAGCAAATTAGGATATTTGCTAACATTTACGTACAAATAAAATATATTTGTAAAGATAATTTTGAGCAAAATTAATTAAGTTTATTGAATAATAGCTTTTAAAAATGTTTGTATATATGACTTATTTAATATTTAGCCGCACCGATTATTTAAAATTTGTAAATGATGGCAACCAGTTTTACTTATTTATGGCCCTAATAAGCCAATCTTTTAGCAAAGTTTCATCAGAATATGACGTTTATAAGGTTACTCGAATGACGGAATTAAAAGAGGGGGATCGTTGTTGATGAAATTTAAGGAGAAGAATTAGTTTTAAGGAAATTAATGGGGGAGTGTGTGATTTTACGGAATTAAAGGGAGAGTATCGGTTTTGACGGAATTAAAGGGGGAGGATCGATTTCGCTTAGCCTTATAAAAGGTTCCTATGTCTATACTTACATAGATAAAAAATCATAGGTGTCTTATAATTTAACCTGAACTGTCTGGATTTTATACTTGTTCGAGAGTTCTTTTCTAAATCGGAGTTCGATTATTATAGAGGGATAGAGGGAAAAATGGAACAAATAACAATAGATAGGTTACTGAATTATTCAATAATTACCTACCAAGCCTCATCAAGCTACTAAATATGAATCAAGATTAAAGATAACTGGCTTAGAATTATTCTGATTTTGTATAATTATTTAATTTGTGTTGAATAAAAATATGTCGGACAATACAATCTACAAAATAAATAATTCAAGCTCTGTCTTTCTGTTTCATTTTTACTGAAGCAGTGAGTAAACAGTGACCTGCCGAGTGAAGACAAATTATAAATAAAGGTTTTACATAACCTTAAGTTAAGTGTTTCAGGTAAGATCGTCTTATAATTTACTTCATTCCAATATAGAATCGGAAGCATTTATGGTCTTAAACATCAAAACGAGCTTTAGTTTGTTATCAAAACTTTTTTTAGTTTTGTTTGAAAAAATTATTTTTATTTTCAATAAATGTGATAATTTATGAAAACCTGCTCCTTTTTTTCTAAGTCTCCAAAAAGCAATTCTGCTTGAACCTAGGGATAGAAATATAGATCCCAGATTTTTATCTGGATCTAAAAGAACTAAGTAATTTTATTGGTATCAAATTAATCAAGGCGATCTCTAGTTTAAGTAGTTTACTTGAGACACGCTCTGTTACTCAGTTGCTGAACAATGTTCCAAAAACGATAATATCAACACCAACAACGTCTTACCACTAATTTAAACTTTATTTAGCAGAGCCGGCTTTCGGCAATAATGCCATCTATAGTGACTAAACAATTAATAACAACAGTAAAAAATATTAACATGAAGTAGATAAATGAAAAAGCAAATAAATAAGTTTAGTCCAGTACATAAAAACTAATTAATCTTTTTATTGTTTTTAGAGGTTTTCACATGTAATAATTTTTTTTAATTTTTAATGTCTTTATTTTTTTTTTATTTTTTACCTTTAATATTTTTATAGTGTAACTTTTTAGATTCTTTCTTTCTTTAGAAAGAAAGAATAAATATTACTTTTTATTTATTTATGCACTCGACTATACTTATTTATTTGCTTTTTATTTATCTACTATAGTATAATTTGCTGAGTTTTATTATTACTTGTTTAGGCTCTGTAGATGGCATTATTGCCGAAAGTTGGCTCTGCTAAATAAAGTTTAAATGCTAAGTCTTAGTGACAAAAAGAAACCCCTGGTTTTGGAGAACTTTCATTCGTTTAAGATTATATGGCAGGATACGAATTTTACCAAAATTAATAAATCATTTTGATACTTAAATTGAATACCAGCAAGGTTAAATTCATAGTAGAACATTTAAAATTAATAATATGTTCTCGCAATATCATAAAAACCCAAAACATATTGCCTACTGTTGAAAACTAAACTGTTCGGAGCTATTAGATAATTATAACCGGGCGAAATTTTATCGCGCAGCAGTTTTATATATTTTGTAACTTTATTTATTGATAATAAATAAAGTAGATGTCCGTGAAAGGAGTTTAAGGTTGTCAATGAGAAGAAAGTGGTTCTGATGCAACAGTTGTTTTTGACGTTGTTCCAACATTTTGTGATAAATGTTAAGTAAATTATAAATTAAAGATCATTGATAAACGTAAGCAGTGGCGATGCAATAGAGGGTAAATGTAGGATATGATAGGCTAGCTAAGAGTTTAAAGTTACGTACTAAAAAAGGATGTCAGTTAAACACAAGGACGAAATAGCTAAACATTAGGGTGGAGTTGCTAAATATTTACGTTTGCCGAAGTTCAGTAGAGAAAAATCGGGTACGGGGTACCTCGGAACTTTTCCTCATCAAATCGGATTCGCTACGCTCATCCTTCCTGCTTTGGACTCGCTTCGCTCGTCCTCTGAATACATAATTCGCCAAAGTTATACTACATGTCTTCGGACTCAGATAGTAAATGCATTCGTATCATTCTTGGCAGTCACTCATACAGCACTGACCACGCTCAATGCTGCTTAATTTTTATGACCCAACAAAAATCATTGATATACTTGTCGTATTGAAACGAAACTTAGTGTGCTTATTTAATAAGTAAAAGTATACACTTGTACCAAATTTAAACTCAATTAAATTATTTTCTGATTTTTTACAATTTTTTAAAATACGTACACAAGTAATTTGATAAAAATTGAACTAATGCTGATAATGAGATAAAACTTGGCACATACGTTAGTCTTATACATAGCTGTATGCGTAACAAATCTCAATCCGATCGCATCATTTTTCCGCGTTTTATATCTTCGAAATTTTTGCTGAGTCATTTTTAGGGTGTTAATGACGTCATAAAAAATATTTTCCAAATAGAACAACTGGTTTTTGTACCAAGTTTTAACTCTCTAACATAAATACACTGGGCGCTACGATGATAACTGACACACACAAACACACACATAAAGACAGACAACTTTGTGAAAACTACTGAGGAGGCATTTAAAACACCTGAAACCCATTTTTTATAAAACCCCAAGAAAACTTACTTATAAGGAGAAGCGTTATAAACCAATGAGTAGAGTTATAGGTTAAAACCATAACGCATGGCCCAAAATAATTTCATTATTGTTTGCTGACTCATTATTGTAGGTAAATGATGTCAAAAATATTTTATGAACAATAGAGTTCGATACATTAATGATGTCAATTTTTGTACCAAGTCTAATTTAGATCCGATAAATCAATGAAAACGTCTCAATCTACCTTCCCCCTCTCCTTTTTCTATGACCCAACTTCATGAACTCATTTTCCCTCGAGGAAAAATGAAAATTCGATCAAAATTATTAACGTCAAGTAATTAAGTAACTCAAGAGAAAATTCGCTAGGCTTGCGAACCTTTGCGCCAGCATTTTGTTTAATATAAGTATATAATATTCTCTTAGTGGCGCCACATAAATGTTTATTATGCAACCTAACAATGAAAAAGTACTAAATATTTACAAAAATCGAGTGGGAGACTTTATTATACATATTTATAATACTACATACCACTAAGTGAGTACATAAAAAGAAGCTCTGAGTTTGTTTATATAAAGTTCAAAGTCATCAAGTCCTAGTTAACTTGACCCCTATATAACTGGGAGAACCGGACTCTACAAGACTCGCAATATGGACTCTGGTCATTCTTAACCTTCTTTGTCTTAAATAACAAGACAGTGACGTCAGCAAATCTTTTAGTCGTAATTTTACATAATAAATATCGTAAATATAATACTTACGATAAAAATAATAGTATAATAGCAAAAAGGCAATAAAATTGTACAGTTTCTTAAACCTTCATTTCATAGTTTAACATTAACTCGTTAAGGTATGTAAATTAAATATTTTAAGACATTTGAGTATCGTTATTTGGTTGTGGTCTTAGACACCTTAATTAAAGGTAATTAGGGATATCAAAATTAGCTAATCCCTAAGAGGTACTGGGTTAACTTAACTGAAGAAACTGACATAGAAACTTCCTGCTAAGCTTTAAATCGACACGAAAATGTTAAAAATTAGGATAGAGGTATGAGCTTTCATAGTTTTAAGTCTAAAGCTATGAAAGCTCATACCTACAGTCGCAGCTCATGCCGTAGTCGCTCAAGCATCTGCCGCGACGGCATTCCACTAAAAGCTGAGCCAGTCACAAGCTTGCAGTTCGTTGGCATGCCCACCTCTTGTGTTCGATTGTACTAGTGGCTCATTTAAAAAACATTAATTGAGTTTAATGCCAGCATTGTTTAATGGGATATGTTTGTAAGCACTAAACACTCAGTTTACCATGGCCTGCTGATTTTATATACGTAGAGACGAGAGTCTTGAGCCCGAGTAATGTAATGTACAGATCCTTAGCCTAAATAAACTTGGGTCCAACAAAACGTATTACTCTCCAAGTAAACAATAATACAAAGTATTGGATTAGTACATAACAAATATAATTAGAATTTACTTAAGATCAATATTAGCTGTATTCATTATCTCTTACCTCAGTATTTAAGAAGTGGCCTTTGTGATATAATGATATTTAGGGATGGGTTCATTGTGATCTTGCGGGGGCAGGTTATTCAACTGTATTAAGGTTATAATAAATCAATCTTTGTCGGCTTTTCGCTCATTGTTTGTGTTTTGTGTTATAAACTTTTTTTTTGTTAGTTTTTAAGTTAATCTAATTTTTTAATGTTTTTACTGCTTATTTAATATTAATTATTATCGAAGGTGTTAACGTTACTTTCTCGATGTTACAAATTCATCCGATAAAACCTCTCTAGTAATAATACATCTATTTCCATTAAACTAATAGGGCCACTCTAGTAATATTACTTCATGTTCCATTAAACCAATAGGGCCACTCTAGTATCATTACTTCTATGTTTCATTATACTGATAGGGCCACTCTATTGATATTATAACATACCAACTCTATCCTACCAAAAGTAACACTGATCTAACAATATTATAATTGATATCATAACAATACCTTCTATGTTCCATTAAACCGATAGGACCTCTCAAGTACTAATATCTCAATTACTAAAGTAATTTTTCACAAAATATAATAGTTATAAACGCAAAATTGGCAAAATCCACACAAGGATATAACCTGCTTACATACCCTTATAGCGTTCAAGTTATTTTTGGCCTGTAGTCGAAAATGATAAAATAATAAATGAAGTCCGTTAAAATTGTACAATATATATGGGTATTGTGACTTGGGGCATTTTAAGAACATAAAATAAAATTTATAGATCAACAAAAAATATAATAGATTTTTATGACAATCTATTCTTTTAAAATTTAAATTGAAAAATTAGGGCATAATTTAAATAAAATAACACTTAAGACTTTCTAAAATAGTTATTACAGATTTTACAAAAGATAAGAAACAATTTCTATGGTATAGTGTTAGATGCAAAAGCAAAGAATAATGGATGAGTTATATTAAGATGAGTTATTTAGTATTTTAGCAATTATAATACTGTTAGATAAGTGTTCTTTTGGTAGGATAGAGTTGGTATTTTATGGCTAGTCGAAGGACCGTTTGGTACAGAAGTAAGGCCTTCTGAGATGTTAGATGAAGTCTTCGGCACAAAAACTAATCATCAATCAATATTATGGGCACCCGACACCATTTGCTTATGAAAATGAAATGTCATTATTAGCCTGCGTAATGCCAACATCTTACCTCAAGAAATTAATAAAGTTGATAAATTCAGAGTTAATAGTAGTACTTATACTGTATATATAGCATATTTAATGTGTATAACATACTAACAATATGTAATATATGTACTATATATGTTACCGATAAATCGCAAAATCCATGATTTCATAAAGTAGTTAATTATTTTATGAAATAAGTAAAACGTCCAGTTAAATTTTGATTTAATTGCCTTTTTTATGAATTAAAAAAATAAACTCACAACAAGTCTCTTCACTAAAACTGCTTTAATTATAAAACAAGAGCCGACTTTCAACAGCATATGGCCATCCTCAGTCTAGACAAACAGTAAAAAACAGAATTTAAAAACTAGAAAATAAGGAGTTTTCAGCTTTTCTTCTCGCTATTGGTTCCATTGCACTTTTTTCC
The DNA here is from genome assembly GCA_018340805.1 of Microvelia longipes. Taxonomy (NCBI): domain Eukaryota; kingdom Metazoa; phylum Arthropoda; class Insecta; order Hemiptera; family Veliidae; genus Microvelia; species Microvelia longipes. Next base: position 60,612,635 of record JACMZG010001908.1, read on the forward strand.
TGTCAACTATCTCTTTTAATCGCAAATACCACCTCGTTCCTACATTAGCATCTTGTTAAAGCATATTTGATTGACATCAAAAGTAATTATTTAAATAACAAAACTTATATATTAAAAAAATACAATTTATAATTATAACAAAACAAAAAGAATAAATAAATTAAACAATAGAAATATTAAAGAATAATCTCATTAAAAATCAAAGAATTATAAATTAATTTCTTACAATCGGAGGATTAAGAACAAAGAGATGTGGTACAATCCAGAATTTAAATCGAGTTATTTAAACAGACGTACAATTGCTAAAATTTGTAGATAAACAATACCTTGCGATTATGTAAAAATAAATATGTTTTGAAATTCGATACAATAAATAATCAAATTAATTTAAAAGACAAACCCAGAATATTTATCATGAAGTACAATAATACTTTTGTATGCAACTCACTCGTAAGGCGGGTTATCATTGTTGCAGAATTTTTAAATTTATTTACTGAATTTTCAATAGGTAAGACACTCAGCAGCCACTTTGCATTTATTCGCTTTTACCATTTTATTTTGGTAAAATGCTACTAATTTACCCATATAAAATGCTACCCATGTATTTTTATCTTTTCAATTTAAGTAAAAATTTAAATCTTTTAAATTTTAAGTATTTTAAGTCTTTTTTCATTAGTTTTAAGCTTTTTCATTAACAGTTGGTCCGATCAAGGTGCAACAACCTGTTGCACCTTGATCGGACCAACTGTTTTGATCCTAGTGATTTGATTCGATCAAGCTGCAACAGTTGTAACTGATTTTGAATTCCATTCATTTTAATAAGGATTGATGGCGTCCACAAGTAGCTTAAAGTTGGCCACTCACTTTTCATAAGCAATAGGTTCTGGCGTGCCGCTGAGAGTGATTTTTTTTTGTAAAAATCCTATTCTAAGAAGGCATTCAATAATTAATATAATATAATACAAATGTATATACACACACACATATATATATATATTATAATATAATATATATATATATATATATATAATATATATATATCTGTGTGTGTAAGCGTAATTTTATGTAGAAAATCTTCACAGACAACATAAATTTGTCCATTGATAATCATATTAAATTTATGTTACTTGATATTGAAGCAGATCTCTTAGATAAATCAGTCAAAGTATTTGATGTCAGGTAATAAGGAAGGCTGGAAGGCTAACACGTTACCAGATATGGTATAATGCACTATACCGCTTATAATCAAGTACTGCTTCATTCCTTCTTTATAATGATTTTTTTAAAATACTTTACTAAGAATTCTTTAACCATAGCTTTTAAAATTAAAAATTAAGTAGATAAATAGATTTATTATTTATTATGAAAAAGCTTGGTAGTGGTTGAAAAACTGTATTTGACAGCCCATCCCAATAAACAGCTGGTGATAATACGTCACCCTAGTTTTTCAAACGTTTCAAAAAATTCCAACTTGCTAGCATTGCAACAAGATTTTACTTGTATTGATGACAATGTTATCTGAATTATCGGTTTCAGGTTCTCCCAAGTGGTTTTCACAAAGTTGTCTGTCCCGTATGTGTATGTGTGTGTCTGTTATCATCGTATCTCCTAGTGTATTAATCCTAGAAAATTAAAACTTCAATTCCCAACTATAGGTATAGTTGCGCTATCCGGAGAATATTTTTATAGCGATAATATAATACGACACACGGCTAAAATCAATTGACAGCGCGCCAAAAATCTGTGAGGGAAAGAATCTATTGGTTCAGACCAGAGACTATAGATACTTAAACAGTAAGACTGTCGACTCAATGGTGGAAAAATTTGGATTCCGGTCGACACTACGCGGCGAGGGATACCTTTCAATTGGAGTGGGCGTGTCCTTAATTTCCCGCTTTTTGCCCACAGTCAGTTTGAAATTTTTATACTTTGTATAGTTTATACTGTACCACTTTAATCTTACACAGAAACGCTTCTGATTATTTTTAAGTTTTGTCATTCAAGTAATTTATTATTTTAATTGATTCAATCAGGTAATAATTGAAATAGTGGCTAAAGTTTACACGTGTAAAAGATAGATTTTGGCATTTAATGCAGGCTGTATTTTCATTACATCGGCAAGATGCGAGCATGTAATTTAATGTAATTACCTGATAAAATCGACTAAATTATTAAATTAATTAAATGAAATTTACTTATCTGCCATCAGTAAGGTTCTCTGGAAGTTTAAAAAAGGTTTCTATTTACTTTTAGTTTTTGATTTCTTAAAATACAGAACATGCAACGGCGAACCGTTTTTGTGAAAAATACATACAGAAAACAATCATTTATAATAATAATAAATGTAGCTGTCATAACCAAGAATTGCCATGGTATTTTATAAATTTTAATATAAAAATGTAATCAGTCATTTTTGGAAAAGCTATTGGGTTAGTTCATGAGTTGTCCGCACGGTCCGCCGCAGCGCTATTTTTAGTAGCTTGCGATAATCGATCCAAATTTTCCTCATTTAAGTTAACCCCCCCTGGTTCAGACGACCACGCTTCTTCCCCCTCCACCTCATGCCAACTCGGTATAAAAAATATCTTTTCCGTAAATAAAATCATAAAAAGGCAACACTGGTTGTAAAGATTTGTAAACTCGCGTCGCTTTTATTTCCCTCATTGTCATTATTTTCCTCGTTCATTTCCCTCGTCATTATGTTTCGTTTCATTCCAATCTGTTCAATTCATCCAATTATTGCGGAGTTGTAATATGATCTGAGTGTCTATATTTGAAGCATGGACATTGACGTATTCTTCAAGCATTTCTTGCTATTTGTGTACAGCGGAGAGTCTGTGGTCTGTCAACCAAAACACAATTTTTTGTTTGGAAAATGCCATGTCTTTCAATAAGATGACATTCTTGACTTTTTTTAAGTTATAAATGCATATTGTGTCATTTAATTTTATAATATGAAACAATACGCATTCAATTACAAACTTGACACAAAAAGCAGTTTGTTTTGAAAAAGTAATTATAGCTGACGTCAAATTTTTATCATAGAACTATTATGATCTATTGCATTACGTAATTAACAACTTTAACTCCACTTAATTCATACTTCCCGAACAAATTTAAAGCAACACTTAGTTGATAAATTTATATGATACAACAATATTCCTACTTAAAAAGTAAATAAATATTTAAAAAAAAATAAAAAGTACGATATCAAATATAAACAAATAATAAAATTCAAAACATAACCTGACTTTCAGTGTTGCCAGAGTAGGGATTTTTTTGTTACTTAAAAGAAGTGATTTTTTTTGTTAAAATAAGAGGGTTGAATGCATTGAGATTTTGACGCGCTGTCAATTGATTTTAGCCGTAAGTCGTATTATACGGCTAAATCACTTGAGTTTCTACCCGCAATAATGACTCAGCAAGAATACCGAAAATTCGATCGGTTTGTGTTTTGGCACGTATGTAGTCATACATAAGACATATGTGCCAACATTTAGACCAATAACGGCATAAAAGTTATTGAGGGTCAAACAAACATCTGATTACGCATGCGCTTGGACCCTTTGTGTATGTTTTTTTAAATACTTTATTTTTAATCAAAAACATACAAGATGATTACAAATATTTAATCATAAAAATTACAACCCTACAATGGACATCCAGGGTTGGAGTCAATCTTAGAATAATACTATATATAGAAGGAGCACAGGGCCGTAAACACAATGTAATTCCACTGATAACACGAAAGCCGGTTGACTGGTGCAACTAAGTAATGCTGCCAACCTGACAACAAAACATTATTTTAAATATTTGTCATAAATATCTATTAATAAAGAAAGATCGTAAAGAACAAATATAATTACTTAAAACACCTGCTGAGTATTTAATAAAACTGGTCTTAGATAACAAAAGGGTGGCGGAATACAAGAATCTACATTTAGTTGATGAGGACTACTTATTATATATAATTTTAATAAATACGTTAAACTACAATTTAAAATGGTTTAAATATTGTAATGCACCGATATTTATATTAGTATTTTATGAATAATCAATCATTAATTAATAATAGAACATAATAATTAAGCAACCGGAAGTATTGCCAACTTTTTTTAGAAGATTGTATATTCTTAGGGTGGCAGCATTACTTAGTTGCACCAGTGAACCGACTTTCGTGTTATCAGAAGTGCTCCTTCTATATATAGTATTATTCTAAGGAGTCAATACATAGCTAGTATCACGAAAAAGTTATTGTTTTTAATTATTTATATTCATAGAGATATTTCACTAGAGAGGGCATAGCTCATCTCATCACATTAAGAGGTATTAAACATTTTTTTGAGAAATGAGTTTGGATCTTTTGGGGGGATGAAACTGATTGTTTGTATTTTGTATTCTAAACGTTCTACTACTTAAGTTTTATTTTATTTATTTTTATTTAAATAATTTTATTTTATTGAAAATTGTTTTTACGGAATCTTAAAAATAATTATTATTCATATTAATTCATATTAATCATCATAAATTTAATCGCTTTTAATAGTTCTTTAATAATCATTTTACACATTAATCATACCTGTCACTCATTCTATCATGTCAGTGATTAACCAATGCATTGGATATAATAGACAAATACCTAGAGTACCATCCAGTACGTAATTTCAAATGCATTAAATATAATAAATATGCAGATGGTCTTTGAGATATGTCGAAGATCATTGAGTGGAGTTTTTGCAATAAGTCCTTGGAGTTATAAATTCATAAACAATCATAAAAAAACAAATCATAAACGTAGTTTTGTGGTTTTTTGAAACCCTTTTCATTTGTTCGTATAGAGTATTTAGATTAAAAGTCTGATCATACACTATTTCCAATTAGAGAATAGTTTTATGGTTATTTGAGAACCTTTTCTATTGTTCGTATAAAAATATTTAATTAACAAGTCTGTTCATTCAATATTTTCATCTAGAGAATAGTTCTAAAGTCTATAGCTGTATAGGTGTGTCAATGTGACTGTTTTATCGAAAAATATATTAAAACACTTTAAGTGTATAATCCTCGACTACAATTGTCGACAAAGACACATATCTCTTTTTAGCTAATTTTTAAAGAAATCGATGAATATATATATATATATATATATATATATATTATATATATATATATATATATATATATATATATAAATTCAGCCAATAGCGGCTATAGGCCGAAGGTCCGTATTAACAAAGTTGTTTGTCTTATGTGTGAGTGGATATCTGTTATTATCATAGCTCCCGGCGTATTTATGCGAGAGAGTTGTCTGTCGGTATGTGTATGTGTGACTATTTGTTATTATTATAGCTCCGAGTTTACATGAATAAATAATGTAATAAATAAATGTACCCTTGCCTTTCAATACGGTAGTATATCTACCGGTTTCGTTGAAGAAAAGATGGGAATAAAATTAATATATTCATTTTCGTAGGACGAGCGAAGCGATTGGGTGATTTGTATATTTTAAGGACGAGTGAAGCGAGTCCAATGTTATGAGGAAGAGCGCAGCGAATCCAATCTGGTGAGAAAATGTTTCGAGGCACCCCGTACTTCATTTTCCTTTAAAATAAGAATTTGAGATGAGAAATGAAAATGAAATGCTTCCTATACCTATGATGACCTTGGTCACGTGATTATCAACCTATTAAATACACATTTATTGACCGCTCGTCACTCCCTAATGTAACTCCTTTAGGAATAAAACTTTCATTATTAACCGCTAACTCCCAAATAACTAACGAATCAAAAAATTAAATACTAAAACAGATACCTTAACAAATAAATAAATTCACATTTAAGTTAATAACCGCAAACATGAAAGTTAGTTTATCTGAAATAAATAAAAACTTACACTCCATCAATAATTTTCTTTTGTTTATATTTTGACATATATATAACCATTAAAAAAATAAAGGTTCTGACAAATTTGTCCATGACTAATGATAATCAAGCTTTAAATGCCTCTTTAAAATGCATTTCAAATATTTAACTGCAGTTTAATGATATCTTTTTATAAACACTAGTTACAAAAATATATCTTAGCTTTTATAACCTTAAATAGTTCTATATATCGTTCAATAATTATTAAAAATTAACCAACAATTAGGTTTATATTTACCTCAACAATTAGATTATTAATTACTCTTCTGATTTTTAAAATTAATTAGGACAAATAAATATATAAATACAAAGATTTATTATATAAATAAGATATCATTAAAGTAATCAAGACATAATCTTTACCATTGCTAGATGGTAATCTAGGATTACGAAGATTAGAGCCTTGGTGTCTAAGATTAATCATTTTTAGCTCATCTTTTAATCGAGTTTATTTAGTCCCTATTTGTTAGTTAATTATAAACAATTTGTTGTTTTGCCTTGAAAATGTATTATTTCGTAATAAGCATTAGGTGGATGAGATTTTTTTTGTTTTAGAATTTGTAAGGATGATTTTTGTATAAAAGTCAATATTTTAAGGGCAACAATTTTAGGAGTTGTTAGTTCTATATTGTTCAATCAAACTTGGTGTTTGCATAGTTTTATACTAATAGATAGCTAAATAACACCAAATGACCGAGTCCGGTAGCTCAGTGGTAGAGCGCTCGCCTTTCGACCTGGAGGTCGAGGTTCAAATCCAGCCGGGGGAGGACCTCAATATGAGGTTATCCCTTGTACCGTACACTCGGGAGGTCTTGAATTCAAGGCCGGCCAACCCAGCCAGGGTTTTACGTGGTTTCCTTGGCTACTAATACGCAAATGCGGAATTGGATCTAGTTTCATCTGAGACAAGTCTGGATCCACGTTTCCGTTGTCTCCAGCTCACGAAAAGTTAATGTTCTGCGGGCTGGGGGAGATGAAGGTCGGAAAGATATACTGAGCCTTTGTATGTCCGAAAATTTAGTCAGTGAAAGTGATGGTGGCGACACGAGTAACGTAAGTGACTAGGAACAAAGTGCTCGGTTCTTGAAGACAGACGTCTCCTAATGGCACTGCGGAGCTTTGACTTTCAGGTCTGGGCTATAGAATGAGTTTGTACACGCTGACACCTGGATGCTAGAGTTCTTTGTCGGGTGGCGCTGGACTGGCCAGAGCGGTGAGCCTAGCTAGAGTCTGATTGGGCTGGATGAACTATACACACTATGAACTGGTTACATGTGCTACCATGTACGGAGGGGTTGCTACCTAGATGATTGGATGTGTACAAACTCAGGGATTAATGTTGAGTGAGGGGAAAACGCTAAAATGACCCAACGGGTTAAAGCGTAAAAAAAACACCAAATGCGTAACGTGCATGGGAAAGAACCCATTTACCTGATATTAACATTTACATTTATATATATTATATATATATATATATATATAATATATATATATATATATTATATATATTATATATATATATATATTATATTTATTATTTTTATATTATATTATATTATATTATATTATATTATTGATATGGCCTCTTTGTAAGTTGAAAGCGCATTAATAAAGTGTTTTTGTGGAGAAATCGTATAAATTTTAGCGAATTGAGCTTATAGCCTTTTTGGCTAGTGCCTCTTTATGAATTTTTATAAAATTTTATATATAATGGAAAATAATCCATATTGATCTCATTTTTAATAATCTTTTCTAGTCATTTCAACCAGACTTATGTGATATTAGTATCAAATTTAAAAGTTTGAGAACAGTCAGAAATGGTACGCTCCTATTAAAATTTTTAGTTACTAAAAATTGATTATGATAAACTAAAAAATTGCAATTATGGATAAACTTATAATAAAAAATTGCATTATGATAACTTATAATAAAAAATTGCGCATTATGATAAACTTATAATAAAAAATTGCATTATGATAAACTTATAATAAAAAATTGCCAATTATGATAAACTTATATAAAAAATTGCATTATGAATAAATATAAAAAAAATTGCATTATGATAAATTATAATAAAGAATTGCATTATGATAAACTTATAATAAAGAATTGATTATGATAAACTTATAATAAAAATTGCATTATGATAAACTTATAATAAAAAAATTGCATTATGAATAAACTTATACTAAAAAATTGCATTATGATAAACTTATAATAAAAAATTGCATTTGATAACTTATAATAAAAAATTGGCATTATGATAACTTATAAATAAAAATTGCATTTATGATAAACTTATAATAAAAAATTGCATATGATAAACTTATAATCAAAAATTGCATTATGATAAACTTATAAAAAAAATTTGCATTATGCATAAACTTATAATAAAAAATTTTTTTTTGCATTATGATAAACTTATAATAAAATGCATTATGATAAACTTATAATAAAAATTGCATTAATGATAAACTTATAATAAAGAAATTGGGCATTAGAATAAACATTATAAATAAAAATTGCATATGATAACTTATAATAAAAATTGCATTATGATAAACTTATACTAAAAAATTGCTATTATGATAAACTTATAATAAAAATTGCATTATGATAAACTTATAATAAAAATTGCATTATGATAAACTTATAATAAAAAATTGCATATGATAAACTTATAATAAAAAATTATTATGATAAACTTATAATAAAAATTGCATTATGATAAACTTATAATAAAAATTGCATTATGATAAACTTATAATAAAAAATTGCATTATGATAAACTTATAATAAAAAATTGCATTATGATAAACTTATAATAAAAAATTAGCATTATGATAAACTATAATAAAAATGCATTATGATAACTTATAATAAAAAGTGCATTATGATAAACTTATAGATGAATTGCATATGATAAACTTATAAATAAAACATTGCATTATGATAAACTTAAATAAAAAATTGCATTATGAATAAACCTTATACATCAAAAAATTGCATTACTATAACTTATAATAAAGAACTTGCATTATGATAAACTTATAATAAAAAATTGCATTAAAATGATAAACTTAAATAAAAATTGCATTATATAAACTTATAATAAAAATTGCATTATGATAAACTTATAATAAAATGCATTATGATAAACTTATAATAAAAAATTGCATTATGATAAACCTTATAATAAAGAAAATTGCATATATAAACTTTGATAATAAAAAATTGCATTATGATAAACTTATAATAAAAAATTGCATTATGATAAACTTATAATAAAAAATTGCATTATGATAAACTTATAATAAAAAATTGCATTAATGATAAACTTATAATAAAAAAATTGCATTATGATAAATCTTATAATAAAAAAATTATAATAAAAAATTGGGTACGGGGTTCCTCGGAACTTTTCCTTATTACGTCGAATTCGCTACGCTTGTCCTCCCTACTTCGGACACACTTCGCTCGTCCTGAGAACATAAAATTCGCCAAGCGTGCCAAATCTAAAAATGATCGTATCAGTTTTAGAACAAAACATGGAAAAACGTTTTACCATGTTTTATGATTTTTCAAAATTTTCGATGTGACATTATTGCGGGTTAATGACTCAAAATAATAAATTATTTTTCGTACAGCACAACTACAGCGGTAGACTGATTTTTGTACAAAAGTGCAACTCTCAAACATAAATACATTAGGAGCTACGATGATAACAGACACATACACATACAGACAAAAAACTTTGAGAAAACCACTCAGGAGGTCTTAAAAACACCTGAAACGGATAATTCCGGTGACATCCCGGTTTCGGTTTTTTTAACAAACACAATACTTTTCCTATATGCCTACGGTATAAATTTGGAAAAGTAAAAATTATTGAGTCTGGTTATGTTGTCATGTGATAATGGTAATATTAAATTTATGATTACGCCTGGGTTATTGTTTTGTCCTTATTTTTCTATGAGTTAGTTCTTTAACGGTTTAACACTTTTACGGAAAAATACTAATATAGAAGGAGCATGAGACCGGAAACATAATGTAATACTACTGATAGCACGAAAGCCGGTTGACTGGTGGTCTTAAGTCACTCTAACCTGACTCTAACTTTAATAATAAATATGTCATAAATATTCACTAATGAAAAAAGGTCATAAGAAACAAATATTATAACATAAAAAGCCAGCTAAGTATTTAATATTTTTTTTTTTTTTAAACAAGTTCTTTATTGGCAAAAGTATATATTTTTTTGTGTTAACCGGAGCCATATTTTATTTATTGGTTTGGGTGATTTGGTGCCTCTTTATTTTTATTTTATTTATTAATCTTTGGTAATTAAATTTGGTTTATTTTTTGGTGTGGGGTTTGTTTGGGTTAAGATAATTTCCAATTTTTGGTTTGGGATTTTGATTTTTTTTTTTTTTTTTTTTTTTTTTTTTTTTTTTTTTTTTGGAGGATTTGCAAAAAATGAAATATTTGATGTGTTTTGATAGGTTTGTTTTGTAAAGGATTTTGCAGGAGTGTCCCAAAGGGTTTCTATGCAGTCCTGTGGACTGACTTTTGATGAATCCACCTGGCATTTGCCTGTAAAATTGAGGGAAACCACAGAAACCTCAATAAAGGTTGATCGGACACGCGGGTCTGGGTGGTAAGGTTTATATTATTTTTATTTAATTTTTTTTTTTTTACGTTTGGGGGTTTGTTGTTGGGTTCGTTTTTCTAGATTTTTGAGGCTAAGGGGATAGTTTATTTTTATTTACGAATTGAAGTGTATTTATTAATATTTGTTTTAATTTTGAGAGAGTAGATTTGATTTTTTCAGTCTTGTCTGGATGTCTTGAAATTTTGACTTTCTGATATAAATTTGATCGTTCTGTCTTTATTTGGGACAGTCTAGTTAAATAATCGTTCTCCGGTCTCGTCTATTGTGGGGCAGGTGTGGCATACGGGGAGTCGCTTAATCCACTGTAATGGTATTGTATGCAATCTCGCATGTGACTTCCTTAATCGGTTATTTTTTACGATATCTCTCTTGTTAATCTTGATTTCCAGAACACACGGTTTGGTCAGGAACTTTCTTGATGATTTCTTGAAAGTTTACTTTTTCAGGTTCTTCGTGGGAGTTTGATATTGAAGTCTTTCTAACATTTTCTTTTTTGATATTGATATTAATATCTCTTGTGGTAATCTTATATTCTGAATGGTGGTTGCTGGATTTTTCGCAAGATGATCAGCTTTTTCGTTTCCTGAATTCCTGAATGTGTCTTTTCACCCATATAAAATCAATTTCCTTCTTCATTCTTGTTACTTCGCTTTTCTTGGCGATATGCATGCAATATGTTGAATCTATTTTTTGTAGTGTTCTGTTGGATAGTTTTTTAAACGGATAAACCTTGATTGTCGCAGCAATATGTATTTGTTTTGATTATTTTGTATGATTTTTATGTATGTGAGTGTTTGCAAGATTGCTAAGCTTTCTAATGTGGAATATGTTTAGTGTACTGCGGGCTGAAAAACTTTGAACCATTTTCAGTTGTAATCGTAATATGAGTAACCAGTTTTATCTTGTTTGTTTGATTCCGTCAGTGAAAATTACGTAAGTGGTTTGGTGGATGTAGGTTGTATAGTTGATCTTGAAAAGTTACGTTGTTGTAAGGATAAGAAAGGGGAGGAAGGTTACGGCAAGCGCTAAGGTTAACATGTCGAACTTAGGTGCTCCGTAAATTTCCTTTTGTTAGTAGCGATGTAGTGTAAATTGGCGGTTGTGATTTTTGTGCGCATGGTGGATAGTGCTCCTGTGCGTGCTTTGCGATAGTTATTTTCAGTTCGTACAGTCCACTTTCCTAACTTTCTTCATTAAACATCGCATGTAGCCGTGTCCTGGGGGTCCGGCAGTCGTTTTTCGTGACTGTTTCAAAGTTATGAAACGGTCTGTCTGGGCTAGACCAGGGATACTAGTTGCATACGTTGTCATCCCATGAGTCACATCGGAAGAATTTCGGACTTTTCTTCCTTTTGTTGCGCTTTACGCACTGTTTGGCACTCAGGCTCTTCCTAACCGGCGTTCAATAATCTCAACGCTGTGATTGCTTTTTGCTGCTAAACTATTTGTTTTACTTGCCTACGTTTTTTCTCAATTTAATTGTTTTAATTATCTATTTTGCGTCTATTTGGTGTTTTTGTGTGATTATTATCTCAATCACTGTCTATCTTTATTATAATACGTAAGTTTAAGAACATTACTACTAAAGTAGTTCTACATTCTCTGACCTTGATTCCAATATTTTCTTATACATATATATCTATACAATCTTTTTAATTTATTTATCTCATTATTTTCTATCTTATTGGAATCATGTCAGGAACAATCCCAATGGCAGAGTGAGGCTACAAATACAACCATCGCTTTTGGCAGGTACTGAGTCGGGGGTATAATCCTCACGACAAATCCTGAATCAGGCACTGTATCGTCACTCTTGGCAGCGACAGGGCTTGCTTTCTAACCTGTCTCTGTCTCCGCAATCAAACCAGAAGGGTAAAACTCCTAGGTGCGGCCTGTGGGCCAGCCAGAGATTAAAGTCTCACTTTGAGGGTCCTAATCCCCTCCGTGAAGATGGTTCAGGTTAACTTCAGCATAGTAAAGCTGCCTCGGCAGCCCTATGCAACCTTTTCAGGAAGGCTCTATAGACATTGCCCTGATACAGAACCCTGGGGTTTCGGAGAAGACGCTATCAGGCCTTGGAATCATAGAGACAAATTAATTTTACCACAAAAATAATAAACACTCTAGAACTTGCAATTTTTTAATTAAAATGGACCTAAAATGCTCTTACGCTGTCAAATTTCTGAGCAAAGGATCTGCGGCTGTTCAGATAGAACTACAATGAGGGAGATAGTCGGATGCAACTATAGTAGCATCGCTTACTTCCTTATGACTCACCTAACCACTCCGTCAAATGAAGTGAGGGAATTAGTTACTTACTGCAACGCAATACATTGGGAACTATTAATTGGTTGTGATGCTAAGCTCATCACTCAGTAGCTCCTTGGGGGAGCCTGACCACCTCACGTGGTGAAGAACTCCTCTCCTTATTATTTCTAAACACTTGGTATCTTGCAACAGGTAATACCCAACTTTTGTAAAACAAAAGAGGCAAGAAGTTCTTGATACACAATGGTACCCTGTGATAGACAAGAATCCTAACAAAATGGTATGTTCTGAAGAACTTCTTCTTCTGACCAATAGATTATTCTATTTGAATAACATGTGATCAAAAGCATGAAACACCTTATTCACATCCTAGAAGACTGACGGGAATTGCCTTCCTGGCAGGATCTAGCATCCTATCTGTCTTCCTTTAATGTTGAAATAGGTAACCATCTTGATCTAGACTCGATGCCTCACTACTTAATCTGAGCTAGGATCTCTCTTTCAAGAAAAATTGTCCTCTGAGTGTGCAGAAAGGCTCTCAGAATTCCATGGTGGAGCCACTTCTCTCGACAATCAGAGGAAAAAAGTACGAAAATTATTCATCGTTCCAAAAGACTGGGAGTGGAAACTATTCTTTCAGCCTTACTAACTACATAAAGCCCTTAGAGATGCCAAGCGGATTTCTTGGAGACCGTTTTCTGTTCTGAAGATAGCAGTAAATCTCCGAAGCAGCCAGACTGAACAGAATACTGTTAAAACTCCAATAACCCAGTTTGGAACTTTAAAAACTCCTCTTGGAGCCTATTACTCACAATGGCCGAGAAACTGTGGAGTCTTCTTAAGACACATTTCCCAGATCTGGTAATTGTAGATCAAAACAAATGACCTCCAACAGAGACCCAATCAGGGCTTCTCTTTTATAGATAAAGCTCCTGATGGGCTGTGCCAATTCAATTATAACACTTGACAAGGTCAAATGGGCAGTAAACTCTTTAAATTACACCGTTCTCCTGGACGGACAGTATTTACCCAGCCTGTTACCAGCAGGGTTGGGACACTGGCTCCTTACTTTGTAAGCATTTTTTTCAGAGCAATATACGAGCTCTAATCATATTCCTGAAACTCTGGAAATCTGCCAAAGTTCTTTTTATACCCAAACCTGGACGTGTTTCATAACGGAGGGTAAGGCTATAGACAATATGTCTGTCATCTTTTTCTTCTCAAAAAATGGCAGAAGATTATTGAAGACTACATTCGCGAAACAGCGCTGATTACCAAGCCGCTGCACAAAATATCCAGTTTGCATATAAGCTGGCAAATCTTGCGAAAGCGCATTACATCTTGTTGTTTAATAAGATTGAAGCTGCTTTTGAAAGCAAAGGATGTGTTGTTGGGCCTTTCTCGATATTGAGGAGCATTTGATACACATCTTTCCAAACTATACTCTCCTCTCTGAGAGGCGTGTGTTTGAGAAATCTGTCTGTAGATGGATGCCACTATGCTTCTCAGTAGAAATGTTATAGCTTCTGTGGCTGGAGAGACGGCTGAAAGCCCGAGTACCAGGGGAGCCGCAGGTGGGAGTCTTGTCTCCATACTGTGGAGCCTTGTGGTGGACGGCATACTCTGGCTGTCTTAACAGTAAAGGCTTCTTTTGGCTATAGGGTACGCTGATGACATAGTCATCCTATTCCTGGCAAATTCATTAATACAGCCCTGAATAATTCAAACCCGATAAGGCTGATTGAGAACTGGTGACAGGTAATCCTTTCAATCAATCCTGCAACTGCACTGTAATTTTCACCAAAAACAAAACCTACTCTGTAGGCCCCCTATATACTGTTTGGTGAACAACTACAGTATTGACGCAGGTCAAATATATCGGAGTAAATCCTTGACAGAAGGCTAAGTTGGAATCCAACAGCTGGATAAAATAATTATAAGCCAAACTGATTTAAATGGACAGTCCGTGAGCTGTAAGGTAAAATCTGGGGACTTAAATCAAGTATTGCCCGATGGTTATTAATGGTGTCAAGACTATTATTACCTATTGTGCCCTTTGTTGGTGGCCTAAAGTCATCAAACCACGCAATTATCAAACTGAACTCAGTTCAGCGCTTAGCTGTCTATCCATTACAGGGTCCCATGAACTCAGCACCAACTACCTGCTCTAGAAGTCCATGCTGAGCCTTTACCGCCCCTTGATCTTATTATAGAGTGAGGCTAGGTTGGCGGCTTACAGCTGCCGCACAGGGGAACTGGAAGATCCCTACCATTAGAGGTCACTCCAAAAAGTTGAATGTAATTCAGAGTCCCATACTATATGAACTCTGATTAACATGACCACCCTCTATCCTTATGAAAAACCCTTCACACCAGTTGTGAATAGTTTCAATGGGGCACCACCTCAATCTCTGGTGACACTGTATGGATAACAGATGGCTTAAGATGGACTGTGGCTCTGGGAGTGGCATATATGAGCTCATCAAAATATCAAACGTCATTTCCTTTAGGAAAGTATGCCCCCCCCCCCAACAAAAAACCGTGTTTCAGGCAGAAATATTTTGCTATTAATGCCTGTCTAATAGAAATATTAAAAGAATTCCTAATCGAACTTCTATAAATATTTTGACTGACAGCCAAGCTGCCATTAAAGCTCTTGTACATACAAAGTCAACTCCAAGCTTGTCTTGGGTGCTTAAACAAAACCTTCTGACCTTCGTCACTCACAAAGATGTAGCAATCAGATGGGTGCCGGCCATAAGGGATTTGCAGGTAATGAGCAAGCAGACATCCTTTGCAAAAAAGGGGTCTTTGAGACCAATCCTGTGGGCCTGACACCCTGTAGCCATACCGAAGCTATATGCTAAAGGGTGTAATTAAAGATTGGCTCTTTAACCAAATCACCTGCACCACTGGAACAAATCCTCCAGGCATGAGGCACAGTAAACTTATGTTAAAAGGACCCGTCCAAAGTAACTGAGGACCTCCTGAAGTCTCAGCAGAAGGGACCTTAGAACAGTAACTGGATACTGACTGGTCACTGTCCAACCTCGAAAAACATCTCATACCATTGGTATCTTTAAGATAACCCCAGTGTGTAGGCCTTTGTGAAATCGGAAAACTGAAACTGCATCTACATACTTCTGAGATGTGAAGCCTAGCCTTTCAAGGTTCACCAACTTGGTAGCAGCATTCTCTCTAAGTTTGACTCTACCCAATGAATCCTGGTCAAAAAGATCCTAGACCTAGTCGGGAAAAAGGATTATTCTGACTGGACCAATTGAGGGGATTGTACAAAATAGACTTTTCCAGTCGCGTGCAAATGGGGTCTATCTAAGACTCAACCCAATCTTTAATAATAATAATAATAATAAGGAATAAGAAAGTTTTGGTATGTTTATAGAAATTGTTTTGGTGTGTGTTCAAAAGAAGTTTGATGGATTGGAAAGTAATTTTTATTTG
>JACMZG010001908.1:60629955-60662455 GCA_018340805.1 Microvelia longipes
GAAAATAGAAAACAATCACTTAGTACGTAAAATGAAACATCGAAAACTTCCAATTAAGGTAAGTAAAATTAAGTTAATTTAAATTAGGTAAATCACTTTACTTAGTTAGATTTAAACACTAATGAAAATTTTAAACTTTATATTTAGCCAAATTTAACCTTCAGAATTAGAATTAAGAATCAAATTGCAATTGAAAAAAAAAAATTAGTAAATAAAATAAAATTATTAAACAAAAAACCACTTGATTATTTACAGTATATCACTACACTTCGATTGGAAGGGGGCAAATTTTAGAGATAGCCCTTTTCATGACTCCACCATTGGTAAAAACAGAGACAACACGGACTAGATTATCTTCTCCTGGATGCAGTTCAGTTATGCGACCTAACTTCCATTTTAGAGGAGGTAGATTATCTTCCTTTAAAAGCACTATTGTGCCAATCTTCAAATTTGGTGAAGTGGATCGCCATTTAGAACGTTGTTGAAGACTTAGTAGATACTCAGCAGACCAACGCTTCCAGAACTGCTGTGTTAATCTTTGCAAAAGTTGCCACCGAGATAATGTGTTCAGTTTAAGAGGCAGTAAATCAGGTTCAGGTAACGCAGTTAACTCCTCTCCAATTAAGAAGTGACCTGGTGTTAGGGAACTGAGGTCAGTAGGATCGGAAGAGGAAGGAGTAAGAGGACGGGAATTAAGACAGGCTTCTGCCTGAATTAACACAGTATTAAATTTTCGATAGTCAGAGATGCATTACCAATCACACGTTTTAAATGAAATTTCAGAGATTTAACCGAAGCCTCCCATAAGCCTCCATAATTAGGGGCTCGTGGAGGAATAAATATCCAATTAACTTCGCCACGAAGACTCCTCTGATGTTCAGGAGAGTTAAACATCTGATATAGCTCATGTAGCTCATTTCGAGCGCCAATAAAATTCTTAGCATTATCAGAATAAACGTGAGACGGCTTACCCCTACGACCTATAAATCGTCTAAGAGCAGCTAAAAACGCTTGTGTGGTAAGATCACTTACCAACTCTAAATGCACAGCTTTTGTGCTAAAACAAATGAAAACCGCAACGTAAATTTTAAAATAAGGCGCCTTCCGACGTCTCGTTTCACGAACAAACATAGGTCCACAGAAGTCGACACCAGTTCTAAGAAAGGGTCGAGAAGGTTCCACGCGATGAAGTGTAGTTTCCCCATAAGTTGTGTCGAATCTGGAGGATTTACACGAGTGCACTTAACGCACTTATGAACTATTCTTCGCACCTGATCCCTTCCTCGCAGCGGCCAGAACTTCTTTCTAACGGCTGCAAGCAGTGATTGAGGACCGGCGTGTAGCAGTCGAAGGTGCTCCTTACTAATAATCATATCAGTAAAATAATGATTAGACGGTAAAATCCACGGATGTTTTTGATTATGGCTTAAGTTGGAATGAGTTAAACGTCCGCCCACCCTGATCAAATTAAATTCATCAAGGAACGGATTCAGTGATAATAGTTTGCTCTTAGATTTGAGAGGTTTTCTCTGAGCAAGAGCAGCAATTTCTGCTTTAAAACATTCGTTTTGAATAACTCCTATCCAATGACGTAATGCAG
The DNA here is from genome assembly GCA_018340805.1 of Microvelia longipes. Lineage (NCBI taxonomy): Eukaryota > Metazoa > Arthropoda > Insecta > Hemiptera > Veliidae > Microvelia > Microvelia longipes. The sequence goes on from JACMZG010001908.1 coordinate 60,631,556, forward strand.
CTTCAAACTCGGCATCGTCGAATTTAAGCGGTTCAGTAAGCTTAATAGGGAATTTACTAGTTAACGAATTATGTTTGAAACGTAACCAAACAATAGTAATACGCAAAATCTTATTCAGGTCTGAAAATCTGTCAAAATAATTACTTTTGGTAGACGTAACTAACGAAACTGTCTTAACTTCTGGCAGTTCAACAGTTGACAAGTCAAGACCTCGTGGCCAATGGTCTGGAGGCAAGGATAGCCAACCAGGTCCATTCCACCATAGCGAAGAAGAAATTAAGTCAACGTATGTAGCACCTCTCGAAATGCAATCGGCAGGATTTTGCTCCGATCTAATGTGATGCCAGTTCTTAGCATCTGTAATTTCTAGAATTTTCAAAACTCTGTTTGCTACAAAAGTTTTCAGCCGACTATTAGAATTCAACCAACCTAATACGATTGTCGAATCCGTCCATAGATATCCCGTGACGTTAATATCTAGAGCAGCAACCACCTTTTCCCACAACTCTGCCAGCAACACAGCTCCACAAAGCTCTAGTCGTGGAATCGTAGTGGATTTCAATGGTGCAACTCTGGATTTGGAACAAACTAATCTAGTTGAAGTTTCGCCATTATTGTAAGTAGCTCGAAGGTATACACATGCGCCATACGCCACTTCAGAGGCGTCACAAAACCCATGTAGTTCAAGGTGCGATACATCGTGACCCGGAATAATTTTACGAGAGATTTGATAAGAGTTAAGGTTAGAAATATCAGATCTGAATTGATCCCACGATGAGATTAATTCCTCAGGAAGTACCTCATCCCACGAAATTTTCAACTCCCAGGTGCGTTGCATGAATATTTTAGCACGAATAAGAATAGGTGCAACGAGACCTAGCGGGTCAAAAAGTTTACAAATCTCACTCAAAGCTTGACGCTTTGTCACGCTTTTATCACTATCAATTGAGACATTATAACCAAAACAGTCTTGCTGGACTAACCAAACTAGTCCTAAAGTTTTTATACTTTCTTCAGCATCAAAATCTAGAGATTCACTAACCTCCTGATGCTCTAACGGAATAGAATTAATAAACGAAACGGAGTTAGAAGCCCATTTGCGAAGATCTAAACCTGCAGTAGCTAACAGATTATTTAGTTCCTCTTTTACAGCGAAGGCTTCTTCTGTCGATGCAAAACCTGAAAGCATATTATCAACGTAAAAATCTTTTTCTAAGAGCGCAGCAGCTGCAGGATAGCGCTCTCTCTCAATATCTGCAAGTTTGTTCAGACAACGAGTAGCAAGAAATGACGCCGGGGCGGTCCCGTACGTTAGTGTGGTAAGTTGATATTCTACTATATCATCCTTACTGTCATCAAACCAGAAAATACGATGTAAGTCGAACTGATTTGGATTTAACTTAAACATTCGGTACATCTTAGCGATGTCTGCGGAAACGGCGATTTTATGCTTACGAAATCTGACCACAATCGAAAATAAATCTTGTTGGACTACCGGTCCAACCTTTAAACAGTCGTTCAGAGAAAGTCCAGTAGAACTTTTAGTCGACGCGTCAAATACTACCCTCAACTTAGTCGACGAGCTCGCCTCTTTGTGCACCGCATGATGAGGGATGTGATAAGTTATTTTAGAGTCATCGAAAAGTAGTTCATTGGGAACCTTACGCATATGATTCAATTCAATGTACTCTTTCATAAAGGTGTAGTAACGTTCCTTAATTACAGGATATTTGTCCAGTTTTTTCATATTGTAATTAAATCTCTTAAGAGCAACTTCGCGAGTTGACCCTAATCGCTTAAGAGAGTCTTTAAATGGCAAACTTACAACGAACTGACCGCTGTCATCGCGAGTGACAGTATCTTCGAAATGCTTCTCACATTCTCTTTCCTCAGGTGTGAGACTGTAAGTAGCTAACTGAGCGTCCTCAATCTGCCAGAAACGCTCCATCAGGACATCCAAACGATTTTCCTCTAAAGTATTAAGATGACAGGTAGAAACGAAAGATTGTACCCGGTTAACGGCGGAAGTACCAGAAACAATCCAACCTAAAGAAGTACTCTGAAGTACAGTAGTTTCATCTTGAAGTCGAATTTGACCAGATAAGAGTATGTTGAAAAATACATCAGCTCCAACTAATAAATCAATCTTACCAGGACGGTCAAAGTCAGGATCTGCTAGCAGCAAAGAAGGCGGAATATTCAGTTTAGAAATGTCTATAGGAACCTGTGGAATATCCTGAGTAATACGTGGAATGACTAATAAGTTTAAAGACGTAGTATAATCGGAGACGCGAGATTTCATGGTTCCGTGAATTGAAGTCGCAATATTAGTAGATGTCGAATTGATGCCGGAAACATCTATTGATCTTATTTCGTTTAAGACCTAAAGATTGAGCTAGGGATTCAGTTATGTAGTTCGACTGAGATCCAGTATCTAGGAGAGCTCTCGCTGGAATAGCTCTCCCAGTTCGATCGATAATATCAACTAGCGCTGTCGATAAAACAACAATTTTAGAACATAATGACGTAGAAGAATGTGAAACTTGAGATGAAGTTGCCGCCAAATTAGTTTGATTGCTAGATGAAGTGTACGTAGCGTTATTTCCAGAACTCATATTTTGACCAGAAGACTGACCAGAACACAAAAGAGAGTTATGTCGATTTTTACAATACCGGCATGACGAAAACCGGCATTTCTTGACGTCATGTCCCTGAAGAAGACAATTTTCGCAAAGTTTATGATCTTTAACTAATCTTTGCTTATCCGAAAGCGAAAGATCTTTAAACTCTCTGCACGCAAATATGGAATGCTCTTTCGATGAGCATTTTTGACAATAACGTTTGCGTTGGTCACCCGAAAAAGTAGAATGTAGTGTTGACCTACGCTGATTAAAAGACGATGACGTTTTAGACATTGAAGACAAGTGCCTGTTATCAGCTGAATGATAGGAAGTTTTAGGTTTGGACGGTCGATTAAATTCCATTGCTTCTAAGACTTGAACCTTATGTTCCAAAAATTCTTGTAAAGCTTTAAGTGTAGGTATATCGGATGTTAACGAATTCTCCCATTCCTTTAACGTAACGTAATCTAATTTAGTTGTAATTAAATGTATAACCAAGACATCCCACTGATCAGTAGGCTGACCTAATGCTTGCAACGCGTTTATATGTTTAGCAAGACCTTCAAGTATTACTCTTAAAGAGGCATACGATTGCTTTTCAGCCTTAGCAATATCGAATAATGAGCTAACATGTTTCATGGTAATCATTCTTTGATTTTGATACCGCTTTGTAAGTAATCCCCACGCAACATCATAATTATCCGCAGAGGTTGTCAAGTTTGCGATTAACTGAGCAGGCTCTTTAAGTAAGAAGGACCTAAGATAAAGAAATTTTTGAATTTTATCTAAATTCTTGTCATTATGCACCAACGATAAATATGTGTCGTTGAAGGTAACCCATTTTTCAAAATCCCCATCGAAAGGAACAATTTTTAAAACAGGTAAACGCAAAGAACTAAGTTGCTTATTAGAAGAATCTGTGTTAGGTTTACAATCAACTTCCTCAGTCTCGGGAGTAAACTGATCAATTAAAGACTGAATATTTGCTGCTAAGTTGCAATAGGTTTCCTCGAAATTTTGAGAGGCATCTTCGATCTCATCAAAATCTGTAATTTCTTCGTAACTATCCCAACAACGTTGTAGAATAGTCAAACGGCTTCGTAAATTATGAATTCCCTCATCGGCATTAAAATTATCAACATATATTTTAATCCTGTTAAGTCGAACCTGTAGATTTTTCAAAACTGTAGCATTGCTTACAATAGAGTTGCTATTACTTCCCGCACCTGTGCTGTTACCCTTTGAACTCCTTTTAGGACCCATGTTGTAAAATAAAATCGAAAAATACGCGAGACAATAGATTCAAATACGAAATAATATAGAATGTAAATTACAAACGAAATCGCAAGCTAAAACAACATAAAAAAACAAATATGCAATAATAACCTTAGAATTAAAATCGTATTTCAAACTAAGACTAATAAATAAAATATTTAAGATATGAAAAATATTAATGTAGAAAAATAATTTTAACGGACTATAATGAACTTAAAAATCATCAAAAAACAAATTATCAATGAAAAGAATTGTCAAATATTCCTAACATCAACAAAATATATTTTAGAAATAAAAAGATTTTAAAAATAATTTTATGCTCTTCTTTGTCTAATTTAAAATTAAGTTTTAAAACAGTATAAAAGCTTTTATAAAATGAATTACTTTTTAAAAAGTTTTAATAAAGATAAGATAAGGGTATAAACGTTATTGACAGGATGTGGAGTGGATAGTAAGCGATAAAGGAACGAATGAGATAAGATAAAGGATTGGAACGTCTCACCAGAGTGTTTGATGTAGAAGGGATGCCGAATCCTCTGTAGCGAAGTGCCGGTACCGACGGAACGATAGGTTAGGTTGAGAGCTGGGTAGACCTGCGCGGCAGCCACGTGACGACGCGAAGCCAACCTCGGTAAGCTTGGCGAGAAACGAATACGAAAAGAGCGGAGATCTTGTAACTTCGCGCCAAAACAAGCGATTATTTTTCACGTTGTAACATGGAGAATACGTAAAACCACTAGTAAATTTGGACATAAACTTTGCCAATTTACAATTATTATTAATTTCACAATACAATATGTGTTAACATAAAGTTTAAGTTATTGATAAATTATCCATAAAACGAAACACAAATTAATAAAATTTCCTTGCACATTTATTATATTATAAATTGATGAAACAACTATTTAATTAATCCATTAAATAAACATACGTAATTGAATAGGAATAAATACGAAATTAATTATGATTACAACGTTTACCTTGTATCATTGACGAAAATACGAAATATTCATTAAAATAAACAAACCACTTTTTACACACCAACAAAAACGAATAATACGAATCCGGCTCGAAGGACCAAAACATGTAGGCGCTGGTATGGTAAAATTGGTGGATAAACGCAAATAAAAAACGAATTGAATTAATAACTATAATTCGATATAAAACGAAAATGGACTGTATATGTAGCGAACATTATGAGTTTCTATCAGAGACTAAAAATTAGATCGTACAACAGTAAGAGTGGGAGAAACCCTTCGAGGCGGTACAATGAAGAGGGATTCATGATTCTACTGACACTGTGAACTACAGAAAACGTATATAGCTACGAAACTAAACGAAAAGACGCACAATACTCAACAATTATTTTAGTTACAATTATTATTTACAAAATATAAATGCATTAAATAAGACCAATTTAGTTTATTTTGTTATTTCTTTATTATTTATTAATCTTAATATTTATTAAATTAAGATCTAATTTTAGTGGGATGCAATTAAAATAAAATAATTATTACATCCCTTGGCTAATAACAAAATTACATCGCGGTGTATCAAATAAAAGTATCTATCATATCTTGATCCTAGTAATAAAATAATTCATGAATTATTCTATATATGACCTCAGTAATAACCTTTACAATTATATTATATAAATGATGATTAAACCTTAATATATTTTTAATGTGTTCGTTGATTATGAATATGATTATATTAATATTACTTGATTTCGTCAAAATGTCAAAATATTAGAATAATTATTGTGGAAGGTCTGGACTGAAATAATATTAGTATAGGGACTAGACTATTCGGGTTTGTAACGAATTCATTTTGTTACCAATGGTTTTGTTACCAATTGATTGATAAACCAATTAGTTTTTTTACCAATGGTTTTGTCACCAATTAATTGATTAACCAATTAGTTTTTTCACCAATGGTTTTGTTACCAGTTAATTGATTAACCAATTAGTTTAGTTACCAATGATTTTGTTACCAATTAGTTTATTAACCAATTAGTTTTTTTACCAATGGTTTTGTTACCAATTAGTTTATTAACCAATTAGTTTTTTTACCAATAGTTTTGTTACTATGGTTTTGTTATCAAGGTTTTGTTACCTATGTTTTGTTATCATGGTTTGTTACCTATGGTTTTGTTATCAATGGTTTTGTTACCTATGGTTGTTATCAATGGTTTTGTTACCTATGGTCTTGTTATAAAGGGTTTTGTTACCTATGGTGTTGTTATCAATAGTTTTGTTACCTATGGTCTTGTTATCAATGGTTTTGTTACCTATGGTCTTGTTATCAATGGTTTTGTTACCTATGGTCTTGTTATCAATGGTTTTGTTACCTATGGTTTTGTTATCAATGGTTTTGTTACCTATGGTCTTGTTATCAATGGTTTGTTATCTATGGTCTTATCAACGGTTTTGTTATCTATGGTCTTGTTATCCATGGTTTTGTTACCTATGGTCTTCTTATCAATGGTTTTGTTGTCAACTGTAATCAGTTAACAGTCTGCTAAAAGCTAGTGATGGAAGTGTTCATAGTTTGTCATTAGTTTCATTAATTACAGAATAGTTCAGTATTTAGAGGGAATTGCAAGGAACTGTCAATTTTAAAGATCACAGAATTTTTAATAGAGAAATGGTCTGAGACATATTATTATTATAGACACATAGATATATTAGATGTAGAGATGTAATTATTAGAGAGGCCCTATCGGCTGCAATATGAAACATCAAAAAAGTAATCTGACCACCTTAAAACAACATCATAAATTAAAGTAACTTATAAAATAATAAGAACCTTTATAATGCAATAAAACATACGAATAACTTATAATAATCTTAATTCATTCAAGAATAATGTTGCAATGGGGTTGCCCCCTAGAGCCCCCAAAAAGATGTTTCACGCCTCTCAAAGTATTAAGATAGGGTACGGCCACTCTTAAAGTTGTCTGTCTGTATTTGTGTGTGTCTGTTATCATCGTAGCTCCTAGTGTATTTATGCTAAAGGATGGTTCAAACTTTTTACAAAAATCAGTTTACCGCTGTAGTTGTGCTATTCGGAAAATATTTTTTATGACGTCTTAACCCGCAATGATGAATCAGCAAAAATTTCGAAAAATCATAAAACGCGGAAAAGTTATGCGATCGGATTGAGATTTGGCACGCATGTAGCCATGTACAAGACTAAAACATTTGCTAAGTTTCATCTCATTCTCAGCATTAGTTCAATTTTTATTAAATGACTTGTGTACGGTTTTTAAAAAATTGGAAAAATCGGAAAACAATCCAATTGAGTTAAAATTTTGTACAACTATATACCTTGATGTAATAAATAATAATTAGAATTAAATAATTAGATATCTTGTCGACCCAATAATAATCGTAATTTTAATGTGAATATTTTTTAAAATCTTTTGAATTTCATCTTACGATATATGGTAGGTCGGTAGGTGTTTGTATGATCAGAATAATACCTCGTCAGTGCCTAAAAAGTTTGGTCATGCATCAGGGTTGGAGTTCTCTACATCATGATCCGTCGGATTAGTCATGTGTCCCGTCACTGTCAATTGCCCAGCGATTCACGGGACAATTATTTCGCAAATTTCATCACTCTATTGGATTACTTTTTTTTAGTATTTGAGTTAGTTTGTTACTTTGTTAACTGTGGAAGGTGAGTATGCAATATGTGCAATCACGAACAAGGTAAGTGATAAACAAATGTTTGTTTTATTCAGGGTAGGTAGGTGGGGGTAGAAGTAACCCCGGTCTTAAGGCAGATAAGTTTCCGGTATATGCATTATTACCTGAGCAATATCATCACAACATGTTATTTAATGTTTCCTAATATTTCAAATAAGAAATAAGCATATTTATCCCATCCACAATGCCCGGCACAGCATTATTCGATCTCGTTTGAAGCTTAGTATATGCTGACTTTTACCTGATTTTGATGCAATTAGCAAAATTAAGTTAGACTTTCACAAGCCAAATAAAAAATAATAATCCGTTCGAGAAACAGAGTGTTCACAAAAATCCGCTATAAATATATACGTACATGCATGATGGACCCAGAGATCATGGATTCGCCGTTTCTTTTAGATTTTTCAAAAGAAATACACATACTTATCTTATAGGTTATACAAAACTACGGTCATCCATCCAAAAGCGCCACCGCAGAGCGCATTTCTTTAGAAAATTCAGAAATATTAAGCTATAAGTAATAATGACATACACATATCACGGTTTTTAACGTATTGACTACGGACTGCTTTAATTTGATTCGCCGCTAGAAATAATACATTTATACTTACATAAACAGACACACAAATGCATACACACAGACAATATATATATATGTATATATATTATATTATATATATATATAATATATATATATATATATTATATATATATATTAATATATATATTATATATATATATATTTATATTATATATATATATATATATATATATATATATATATATATATATATATATATTATATATATAATATATATATATATATATATATTTATATTTATATATAATACAAAGAATTATGCGCTTCTGTATCGTAACGATTCAACTTGGTGCCTTCAATCCTGAGGATACTAGAGGATGAGTCAAAATTGGATTTTGTTTGACAGCCCTAATAAAAAGAATAAGAGGGAGCGATACTGTAATGAGATTCACTCCTGTGACCGCTAGACTTCGCCTGGTGCTTAGCTCAGATTTGGCCTACGTTTGGTAGAAGCTTACGATACTACTTAGTCTGGTTTAAAAAAAGTCTTTGAAACCAGATCCTTTAACACCTTACCTTATTATATCACATGGAAAACCATTACATTACAATTATTCTTAATACGAATATACAGTGTTGAATAGCAGGCGTTGAATATGTCGTACAATAAATTTAACTAATCTAATTACTGAACGTCCAACGCAACAATAAAAACTTCATAAAATCTGTTTAAAAATGAAAGTCATTGTTGGATCCATATTTTGACAATCTTGTGGACGACTTCAATGAGGAACCAACATGTTGTCGTTCACACAAAGGGGATAATTTTCACTCGTTATAAACATGACAAATATTGAGAAGACAGTCAGTACCCAGTTTCAGGACCTTGTAAACCCGAGAGAATAAAGCTGAGTAGTTTTTAAAAGATCTGTTACGCTCTCTTAAGGATCATTGTAATAACTTTTCTTGAATAGTTTAAAATGATAAAAAGTTTTTATTCTGATTGAAGTTAAACTTTTTTATTATAGTTTTTGAATAAGTTTATTTTTGTTAAGCGAATTTTTTTGGGGGCAATGAGCAAATGAGAAGTTGGAAACTTGTTTCGGAGTGACATGCAGTTCTTTATGCGCTTTAATGTGCCACCTTTAACAAATTTAAATAAATAAATAAGTCTTTATTTGCTTGGGTGTACATAATGTAAAAAAAACAATTATGACAAAAGCATACGTCATTACAAAATAAGTAAAATAATCATTAAAAACTATTTAAAATTTTATACATTCTAGTGAAACTAATTTAAGAAAAAAAAAATACATAATAAAATATAAGAGACAAACAAGACGACAAGACAAACATGACTAGATAGTAATAGTAATGGTTTTTAGAGACATGTACTCAGTAATATTATAAAAAGGATTCTTTAATAAGAATTCCTTTAACTGCTTTTTAAAACTCTTTAAAGGTAACTTTTGACTAGTATAATCTAACTTATTAAATAACTTAATACCTAACACTGAATGCCCAACTTGGGACTTATTTAGCCTGTGCATTGGTACTGGCAGCAAATTTGGACCTAGTACTATAACTATGATTGACTTTATTTTTCAAATTATATGTACAAATCACAAAAAACAGAATAGTTGGTTTATATGGATGGATCACTGTGAACATCCAGCTGGTCTGCCGTGTGCGCGTATTTGATCTTGTGAACAAGGTATTTGCCAAAGGGCTTAAGTAAGTTGGATGAACCTAATAACGTCCAAAAATAAAGTTATATGTCAAGAAGAAATGTCCCACAGTAATACTGTAGTTTGAATGTTTAAATACCTATGTTTGTATTTGTCACCCTCTGCAGCTCAAAGCGTAATTTTTAAGTAATAAGGTAAGTCTTATTTTGATTCTTTTGTAATATAATGTATTTTGTTATAATAAATAATAATATCATGAAAATTATTATTTAGGTCTGCAAACCGAGCGAATTTTCTTTGAAATGAATCAAAGAAAATTCTTGCTTAAATGCATTTCTTGTTTATCAACAAATTTCTGCTTAAGTTTTTGATATATATTTTAATTAACCTATGCAACAGTGTCAAAACTTGTCATTTAAGTTTTTACTTTTCCTCATTTATACCGTAGGTATATAGAATAGGTATTGTGTTTGCAAAAAAAAGTCGAAACCGGGATGAAACCGAAATTATCCGTTTCAGGCGTTTTTAAGGCCTCCTGAATGTTTTTCTCAAAGTTGTCTGTGTGTGTGTGTGTGAAAACCTAGCCTAAATTAACGAGGAAAGCTCATAAATTCAATTATTAGAGCTATTGCAAAATATAATTAGCTTTTAATAGATAGTATCTACAATATGAGAAAAAGCTACCTATGAGGAAAATAGCGATTAGCTAGCAAGCGCTAATTCACAGAAGATAGTTTAATTTAATATCTATGATACCACTCATTTTTAAAAACTACCGATTGATGTATATACAGCAATTCGTATCAGAAAATAAGGTAGCAAACATATATTTCTTGAACAAAACAAAATAAACCCAAGTTTCGTTTTGAAAATTACTAAAAGCAACTGTAAAATATAATACTATACCTGAATAGTTCCGGTATAGCTTTGAAAATTCGCTAGTCTTAAACCTCCGAAGGGTTTTTTTATTCTTTTGTTCACTTTTTCCTAATATTTTAACATGCGTATAACAATGATATCTGAATATCGTATGAAAGACAAGTTTTCTGGCGTTACCTACATAAAAAACTTCAATATAAACGTGTCAAAGTGTCAGGTAAGTAGTCCAATACATCTTTGTTATATTTTATCTGTAATATATATGTCATTCTACAAACCAAGCGTCAGCTAGAAAACGTAAAACCTAAACTTAAAGAACACTAAAATAGTTTAGCAACTATACACTTTTGATTTACTTATTAAAATACACTTAAAACTAATGGCAATTACAAAACATATAAATTATTTTGTGCTACATAATTAAAAAGTTTGAAATAGTGGTCCAAAAAACATCTTTTGAGTTTAGTGACCATGAAATTAAGTCATCAGATTTGATAACATTTTTTTTATTATTATTCTATTATAAAATCAATAAAATATAAAAATATCATAAGATAATCGTATTAAAGATTTCATGCAATCTATTTTATTGACACTGTCTTCTTTCAAGATTTAGAAAGAAAATAAAAATAATTGAATGTTTGTATGAGCATAAAATTAAAACATCTACATTTTGGACCTACAGTTACACCCAGACGTAAGGCACCAGCTTTAAGTCGTTGGCCGATCAAATTAAGCTTTTGACTCTGGTTCTTAGATATTGACTTCAAGTTCTAAGCCATTGTTCTCTAGTTCCTAGTCATTATTCCTTAGGTCTAAGTTATTGGCCTCTAGTTCTAGGTTTAGAATTAAACATTCATATAATTATGAACTTATGAAATATTAATTCCATAATATAAGCCCTATTTTCAACTTCTAAAATTCAAGTATTCAAATATTTTTAATGTTTAAATAAATAAATAACACCTTTATTAATTTCTTTTACAAAGGAATCAAAATATAAAGATGAAATTGAGCTCCAGTGGAGTCGTTCAGTATGGGTGAAAGAAAAGAGTCTCTCCACAAAAATATTTTATTGGCAAAGCGCTTTCAACCTAGCATGAGGCCATCATCAGTGCCTGTGCAAACAAGTCAAAAAACTAAAACTAATCAATCAAATAAAACAAATCAAATAAAGTAACATAAATACAAAAACAATTGTACTTATGTTACTTTATTGTTTTATTTGGTTGACTTGTTTGTACAGGCACTGATGATGGCCTCATGTTAGGTTGAAAGCGCTTTGCCAATAAAATATTTTGTGGAGAGCATCTTTTCTTTCACCCATTAGAAAATATAAAAATTGGTAAAAAACAAGAATAGAAAATAAAAGGGGCATGGCTCAGCAATTTAAGACATTAACGGTAAAAATTTATATCGATTTTCAATGACCATGATTTCTGTAATAACTGTTTTTAATTTAAACTGCTTACAATTAGTTAATATTTAGCTTACAAACAGATTAATTAATTAAACTGTTTACAAATTAATTAAACTCGATACAATTTAACTGTTAACTGTTCATAAACAGAAACTCTCCATTGCATTGTTTAAACCAAAACATTTGTAAATGTTTTATAATTTTTACAAAATATCAAAGGTTTACGAATAAACTTTTTGATATTTTTTTTTTGATACTAGCCTTTTTCATGATACTAGCTATGTATTGACTCCAACCCTACGCTCTGGATGTCCATTGTAGGGTTGTAATTTTTATGGTTAAATATTTGTAATCATATTGTATGTTTTTATTAAAAATAAAGTATTTAAAAAAAACTTATTTTCGTTACCATTTTATACAAATATAAATATGATAACAATAATAAATAAAAATATAATAAATAAAGCATAAAAATATAAAAATAAAGTATTAAGTTAATAATATAAACATACATCATTTAGAACTACTCTCGCACAATTATATTGTGTCAATTATACATTTTATATAACAGTTTGAGTAAAAGAAACTCACAAAAATGATGTTAGTTCTTTATAATTAAATTTTATTAATTTTATAAAATAAATTATTTTATACATTATTTATATTATTATGACTACTCGTTTTACAAGATATCTTCATTAAAGTCTTTTAATTTAGGCTTGCTCCTCGTTGATAAGAACAAATTGCCGGGATGAACTTAAAAGCTTACGTTTAAGTATTTAAAAACAAAATTCATACCCACACTGAATCACCTTTGTTCATTGCTACAATTCATAGATAAAAATATAAAATTATGTAAGGTGATTTAAATTAATTAAAAATCAAGGAAAATGTTTTTTTCTTAAATTGGATTAATATGACAGATAAAAATGAAAATGAATACGGAGGAGGAACTCAGATGGGAGGAAGGAGGTAGAGGTGGCGACGACCTTGCCTTCCATCCCAGGGCCCGCCACTGACTCAGTTCGCCACTTTATACCCTCTTATCATTCCGATTTGTTTCATGACAACATAATAACGGGAGAAAAACACGCATTTCGTAAACACCAAATATATGTGCGGAAATGATAACAAAATTAATTATTCTCTTAATTATAAAATGTGTAAATGGACAATCGATTTTCGAAAATATACTTGACGATTATCGAGAAGCCATGGAAATACCGGCCGGAATGACGCGAGACACCAAGTCTTTCAATCAAGAGTACGATTTTATTGTAATCGGTGCTGGTTCGGGAGGATGTGTGGTTACTAACAGGCTAACTGAAAATCCGGACTGGAGCGTATTACTCTTGGAAGCTGGTAAAGAAGAGATACTTCTAACCGATGTACCACTGTTAGTGTCTTATATTTTGAATACTGGGTATAATTGGGGTTACAGAACAGAGAAAACACCAGGAATATGTAAGGGCATGGACGATAATAGGTGTTCATGGCCCAGAGGGAAAGCTGTTGGAGGCACATCAGTCATCAACTACATGGTGTACACTCGAGGGTTCGATGGTGATTACGATGAATGGGCAGCGGCTGGTAACACTGGTTGGAATAGTTCTGAAATCAAGCAATATTTCTTAAAATACGAAAATATGAAAGTGCCAACATTAATAAATTCAGCAGATTATTCTGTAGGTGGATTAGTAGATATTGAGAGACCAACGTGGAGAACGCCATTAGCTGCTGCTTACCTTCGAGCAGGCAAATCATTAGGATATCCTACAGGTGATAAAATAGGAGGATTAACACCGAAAGGATTTTCTTACGTTTTAGCAACCACGCGACAAGGCTCGCGACTAAGCGCATCCAAAGCTTTTTTAAGACCAATCAGGGATCGCCCTAACTTATCAGTTTCTAAAAAGTCGAGAGTAACCAAAATCCTGATAGATCCAGAATCTAAAACAGCTTATGGTGTTGAATTTGTTAAGAATAAAAAATTATACAGGGTTAGAGCGAGGAAAGAAGTCATACTATCAGCTGGTACCATCAATTCAGCTCAACTACTAATGTTGTCGGGAGTTGGACCGAAAGATCATTTAGAAGAAATGGGAATCAAAGTTATTAAGGATTCAAATGTAGGTCAGAACATGCAAGACCATGTATCCATGATGGGATTAGCTTTCATGATTAATTCATCATTATCTATTATAGAAGAGAGATATAGAAATCCAGCATATGCTGTAAATTATTTACTGTTCGGTCGAGGGCCGTACACCCTACCAGGAGGTGCGGAAGCGTTCGCATTTATAGACACTAAATTAAATAAAAACGCACCGACACCGGATATGGAGTTGGTTTTCGGACCCGGGGCGTTAACTGGGGACAGTGGTGGCTCTATCAGACAAAGTTTTCATATAAATAAAACATTTTTTGAAAACTCCTACGGGCCGTATATGGGGCGCGATGCTTTCGGTATAGTGCCTGTGTTGCTCAAACCAAAGAGTAAAGGATACATCAAGTTGAGGTCTAAGAATCCGCTCCATTGGCCTCTGCTTTACCCAAACTACTACAGTGAGAAAGAAGATTTGGAACGAATGGTCGATGGGATTAAGAAGGTACGTTGTCAACGAAAGTTTAATACAAATTTATAATAACATTTTTATGCTTTGAAAAAATAATTTTCTCCTAACTCTAGGGGTAGCCGAGATAAGGGGAATGGTCAAAAATATGCCATTAACACAATTTGGGGGATTCCATTAAAGAGAGGGGTAAAGAAAATTTTAAGGGTTAATTAAATTGTTATAAATTTGTATCTAGGGTTTTTTTACACACTATATTAGGGGTTTAAACACTGCCTAGTTTTTAACAGTAGTTAAAAACTGCATAAAAGAAGGAATTTACGATAGGAAGCAATGCGGAAAAAATGATTTACCTAATTGGACTTATATAACTATGAAATTATATAAGACCAATCATGTTGCTTTCATTTAAGTAATACATACAACAATAGAAGTCAGATTATATATCAAAAAATCAACATTGATAATATTGATGTCTTTCAAACAATAAATTTTTCTAAGTTAAAATTTTTTTAATGGAACACCATTATTTCTAATATATCATTAAATGAAAATTATAAAAAAATGTAAACCTTAAGAAAACAATAAGTACATTCGGATTTTCCAAAGTATCATTATCTATGAATGCAAATTTTAATGATCTTCTGAATATATTTTACTAAGTACTAGTATATTTCACAATTTTGTATGTTAGGTGTTGCTTAATGACTTGTTATAAGGAAAAATATTGTTCCTCATAACAAATTTTCCTTTTAACTATTACAAAATTGAATAGGAACAAAAATAAAACAATTTGACCTTTCTATAGACTGTTGTATTAAATTGTAAACAAATTTAAGACTTGCTTTTGTATACTAAAGTAATAATAAGCCAAAGGAAAAGTAAAAATTTTACAACGAAAAATTTGAAGAATGAAAATCTACTACTAACGAAATAGTCTGATACAACCATAACAGTCGCAATTATAACCTCATGTGCCAACTATATTTGTGGTTCCTACGATACAGATTTTGTTTTATTACAATACAATTACCTTAAAATAAACTTAGTAAAACATTACTGAATTCAATAGAATTACGTTGTAATTCTATTGAATTCTACACGTTTATAACGTTGTAGAAAAACGTTATAATTATAAAATAAATTAATATTTACTATAGTAAATATTAAGGACTGCACTCTTCATTAATCTTAATTGTATATAAATATTATATAGAATTTCAGCCTAAGAAATTTACTCTGTTATAACTTAGAGCTATAGGTTATAGAAAAGCATTTCCCAGCACTACTTAATTCAATCAAACCCTCTATTAAATAAGAATTATCTTTTTGGTGCATTTTTAATTTTCCTCATTTCTACCGTAGATATATAGAAAAAGTATTGTATTTGTACTAAAAAACAGAAATCGTCATATCCTAAAAATTATCCGTTTCCGGTGTTTTTAAGACCTTCTGAGTGGTTTTTAAAAATTAGTATGTCTGTGTGTGTGTGTGTTATTATCGAAGCTCTCTGTGTAGAGAGTTAAACTTGGTACAAAAATATGTCTTTATAGGTCTAGTTGTGCTACTCGGAAATAATTTTTCATGACGTTATTAACTGGGAAAAATAACTTTTTGGACAAAAATGTCGAAAATTCATTAAACACGAAAAAATGTTTTGATCGATTTGAAATTAAGCACAAAACTAGGACCAAATAATTAAATAAGCTTTCGACTAAAAGTTAGTCATCATCAGAGTTTAACAATATAAAATATAAAATAAAGAAACAATTTTACACACTACTTCATATTGCACCTTGGTATGGTTTGGTTATTAATTTTTCACCAAACCATACCTAGGTGCAATATGAAGTAGTTTATAACATTGTTTCTTTATTTTATATTTTTTATATTGTTAAACTCTGATGATGACCAATTTTTAGTCGAAAGCTTAGTTAATTATTATATATTAAAAAATAAAGGACTTTAGTGAAATTAATCTGTTTTATTTAAATCAATTACATTTACGTTTAATTTATAACAAAAATAATAAGGTTTTGATGAAGACCTCATATATAGGACCAAATAATTGCCTGCAAAGTTTTATTTCATAATTAGCATTTGTTCATTATAACTTGAAGACATTGTTTAAAAAATCAAAAAAATACTCCAATTGAGCTGATATCTGGTATAAGTGTATTCCTTTACTAAGTTACAATTTAATTTTTGATATAACTTTTTTCTACACTATGGTAATTTTGAAAATTTACGATGGATTTAATATTTCCGCTGTTTTTATGAATAGCACGATAAACCTTCTCCCTCTAATGTGCTTTGATCCTAATCGATTCCAATAATAATCAATCTCTCATTAAGCGTGGTTGCAATTAGCCCCAAGTAGTAGAAGCTGCAAGTTGGTGACAAAAAACTTTTATAAATGTAATAATAAAGAAACCAAATCTACAATTACATTGAAATAAAGTTACGTTAAGTGCAACACTGCCTAGAGCTACGAGATAAATATATTAATGAAAGGTTTAGTCAACTATTCATTTTACTATAGAATGATTTACTATCGAAAGATTTACTATCGATCCCATTTACATATTTAAATTAAAAACAACAACAGTTATTTAGCACGAGGGATATTTTTGGAACCAAATACAGGACGACCTTAATACACTTATCTGTTTATATTATTAACGAAAAGGTTACTATACTTGTATTTAACCTAAATACAAATTTAACCTAAATATATACAAAATAAAATTAAATCAATTAATGAAAAAGTTTTTTTTTGTAGACTTGTAAAAAAATAAATAAAACCAGATTAATTACACAAAAGTCCTATATTTCTTAATGTATAATATTTAACTAAGCTTTCGACTAAAAATTAGTTATCATCAGAGTTTAACAATATAAAATATGAAATAAAGAAACAATTTTACAAACTAATTCATATTGCACCTTGGTATAGTTTGGTTATTAATTTTTCACCAAACCATACCTAGGTGCAATATGAAGTAGTTTATATCATTGTTTCTTTATTTCATATTTTATATTGTTAAACTCTAATGATGACTAATTTTTAGTCGAAAGCTTAGTTAATTATTATATATTAAAAAAATATAGTACTTTTGTGTAATTAATCTGGTTTTATTTATTTTTTTACAAGTCCACAAAAAAACTTTTTCATTAATTGATTTTTCAGAAATTTAAAATTAAGTAAACTTCAATTTAGGGAAGTGTTATTTTACAGTTCAACCTTAAGTCTGTTAAACTGCGATTTATGACAGAAGTGCACTTTACACCATTCAAATAAAGTTATAAAGAAAAAAAAGCTTTACCTAAGTTAAAAATGGCCCAAATAATACAAATAATATTGTATTTAGCATCCTGAATACAATAGTATTTAGCATTATAATTAAATTTCATAAAGCAGACCTCTATTATTACTTTCCTAAACCTAGAAGTCTTCTATACCCCCCCCCCTCACTTTCTCAAGTGTATATACTATGGTAAGCACAGAACCAAATCTGAACAATAGTATGTGGCATGTTGATCAAAGCTTTATTATGCACTAACCCTTTCATTAACCTTATATCCCAAGATCCTTTTTGACACCTTCCTTTTCTCCATGTATTATCAACCATACGTAAAAAATGACACGTTATCAAATTTCTGAAACTTTGCCTTGAGACAGTATTAAGCATACCCAAAAAAATCACAACCTTTCAACAAATACGTCTCCCCACCCTTCAAGTAAAATATAACTTTATAAAATATTAAATGGACTCATCACAATGGTTGACTCTCAATTAAACATTTCTTTAAAATTATCTTACATTCATGGTCTTTGCTGTATATACTTTTTAGTAAATTATTCAAAAACGAAAATCGACTCATCAACTTGTCGACATAAAAATAGTAGAGGAAAGGGATGATCGATCGAAATAAACATTCTATAAAATTATATAACATTAGAAATAGCAAAAAATAAAAATTAAAAATAATATTATTTTACTATAACAAAACACAATTAAATAATTTAAACAAATATAAATAATTTATACCCGTTTTCAATGTATTTTTTTTTAATTTATGTAACTTTTAATAATGAAAAATTAAGATGCACTGAGAGTTGCCACAATGGCATTAAATTAGCGTTAATGACTATCAGTACATATAAAATTATTTTAAAGCAACTAATTAGCTTCTTTTTGGTAGCATTATCATTTCAAAAAAGAATATTAGTATTAATTGTAACTTACTATTCTAATAATGAAGGCTTTGAGCACTTCGTACGATGTAAAGACTTATTTACATTACGATCTTATATTGAATTGAAAATCATTGGAAATTTTGAAAAAGAACAGAAATGAATAAATAACAACTCCTTCATAAAATTATTGTATTTATTTTTTACAAAATTTCCTTTGATAAGTAATCGCTAATGATTTAGTTCGCATGGCAGGAGTTGAACCGGGAAATGTGCATGCATTCATACACAGACACACACACATATATTTTATATATATTATATATATATATATATATAATATATATATATATATATATATATATATATATATATATTATATATCGCTATAAGACCGCCAAAGTAGCGGTCTAAATTAGTCTAAAGCCAATATTATACCTCCCAATTTACTTTCTTCTATTTTTTCGCAAAATTCGGTGTTGCATGCAACACCACCAAAAAGAAGTTTCCTTTACTCAAATTAAGTACCCTAAGTTTTTTCGTTGTTTATATGTTCGTTGATTATAAATTTAAGAGGGGGGAGAGACTTTTGATCCTCCCTGTTTATTGCGGATCATCCTTGCGGATTTTTATGTACGTAATTCTTTAGGAACAAAATCAACCTTAGAGGAAAGAAAAACGCTAATTGAAACAAGGTTGTAGTGACATCATTTGGTTTACTTATCAATTTTAACCGAAATTTAAACCGCGAACAATGATAAACCGCTGAAGGTGACCAAAGACAAATTAGTGGTTTAAACAAGAATTTTGTATATTAACAAAAGAAGGTCAGTTTAATTGTTATTACAATAATCTTATTTGATACTACAGAGTTTTGCAAAGCATGAATAATTGACACAATATAATTGTGCGAGAGTCACTTAGGGAATGTAACAAGCAAACTCATTAAGCGTGTGTCATTAAGTGCAAATTTGAGCACTGTTCCATCAATTGACATTCGTCATTACTGATGTCTCGACAATTTCATGTCTCATTCTGCTTATTTATGTCTACTTATCAGAGCGCCAACATAGCCTAAACTCACTCACATTTCGAAGAACATGTAGAATAGTATTTACCAGAGACGTAAATAGAATAGAGAGAATGGTTTCGAAGGATGTATGTTTTGCTTTCCTAGTATGATGACGGTTGAGAGAGCACCGCTCGTATCTAGTAAATATTTCACTCTATGTTCTTCGGAATAATTTTAATTGAAGGTAAAAGTGAGTTCAGGCTCTGTCGGCTACGAAACAAAGTAGATAATAACATTATGTCGAGCCATCAATAATGACGAACTTCAAATGATGGAACAGTTCAACAATGTAACATGGTTTGTTGCTGGAAACATTACATTTCCTTAGTGTCTCTCGTGGAACTATATTGTGTTTTTATTATTCTTCCACAACTGATGTAGATTTATTCTACGAATGTGGGAAAATGATCTAAGTTGTATTAATCATGATACGTATGACTGTCTGTGTGTGTGGATGTAAATGAGAGTGGAAACATGGCACAAAATTTAAACTGTAGGTCTAGTTAAAGATCAATATTTTCAACAATGAATGCATACAATTACCTGGTTGACACAATATAATTGTGCGAGAGACACCAAGGAAATGTAACAGCTAAATGCAATGCTACATCTGGGAACTGTTCCAACATTCGACATTCGTCATACTTGATGGCTCGACATAATGTCATGTCCCACTCTGTTTCGTTACGTCTAACTCATCAGGGCGCCGACAGAGCCTGAACTCACTCTGACCTTCAATTATGACTAATGTCGAATGATGGAACAGTTCCCAGATGTAGCATTGCATTTTGCTTGTTACATTTCCTTGGTGTCTCTCGCACAATTATATTGTGTCAACTATTCATGTTTTGCAAAACTCGGTAGTATCAAAATGATATAAATTACCTGGTGATAACAACTAAAATGTGATAAAATATTGCACACAAATACACTTGTTCAACATTATAACCGTATAAAGATTGAAGTGCTAATCGCTTCTAACACATATGGGCTAATTTACTAGTAATGACTCAATTTATATAAACTAGTTTTTACCACAAATTAGATTAAAATGATGTCTTAAACTATTAAATAATAAATAATAGTATAAAATAAATCATACTTTTATTATTAATATACATTATGAAACTTCATAAAGCATTAATCTAATTTAAGAAGATTGTTTCTAAACTGTATTAAAATAGAAGATGCAGGCAAGCAAATCTCATATATTCTATAATAAATTCAATTGTTTTTTTACGCGTTCAACCTGAGGTCAGGGGGAAAATAGGGACAATATTTGGTTCAGCTTAAATCAGGGAAGACTTTAAAAAAAGTACATCATATACATACATATTTATATGTATAAATAAATAAATAAAAATATATATTATATATATATATATATATATATATATATATATATATATATATATATATATATAATATATATATATATATATATATATATATATTATATATTAAAAAGTTATAATATGGCCAAAAGTTAAGTATGGTCAATACACGATGATAAGCTACCAATTAGAACTTGAAAACGGAGAAGTTAAAGTCAATTGAAACTAAAAGAAAATGAACGCGAAGCTGCAGACGGTGATAAATGCTAGGCTCTGACCCACGGACTAGTGACCAGGCGTGAAGGGTTTGCAACCTGCAAAGTCACCGAAATTATTCGTTTCAGGTGTTTTAAGACCTCCTGAGTGGCTTTCGAAAGTTTTCTGTCTGTTAGTGTGTGAGTCTGTGTGTGTATGTGTATATGTGTGAGTCAGTTATCATCGTAGCTCTTAGTGTATTTATGCTAGACACTAAAAACTTTGTAAAAACATCATTCTATAGTTTTAGTTTTGCTGTTCGGAAAATATTCTTTTTATAACGTCATTAGCCCGCAATGATGACTCAGTGAAATTGTCTAAAACCATAAAACGCAGAAAAATTATGCGGTCAAACTGGGATTTAGCACGCATGTATAAGACTAAAATATTTGTCAAGTTTCATCTTATCATCAGTATTAGTTCAATTTTTATCAAATGATAAAAAAGTACTTTTTAAAAAAATGTTTTATATTTTGATTTAAACAAAAACTAGAATATAATACAATTAAGTATAAACTTTTACGTAGTAAATAAGTACACTTAGTTTCGTTTTTAATACAAGTATATTTATAATTATTTTGGATCATAAAAGTTAGGCAGCATTGAGCGTGTTCAGTGCTGTATAGGTGACCAGCTATACAAGCTGAAAATGAAACAGGTGTATTTACTATCTAAGGACAAGCGAAGCGTGTCCAAAGACGTGTTGTAACATAAATTTGGCGAATTTTATATTCTCGGGACGAGCGAAGTGTGTCCGAAGTAGGGAGGATGAGCTTAGCGAATCCGACGTAATGAGGACAAGTTCCGAGGTACCCCGTACCCGATTTTTGGTAATTTTTTTAAAATGAAGAACCGATTCATAGGATATAAACTCCATTAAAGGTTTAATAGAAAAAAAAACTTCAGTAGTGAAAAAATAATGGCTTAATCCTGTCACTATAATAAGAAAATTTTTGAGTAAAAAATATGTACAATGAAAAAAACTTGAAAGATATTAAGGAATAATGCAAAAAGGCATTACAGAGTAAAATCCTGAAATATCTAAAATTAACAACAAAAGAAATTATATGTACCTCATAAGCCATATGAAAGGGTCGCAATCTACAGAAACTGTCCATGTGGCGAGCTTCATATACATAGAGTGCATACATATAATAGTTAGATTACCTAACGAATCTAATCTATATCTTCTATGAACTATTCCTTAAAAATTAGGTACTGAATACCTCGGAACTTTTTCTTAACACGTTTGATTCGTACGCTCATCCTCCCTACTTTGGACTCGCTTCGCTCGTCGTCAGCGACTTCGCTAAATTTATACTGGAACACGTCTTCGCACACGGTTCGCTCGTTCTCAGAATATATAATTCACCAAATGTATACTATACAAGACGTCACCAGTCTTGCTTCACTGGACTGAGATAGTAATTTAATTAATTTTATTCTCAGCGGTTACCCGTCTTGGACCTGACCTAGCTTGAGACTGCTTAACTATTATGATCCAATAAAACCCTTAGCTATACTAGTCGTACTTAAACGAAACTTAGTGTACTTATTTATTACATAATGGGATAAACTTGTACCAATTGTTTTATATTACAAGTATAAGTCTAAGTGAATGACCTCTACGAGTAGTGCTAAATGCACTACCCCTACCTCTTGTTCCGCCCTCGTTAGCCTACTGTCCTAGGATAAATATGCCTTCCACGGAAGGCAAATTTAAGTCCTTCCACAAAGCGGAAGCACTTAAAGTAATCTAACAGATTTTCAGTGTAGGCGAGGGGAAGAGGACTATCCTGTCACTAGTTTGGGGGAAGAAATTGCTTGTAGGCAACTGAATCTAAAACTCAAGTTCGTTTCAGCAGTAGTGATAAAAAAATCTCGAAAACGTGAAAATCTTATGAATGATTTGTTTGCATGTTTACTTTATTATCACAGGACACTTTAATAGACTAATTTGTGACATCACAAAGCCAGACTATTCTCCCCCACTACTCTGTCCTACTTCCAACGATATAACTACTACATACGTTGAGTCTAGCAGTCTTGCAAGACGTACACGAACCCGGTCCTTCCAGACTCCTGGTAATGACATTGATTCTCAGCTATTACACTCCAAACTGACATAATACATTTCACTGTCGGGATTAACGTATTATATAATTAGTTTTAATTTCTCTGTCGGTCTTTTAAAATGAAATATGCCACTTTAGAATCATGAATGCATTTCTTACTTTTGACGTTGAACGCATTATCGCGAGTCTACTGCTACTAATTGAATCAGGCTAACAAATCATGATCTAAGCTTAGATCTCCTCTTATAATCCAACTCACCGAAATCGAGTGCATCGCCATGGAGACACAGACTTTTCCTCTAGAGGTTATCATAAAATAATTTTTATTTTAAATCTTATGTATCTATTACTTTGTTCAGATGCGGGGTTAGGCAGGGGGCTCAACCCCTGTGTTCAACCTCAGAGAGTTCAACCCCTCCCTGCAGTTGTCGAGTGAACGGGATTGAACAAAGGGTTCAACTCTGAAACTCATTTCTCACGGTGAAAAATTCCGTATAAATAGTTGGGATTGAGGCCCGTATTCAGAATGATTAAAAGTTTCAAAAAAAATCTCTCCTAGGTTCTTCCTAGGTTGTTCCTAGGTTGTTCCTAGCTTTTTCCTAGTTTCTTCCTAGCTTTAGTGTCCATTTTAGAACATTTTTAACCGTCCCTAGGGCTAGGAAGAGATCTCTCCTAGGTTTCTCCTAGCCTTTTCCTAACTTTGCACCTTAAATTCTAGGAAAAGGCTAGGAAAAAGCTAGGAACAACCTAGGAAGATCCAAGGTAGGTAGAGAGGTACCTTAAATCGTCCCTAGATTGTCTCTAGTCATTTTTTGTTCTATTTTAATAATTGTTTTTTTGAGCTTAAAATCCGTTTTTTGGGTAAACAAGAGTGGTTCAGGGCGAAAAATTTTTGGTTGTCACCCCTTATAAATTTTGGGGGTGCTGACCCCAAAAGTCAATTTTTTTTATTGCTCCAAACAACTTCTTTTGACCTAAAACGGATTTCGAGCTAATAAAAACAATTTTTTGGTCGGCTCCCCTTATACATTTGGGGTGCTGCCCCAAAAAAATCAAAAATTTGTTTTATTGCTCTAAACAAATTCTATTGACCTGAAACGGATTTTGCGCCAGTAAAAAATGTTTTTTTGGGCGTGTCCCCTAATAAATTTGGGGGGTACCACCCCCGGGAAAATTACAAAAAAAATTACCGGAATTTCATTTTATTAGTATCAAATGTTCAGAATATGACGCAAAGGTTTGCTCCAATATAATCTAAAGTTACTGTAAAAAATCACATATTGGTAATGATGACCATACATACCAGACGATTAACAACATAATAATTGGGTATTCAAACTTCCAGTTGTCAACTTAGTGGGGTTGTAACGAATTTTATCGCGATAGCTCCATACGAAGCTGAGTTAATCAAAGTGATGTATTGGTGAAATGCACCACCCTGTATATCTTCTTCATGAGCACTATGTTAATCGTCGCGAAAGTGTGACGTCACAATATACATATTGGCTCATATCAAAACAAAATGAAACAAAGGATCCTATTATTTATTTTTTGTGATCCTAAAGTGACCAATAGCATTGCTTTATTATGTAAACAAAGAACGTTCTGCAACAAAACGTAACTTCCGTGACGTATTTATATTTGATATGGTCGATTATATACCCGAAGCAAATTTTTTACATTCCATTTACATTTTTTAATTTTTTTGTTAAGCTATAACATATGTTTTTCCCTAAGCAATAGGCTTATGAATACTATAAAAAAATACACACAGTTCACGACGTAATCATGATCTCTACGTTCACAACGTATGAACTCAGAGATGTTTAATGCTAATTTGATTAGAAAGATCAGCGAAGTAACAATCATAACGGGGATAGTAAGCATTGTTTACATTATGTTGGTAGAGTATACATTATACTTATTGATGTATCTCCCCATTAAAATGTGGGATTCAAAACTCTGCCTTAACGTGGTAGTGTTATATATTCCCATCTAGAATGAAGTAGAGCTGTTAACTGTTTTGAAAATCCCCGTTTTGAGCGACCGCCTTCTTGATTGCTAACCTTGCAATAAATGCTATCAAATATTATAAATGGAAAGTATCATAAACTTGATGAAACCTTATAGAAAATAAATAAAATAATACTAGTGCTGAGTATATTTTATTGAGTATATAATAATTACTGGAATGTTCTAAACTAAACTAAATAATTACGGGTAAATTGGCTAACTTACAAAGGTAAACAAGACTGAAAAGTATATTATACATTTTGTTTGTTTTGTGTAGTTTTTAAACTTTTCACAATATCAACCGCTTTTAAAACGCCTAAAACGAACTAATTGCTACGTAAACTAATTTGACTTTACGTGATATGACTTTATAGATCAGTGTGAAAAATGGAAGTACCAACTGTAGGGTTTATACAACCCTATAATATGGTGATTTATTTATGTCAAGTATAATAATTTCTCCTATAAACTTACAATTCAAAAATGTGGCACCGATACACTCTACGAAAGTTTAACCTGTTTTTATTATCACTAACTATGTTATTGTAAAAACATTTAAATAGTACATTAATGAAATATAATGATTTCTTCATAAGTGAAAATAAAATGCAAATCATTCTCTAGTTTCAAACCTTCACTGGGTCAAGGTCACGCACTTTCACATTAGATATACTTTAAAATAATCGGCAACTATAAATAGTTTGTTGTCATTACAAATTTACGTATTTAAGGGAGTTTATTCTGTGCCAGGTTTGTTTACACATCATTGTTTACTTTTGTAGAATATCTCAATATTATTAGTTTTACAGTTCTCTACTAGGTAGCGCTAGTTGTCAAAAAATGTCTGTTTACGTAAAATTGAGGTTCAAATTATTGTAAAGATAAATAATAAAATTAAGTTATAATTAACTCTAAAGTAAGTTTTTATTCTTTTTTGTTATATTAACGTTTTAGCACGAATAAATTTACGTAAAATCATTCCTAGGTTGATTTTTTAAAAGCTAGGAGAAGGCAAGGAAGAAGCTAGGAAGAAGCTAGAAGAGCTAGGAAACAACCTAGGAACAACCTAGGAGAGATTTCAAAAACTGATTCTGAATACCGCTAGGCCTAGGGAGAAAGCTAGGAACAACCTAGAGAAGGCTAGGAACAACCTAGGAGAGATTTTTTTAAAATGATTCTGAATACGGGCCTTTAAAGTGATTAAACACGTGTTAAACCCCCTGACAAACCCCACGTGTGAACGGAGTATATATACGGTATAAACCCTTACCTCCAGTTTCCTTGCTATATACTCTTTCAAGAGATAGCTCTAAATTTCATTACTGTATATATATATATATATATATATATATATATATATATTATATATATATATATATATATAAAGTTTCGCAAAACGTATTTTTTCGTGTTCAGAGGGACCTTTGAAACGGGTTAGTGTTATGGTCCGAGGTTCGACTCCCCCCATGACACCTATACCATTAGCGAATTTTTCCCAAAGGAAATTCGCAAAAAGGTAAACGAGAAAAATCTTAACAAGTCTGGAACGATACTAAATTTAATTTGACGAAGATTGTCGATGAGGAACAAAATGTGACGATACTTAACAAGACAAACTAATACATGGAACATGTACATGGAATAGTACATGGAAAATTTTGGTAAAGAAATGTTATTAGTTTATTAGTCGTTGCTTCCAATCTACGTTCCCTTATTATTGTTATATTTACATAAATTAACATGGGAAAGAGCATATTAATTACATTAATGTCATTGTCTGTCTGGTTGTCTTAGCACTTTGACCCTTAATAGAATTTTAATACCTATCTTATAAATTACAATAACTTTTCTATGTTATATAAAGGGATTAGTCAAATAAGGAGTAGTCTATGGTGTTTATGTTTTGCGAAAGTAGTGATAAAACTAGTCGAATTTTTTAATTGGTTTATGTAAAATGTACCGAAGTATGAAGACAGTGACGGTTATTTTGTGCCTTGCGATCATACGTCAAAGTGGAACAATAAACCAAGAAACAGTATTTTATACTGAAAACGAGTCAGTTGTTCAGTTTAATTGTTCAGATGGTTTAAGTCAGTTAGATAAGAAATGCATATATTTTACTTCAACTCCAATTATTGACGAAGATGCTTCTTTAAAAGATTGTAATGATGGAACATTTTTGGTACAAGTTGAACTAATTCGCAAAGCAAAAGGACAGTTTTATTGCATTGTAAAAAGCAACAATAAAGTGAGCTTAGTTAAGAATATTACAGCAACTTTATTACCTACTTATAGCACAACACACTTGAGTGTGATCGCTGGGGAATCGGCTATGATTAAGTGCTTCGACGATCGCCCCGAACTGGAAATCAAATTCGAATACGATCATTTTGAGGATGCCAAAACTGATCATGGAATATTATTCATCCCTTCTGTGCCACAGCCACCTAAAGAGAAGCGTAATCCTTTATATATAAAATGTTTAACAGATATCAGAGGTACTAAAGTCGAGCAAGATGTTTTCTTGAAGTACGAGCCAGATATTGAAATTGTAGTCGATTCACAAAAGATCCGGAGAAGATTTGGATACCATGCTTTACTGACTTGTGTAATTAGAAGTAAATCAGATGTTAAAGTAGCCTGGTCTTATAGAAGGATACATTTAACTACATCGTGTCAAGATGACAGATTTTCACGAAACAATGAACCCCGTTTTATAGATGCTGATGTAAATACAACAATGAACCTGTATAGGAGCGAGAGGGATGAAAATATTTACGTGGCTCATTTGAATTTCACGAATCTAAGTGGAGATAAAACAGGAAAGTATAAGTGTATAGCGACTAATCAAATAACAGCCGCTGCAAAGGAGATTGTTTTGTTAGTAGTAGGAGAAGAAAATTTGGGCTGGGATTGCTGGGATTAGTAATGGATTTGATAATACATTTTTATTAATACATTTATAATACAGTATTTGATAGTACATTTTTATAATACAGTGTTTGATAATACAGTATTTGATAGTACATTTTTATAATACAGTGTTTGATAATACATTTTTATAATACATTTATAACACATACATTTTTATAATACATTTATAACACAGTATTTGATAATACATTTTTATAATACATTTATAACACAGTATTTGATAATACATTTTTATAATACATTTATAACACAGTATTTGATAATACATTTTTATAATACATTTATAACACAGTATTTGATAATACATTTTTATAATACATTTATAAACACAGTATTGATAGATACATTTATAACACATTTTTTTATAATACATCTACAATACAGTAATCCAAGAGGTTTGCAATAAAATACGTCTCTCCACCAATTATTGTATATATTAAAGAGCTAGCTTTCGGCTGCATCCAGCTATCATCAGTCTAGACGAGTGTTTGGTAGCAGGAAGTACCGATATCAGAGTAACCAGCACACTCCACTTTATTGTGCTTTATTGTGTGCTGGTTACCTCTGATATCGGTACTTCCTGCTACCAAACACTCGTCTAGACTGATGATGGCTGAATGCAGCCGAAAGCTAGCTCTTTAATATATACAATAATTGGTGGAGAGACGTATTTTATTGCAAACCTCTTGGATTATAAGATGGACTCCACAATGCAGCCAACTTTATGGGATACTACAATACAGTATTTGATAATACATTTTACTCTAATAATAAGAGTTTGACAAATTATTAAAAAATTAAAATAGTTTATCGTCTGGTATAGGAAATGTCAGGTTTCTCCTTAAAACGAATTTAGGTGAATTTCATTGGCCTGAACTGACCAGCGGAAACAGGCCTCCAGTAATTCCGAATAAATATAATTTCACAAATGACTAGTCTGTTTTAAGAAATTTTGAGTACTTACGGAATAATAATACTCTGTCAGACACGGCACAAAGCGTCTACGCTTATTATATTTTTATGGACATGCTATATGAAAATTTTACTTAAAAAATAATAAAACTTGTTATAAACAAATTCTATGCATATTTCATTTATATATTATGTGTGTTATACAAATTTTATTTTAAAAATATAATAGTAAAAAACAGAAATACCATATACAAAGAGATATATTTATGGAATATACCAAAAAAATATTTAATGAAATGTTTAGCAAATATACGATTATAGGATATTGTATAGCATTTCATCACAAAAAGCCTTTTGTGATTTGAGGGGGCATAGCCCCCTCTAGTATACATTGAGAGGCCTGAAACGTCTTTTTGGGGCTCTGTGTAACCTCATTGAAACCTCCTTTAAGATAGAGTCAAATTTCTTTCAGTTTCCCGCACATTGTTTGTGTTTTTATTTGTGTATTTAACTCCTACTATATAAGTTACTGTAATTTTCTACTGATTATTTGATAGTATATATAATCGAAGGTGGTCAGGTTCAGGTTGTTTTAAAATTTAACCTGTAGGGCCCCTCTAGTAATATATCTCTATGGTTAAAGTAGCTAAAGACATACCTTTTGTCTTTGTCCATTTAAAATTTATTAAATTTGGTTATAGACCTCGATATAACCGTTCCTTAAAAGCGATTAATTTTTACACATGTCAACAAATAACTGAATCAGATGCTTCATAACTAATATATATGTTGCATTCTTTATCTTTATTTTGATCCGAACTAACAAGGTTCTTGAATGTATTAAGTTAAGGAAATGTATAGGGTCTTACCCTGAATGTCACTAACATTTCTAACAGCCTTCGGATAAGACAGGCACGCTTTCTCCTAATGACGATAGAGGAAAGAATCAACGTTAATAAATAAAGTGGCAAATATAAATTTATCAGGTCTGACGCCCACTTATTTTCTCTAAGTAACAGTTGACCCTCAATAATGTCTACTGCGGATCGAAGACCAATGAGGCGCGGCGTCTTGTTCTTTGTAATTCGATGTATTCAAGGCCAACCGTCATGTAAAAACAAACGATATAAAGCAACAATAATGTGGCCGCGAAGCGGCAAGACGCTCGAAACCTCGAAATAGCAAAGAAACTATAAACTGAAGGCCCATTATTTAAAATGACCGTTTTAAAAGTCCACCGAAACATTAATTTCCCGATGTTAAAAACTTTTAACATGGTAACTATGTTAAAACATGCGCCAGAATTTGCCGATTGCTGGCGCAATGTTCTCTTTGCCGTAACATTTGTATCTGTTTTTATCAATGCCTGGAGAAATAAGGAATACAGAAATGGCTGTATT
>JACMZG010001908.1:60667455-60704955 GCA_018340805.1 Microvelia longipes
AATAACTTTATTAAATTAATTTAAATTTTAATGTTATAAACATCATAAATTAATATTATACGAAATTAATATTATATTGATTTAGAGCTTAAAGGTGACTTTTGTCTTAAAAAATTAAATTAATTTTATTAGTTCGACATATTAACTTTGAAGTGATATTATTAGTAAAAAAAAACTAAAATTTCCGCATGTTTGGTTTACTCCAGGTCAATTAATGATGGTATATTAATATATATATAACCATAATATATATTAATGCTCTCGAGAGTCAGGATCGTGGAGACCTCTGCGGGATGAGGTGCGGTTGCTGTTTGGCTACTATTTAATATGTCCATCCAGGAGCAGTCTCTAGAGCGTTGTGAGGATATTTGCGGATGGTTCATCAGTAATGGCATGCATGGACATCGACTTATCGAACCGAGCCATATATAGGAGCGGAGTTCACGTTAAGCGAGAGTACGCTCTGAGTTTGTGATTTCCATTAGTGGCGCTCAACGCTGCGTAATAGACCAGTCAACGAGTTACCCGGCCGTCGCTGATAGTCGTGTTGGCTGATATACGACCGGCTATTGACGGGTATTGCGACACTAGTGCAACATATATCATATGATATCGAGGCATATGATAGAAAAGTTATTAACGGTTAGCTCATGCAAACGAATAACAATTACGGTAGTATCTCGCCTGTTGCAAACAACCGCTGCTGAGTCAATGTCACCAGCGCAGATCGACATTGGTATGAAGCTACTCCGAATGGAACACCACAGTCAACTCGAAGTGCTAGTTAGGTACGTCAGAAGAACGCCGAGACTAACTAGATTAGTGACTTGTACCAGTTGATCGCTAAAGGCATATTAAACCAATCTGAGTTGCGCATAGATCTGAGTCTGTACTGCTACTAGCAGGTGGGTTCGTATTCAATCGTGAGATCTATTTCTTGAGTGATAGAAGAGATTGATCGATAGTCTGACGGACGATAGAGAAATTAATTAATATATATACATATAATATATAATCTTAGCAGATGCTCTATAAGACAGACCTGATCTCGCTAAATGTTGAACTGCATTCAGATAGTGTATCAGGGTATTGAGCAGGAGACCGCTAGTATTAGAGTCATAAGTGTATGCTCATGAAATATACGATTAAGCCCACGAGCAAATCTAATATCGACTTATGTTCCACACAAGGGCTTTCACCTATCACACTGGAGCAGATAGAAGATACCGTAAACCTCATATATAGTACATGTTTAGATTATCTATTGTAAGCAGCCGAATTCCATATAACATGGAAAACGGTAAGGCGTCGCGAAACTATAGCAATAAACTTTGATTAGCTGAACCATTTCCGGCCAAAGCGTTAACTTGAATGCCGGATCTGACCGGGACTATGGACGTAGCTATTACTACGTGACAAGGGACTGCGGTTTGATTGCGTAGTGTGTGATGACACATGCTAAGGCTGTGCTTGTCACTTCTGATAGAAGTGTTATTACATGTCGGCATACAGTATCCATCTATAGTATTACACTAGAGATTATAGACATTGGATACCGTATATCGCTGCATCAGAATTTACTTGTGTAAATGGGGCAATCATCTAAATAACAGAAGCTTACGTCAGGTAATGATAATAATATCTAACTGAGGCGAAGTAGATACTAATGTACGCGAGTGAATAAGCCACACGAGCATAACTTACATTCTGGGAGAGAGCGTACGCAGGCGCGATGACGGCGATCGAACTACTAGAGGCCTATTTGAACAGCGCGTTACCACTGTACATCACATACTATCACATCTCAGTGGTCATATGATCAACTATGGACGAGCTGAAGCATGCGCGGAAATGTGATAGAGCGCTTTGAACACGCACTGAGCCGAAACATACAACTAATGGAGAGGCGAGATGGGATTGAGGTGGTGGAGCTTCTCTTAATCAAATATAGGTAGATACTGTCCGGGGTAGTAGGAGTGACATCGTATGGAAGCGCCAAATACTTATTAAGCATATGATATATGAGACGATATTTCGAATTCCTCATATCTGCTGCGAGGATCTAGATATAGAGATGTGGGAATGTCATTATAGACAGCTGAAATCTAATAGTATCTAGACACTGTCTGCCACGTTATCCACAGACCTAAATGCAGGCCGTGAGTGCGAATACGTGAAGAACGGTCACAGTAATATCGGCGGCATATCGCCTTTAGGCCTATAGAATATAATCGTGATGATTTTCTATAAATCAAATGTCAGTCAAGGATCGTTGAACCACACTCAAGCACTGCCATCACATGTAACGTCAGATCACGGATGGAGAGAGTGCATGCCATTAAGTTGTGAACCCGGGGCAATTAGAGGTTCACCACAGTAACGCAAGTGCTAGGCTGCTAGTTGCCGAAACGACATCCGCACACACCTGCTTAGTACTATTCAACGAAGGTAGAGCGAAGAGTACATAGCTGTGTATGTCAATGCAGAGCACGTGCGCTTGACTTGCTAGGACAAAGTTCGTCATTTAGATCGAGACCATTCGGGAGACACCACGGTGTTGTTCAGTGTAACAAAATTAAATTAACACTGCAGGAGATCAAAAAATAAGTCGTTTGTACTTAACAATAAAATTTGTATATGGCGGAACTAGTGGAGGAATATTTCATTAGCAATTACTCTTCGCTAAGGGCGTAAACCGACAAGGACAGGCCCGCAGTAAATCATAGAGCGTCGTTTTCGCAGAAACTCTCCGTGATTGAGATATAAAGGGACTGCCGGGGACTTTGACAGAAACGGCACGAGCTTACTTTAGCAACATAGTAAATTAGTTCTGCTGTATGATTACCGAAGTGTGTATATTACACTTATTAGTGCGCATATCGCTAATGAATCTCGAGCGCTATACAGCTACGTAAGGTAGTAGACTATGCGTATAGATTCACCGACTCTGATATCAATAATATGTCTATACGTCGACAAGCCGAGGAAAAACAGACCAGCAGGTGATGTCCTGCTGTGTTTTACCTAAAAGAATCAGTATGTACTCTACAGTTCTCACGTAAAATATAGTCGGATATATTACCCGGGCATACATGTACTGCGTAAAGCACGTGCACTGTATTCACTCTGGGCGTTACAAGTGTCCGTAGGGCTGCGTCTGCACAGCCAATTGTTTATGATATTTATTTCGAAACTGGTGCGATTGTCTAGGGAATTTTTTCACACATAGGAAAAATATCTTATTTTTTATTTGATAAAAAACTCCTAAATAATTATTGACCCTTAAATAACAGTTTTTAATAATGCTTTATTTTATTATAATTTCATAAACCACTGTTTACATCTTCAGAAAAACCAAATAAAGTTTAAGGCATAACAATAATGAAAGAAACAATAAGGGCGGTCGAATATCCACGGCCTTGTAGAACATTGGATCACCACAAACTTTTTTTATAACTTTTTTTTTTTCAAAATTTTTCTGGAATTAGCCGGATTTGTGATAAATGAAGCCGTTACGTTTCCGTAATCTGCACGCTCTTTTGGTTAATCTCAAAGAGTATTTACATTCACTCAACGATTTATTTTTAATCTAACTTGGTACATACATAACTACTGTTAGACGTCAATGTCAACAAATATGACATGTCAAAATATAACACAAATCAGGTAGATAACATTGACGTCTAACAGTAGTTATGTATGTACCAGTTAGATTAAAAATAAATCGTTGAGTGAATGTAAATACTCTTTGAGATTAACCAAAAGAGCGTGCAGATTACGAAATAGGCTTCATTTATCACAAATCCGGCTAATTACTGAAAATTTTGAAAAAAAAAGTTTTAAAAAAAGTTTGTTGATCCAATGTCTAGAAAGCCGTGGATATTCGACGCGCCTTATTAAGTTAAAACAATTAAAAATAATTAAAAACATAAAATTTAAAAAACAGACTTAATTTGACTAGACTTGGTTTTTAAAAACCTAAGTCATAAATGTCAACCTAAAGTCAAATTAAGTCTGTTTTTTAAATTTTAAGTGTTTAATTGTTTTAACTTAATTGTTTCTTTTTTTTATTATTGTTATGACTTAAACTTTATTTAGTTTTCTGAAGATGTAAACAGTAGTTCATGAAATTATAATAAAATAAAGCATTATTAAAAACTGTTGTAGAACAGTTGTAGAAAAGCTAGTTCAGTCTCTATATGACCCCTAAATCTAATGGTTGGATTTAGACCCCTTATAACTAATACTATAAGTAATTTTTAGCATAAAATATTTCCATATTTTATTAGTAAAAGTATCGCCATAAAACAAAACGTCTTTCATCCATCATAAAAAAAGGTATATTTTATTTTTTAAAATGTGGTTCCTAACCTTGTAAGGAATTTAAGAAGACCAAGGTAATCAAAAAATTGAGCAATATCTTGTAAAACATGACACTGCGTTTAGAACAAAATTTTGGGGTTAATTTCTAAAAATAGACCTTCTATTAATTTAGGCAGTTTAACACTACTATACGCATTGGTCGCTAATTCTCGAGGCGGACTTTAAGTTAGTTATTATGAGCTAACTAAATTATAGCTATCAAAATTAATCACGAGTTGATTTTTAGCTCATAAATAGAAAATTGACATATTTATAATATTTAGTTCTTGGAATTGAGTCTTAATTTTTACTTTTCCTCATTTATACCGTAGGTATACAGAAAAAATATTGTGTTCCAAAAAAATCCTGAAACTGGGATTCCACCAGAATTATCCGTTTTAGGCGTTTTTAAGTCCTTCTGACAAGATTTTACAAAGTTGGCTATCAGTATGTATGTGTGTGTGTGTGTGTGTGTATGTCTGGGAAATGTTAACATTGTAACTCCCAGGGTATTTAAGCTTGGCACAAAAATCATTCTTTAAGTATAGTTGTGCTATCCGGAAAATATATTTTTTATGACCGGCAATAATGATAGAAAAAATTTATAAATTCATGAAATGCGGAAAAATGTTTTGATCGGTTTGCTGATTTAGCTCTCATGTATTCATACAGAGTGATACATTCCAAATACATCACCCTGATTACTCTGCTCTGTACGGCACTATAGCGATAAAATTGGTAACTACCCTCACTAAGTCGACCACTTTGAATCGACTTAAAAATGCTAATATCTCAAACAGCCAATTTTGAAAAACTTCCTAAAAAGAGCTTAAACTGTTAGTAAAATGTTGACAAAGTTATATTTTGGGACCACCATGGGATTAGACACAGAAGCGCATAACGTGTGTCAAGGGATGTCAAACTGTAAAAAAGTTAAAATTTATCACATAATCATTGATAGAAATTGCAAAAAAAGTGACTTTTTTACACTTTGACATGCCTTGACACACGTTATGCGCTACTGTGTCCAATCCCAAAGTGATCCCGAAAGGTGTGTTTTACCTGTGTTAATTTGATATGAAATGACCCGAAAGCCAAACAATAGCTCGCGGTGAAATTATCGCCATTTATTGATATTGGTATCAAAATTCGAGTTTCAGATATAACACAGTTTTCTGAAATAATTAATATAAAGGCATGCTCTAATTTAAATTTTTAAAGTTACTGTAAAACACATTTTGGTAATCAGATTACCATACATGTCGGAAGATTACCTAAAAAATTATTAAGTTTCTGAACATTTTAATGTTAAATTATTTGGGGAGATACAAATTTTATCGCTATAGCCTCTCACGAAATTAAGTTATTTAGGATTTGTATATGAAATGTACAACACTGTATATGACCAACGTATGTGCCATGTTTCATCTAATTATCAGCAGTTCATTTTTTATACTTGTACACGTTTATTAATAAATAATCCAATTAAGTATATTAATTTCCTTTCAATATGGCAAGTATATTCACGGGTTTTGTTTGATCATAAAAGTCAAGTATCATCGAGTGAAGTCAGTACTTGGATGGGTGACCCCTGGGAATAAAACTAATGTATTTAATATAACTTTGATACTCAAGAA
Organism: Microvelia longipes; assembly: GCA_018340805.1. Taxonomy (NCBI): domain Eukaryota; kingdom Metazoa; phylum Arthropoda; class Insecta; order Hemiptera; family Veliidae; genus Microvelia; species Microvelia longipes. The sequence continues at coordinate 60,673,455 of JACMZG010001908.1, forward strand.
TCATAACTATATAATAACATGGTTTTTTTCAGGCAATCCGTATCGGAGAATCAAAAGAGTTCAAAGTGTGGGGAAGTAGAGCTATCAGACGACCAGTAAGAGGGTGCGAGAAGGAGAAATGGGGCTCTGATCAGTACTGGGCCTGTGTGTGCAGATATATCACTACTAACTTACATCATCAGGTAATATATCTAATCAGTAATGGAAATGCGTTTGCAAATATATTCTAAAAACTAGTATGACCAGTATCGACTTGTGTTGAGGGTTCTAAATTTTCTTTTACTTTTTTATTACAAAGGCTGGGAAACATAGGCTTTGGGGATACAGCCCATGCAAGGATACATTTTCTTGAATATAATCCTAGAGCTCTGAACTGGCATCAAACCTAGTTTTAATATCAGCAGTGAATGGTTAGAGTAGGGCCAGACTGGCATATCGGGCAACCGGGCCAATGCCAGATGCGCCCTCGGTCTTCAATTAATTAAAAAAAAGAGGGAGAGATAGAGAAAAAGAAAAAAGGAAAGAAGGAAAAGAATAAAATACAAGAGTCAGTAATGGGTAATTTTGTGCATTACATTCATATTTAAGAAGACATTAATATATTTAAGCTTTCTTAAACATATTAATATCTTCTTATACATTTAGGTCAAGGACATTATGACCTAATTAATATATGCTTTTAGGTCAAGAACGTACCTTTTACATCTTTGATCTAAATGCATAAAGCCCTTGCGCCGTCACTGTTGCATAAAGTGCGCCCTTGATCTTAACGTATTTAGGACCTCACTTTTAAGAGAAGTACGCCCTTGATCTTTATTTATTCATGCAATTGGGCCCTAACTATTGTATAAAGTGCGCTCTCGAACTTGATTAATTCAAGCACTTGCGCCCTCACTGTGTAATAGGGCTCGTTATGTTCGTCCTATGGAGTTTAATAGTAAGCTCGATAAGCTAGCCCTAAAAGGATGAAATGTAGGGTGATGAAATGTGAATACTGGGGCTCGTTCAGTTTGCCCAATATAAATTAATATTTAGGGATATTCCTCACTATATATACATACAGTATATACATATGTATATATACTGAGGCTTACTACGCTCGCCATAAAGAGATTAATAGTGATAAATTGAGAATACTGGGGCTTTCTGCGCTCGTTCTACAAAATTTAATGGTACAAAAATCTACATGATTGCTACGCTCGCCTGAATACGAATAATAATAAGCGAAATGTAAATGCTTGGGGGCCATTGAGCGTACCAACATAAATTCCAGGTCCTCTGGGTAATAGCACAATGTGGTTGGTATCATATTCAGGCGGTTCCTGGAGAGGTGATCATTAATAATTGCAAGGGATTAAAAACACATTCGTTTTTATGAATACACTTGCATTGTACTTAACATTATTGGTAAGGGGGATAATGCGCCCTCTACCTATGAAAATGCCCGCGCCTTCAAACCATACCCAGTCCGGGCCTGGGTTAGGGGATTAACTTCAACATCAAGTTTAATGGTCTTTCTATAGGATTCATGTGAGCATCTAGTAACAGCAAAACAAAAGATTCAAAGTTTGTTATTTTGTTTCTGTTTAGGTTGGTACCTGCAAGATGGGCCCAGACACGGATGCGGAAGCCGTAGTAGATCCACGTCTTAGAGTAAGAGGGATAAAGAACCTGAGAGTGGTCGATGCGTCTATTATGCCTACGATACCGGCCGGACACACAAATGCTATCGTCTTTATGATTGCTGAAAAAGCATCCGATATGATTAAAGAAGACTGGAATTACACGGCTTATAGCTTCATATAACAGTGCTGCATCCGTTAAGAATAACACAATGAATCATTATCGTCTTTATGATTGGTGAGGAAGCATCCGATATGATTAAAGAAGACTGGAATTACATGGCTTATAGCTTCATATAACCGTGCAGCATCCGTTAAGAATAACACAATGAGTCATTATCGTCTTTATGATTGGTGAGGAAGCATCCAATATAATAAGACTGGAATTGCACGACTTATTGCTTCATATAACAGTGCTACATCCGTTGAGAATAGCACAATGAAGCATTATCGTCTTTATGATTGCTGAGGAAGCATCCGATATAACAAGACTGAAATTATACGGTTTAAAGCTTCATATAGGATTTACAGGCTTTACATTTGTTATTTATATTTATAACAAGTCCTATAAATCCCTCTAAATTATTTACCACTTTTAAGATGATGGAATGGTGATCCATTTTTACCGTATATATAGTTGAATGTTTGATCACTGCATATTTTATGTTTAGTATAGAGAATCCGTGGATATCTTTATGAGATTAAAGAAAGTCAAGTAAGCAGAATATTTTAAAGAAAATGAAGAGAAGTACCAAAATGAATTTGGTACTTTTTTGGATAAATCGTTACCTTTCTAACCTATATAGTAAACTAGACGTTCACCGCGGCGAACCCATTTGATTAACACTCTAGTATGTATGAAACACTGTATAAGTTGGTATTTGATATAGCTAGTAAAGAAGTGGGTGAGAAATATCGTCTCTGATCTCCGCAACCCAAGTAATCCGAGCGGGCTCGTCTCTAAATACAATATTACCATATCATACAGTAATAATCAATATCTAAAACCCGATCCAATCAAAATATCAAATTAGTGTGAAAATACTAACAACTACACCTACTTTTTCCAAAATATTTTGATTTGCTATTATCCCCTAATTATATAGTTTTATAATTGCCGGCAAAAAAGAAGATTTTTTCGTTAAAACATTTAAAAAAGAATTTAAAAACGCTAACCAAGGAGATAAAAATAAATTTGCGAGTTTAAACTTTAAACGCGAATAACTGAGAAAACTCATCGAAGACAACTACAGAAAAATGAAGACACAACAACAAGAATTTCTTTTTAAACTGCATCAAGTAAATAATAAGAGAATAGAGTCATCGCCATTAAGTTGTCTCTTCATTCTCTGAGTTCATCATAAAATACTCTATCATATACAGAGAGTAAGACAACCAAATTGATTTCACGTTTGATACAATCTGAATACTTTACTTTATTAACTATATTACATAAAGATAAGCAAAAATACGTACATGCATAAATCGGAGAAGTCAGACAAAACACACGATGGACAATATTATTAATATTCAATATATTAATCAATTACAGATGATAATTAAAAGACAAGTCCCTTTGCGATGTACGAATTAGAGGGAAGAACTGAAAAATGTGAAGGGGTAGAAAGAAAGACCTTGTGGTTTGACAGGTGGGGGGACTTGGAATCTTATAACTTATATCCCTATCCACTGCGAGCCGCAAACAACTGATATGAAGTAAGTGTTAACCAAAATGGCATCGCTACATACGTCTATTAATAGTAGATTGCCCATGCACCCTACACAAGTGATGTTGAATAAAGAGGGGGAAAATTTTGGAAATAAAACAACCGCCATAAGGAACAGTTCTGACCCCATGGAAGTTTATGAGATATGAGAAAATAGGAGCAAAATTACCCTCCCTTAGGTTAATAAAAGTTTGCCTCTAAATTTTAAGACCTGCGCTTTATAACAGGCATCATAAGCCATGCGCAGTTCGTACCAAGCATATGTGCAGTACTTGGGTTTTGACGGGTTTCGTGTTGCATTCAGCTCTATGTTTTGATTTTCGATGGAGTCACTTTGTTGAATGGCAATTCGACTTAGCTGCGTCATCCCTTTAATTCAACATCCTTACCCTACCATGACTATGTCAGTGAGTCCATAGCTTGGAAGATTTTAAATTATTCCGCTCGACAGCCGTTTCAGTTTAGATGAGTCTGGTATATGGAGTGTTTCTTCTATACAATAAACATTAGTTATCCATGACGAAGTATAGAACAAAATTAATTTATAAAACTGCTATTGTGTTCAATAATTTTAAACTCTTTATAAAAAAAATACTCTTAGAAACAATAGTATTTTTAGAGTGTGTTCAAAAACTCTAAGTAAATAAAAAAATACCTTAGTAATAATGAGTATACTTTTACGAGTGTGTTCAAAACAACTCTAAGTAATATGTAAGATAAAATACTCTGTAATATAGTATACTTAGAGTAGTGTTCAAAAGACTCTACCGTAAATAAAAAAAAATACTCTTAGTAATATAGTCATATTGGTAGAGTGTGTTCAAAGAAACTCTAATAAAGTAAAAAAAATACTCTTTAGTAATAATAGTAATTTAGAGTGCGTTCAAGTAACTCGTAGTAATAGGAAAAATATACTCTTGTAATAATAAGATAATTAGATGGGTGTTCAAAAACTCAAGTAAATAAAAAAAAATACTCTTAGTAATAATAGTATATTTAGAGTGTGTTCAAAAACTCTAAGTAAATAAAAAAATACTCTTAGTAATAATACGTATACTTTGTCCGAGTGTGTTCAAAACTCTAGTAAATAAAAAATACTCTTAGTATGAATTATAATTTAGAAAACTCTTACCAGTCCTCCTGGAAAAGAAAATAATCTATATCCATAGAGTGAGTGTGAATGGAGTCCATTATACATAATAAAAGAAAATAAGTCTTGCCACTTTATTGGCAAAGCGCTTTCAATCTAACTATATTCTAGAGGCCATCATCAGTGCAAAAACCTAACACAGACTAGCAAAAATAAAAATAAGTAAAACACAGAATTACTTTAAAAATACTAATTAAAAGTATGTAAAGGAGACAAACAAAATAATATAAAAATACAAAAAACACAATAAAAGAACATGTAAATAAACAAAAAGAAATAAAATAAGATTACTACTGTTGAGATGTAAAGAAGAAGACAAGTGAGTCCATGTTTTTTTTAATAGATATTAAAGTCAAAAAGACAGGAGCTTAAAGCATAGCTCTCAGAAGGGGGAGAGATTCCCCTCTCTCATTTTTTTGGATCGCCCACTCTATTCTGGTTCCTTTCAATCTCCAAACTTTCATTTTGCCAAAAAGTCCATTTTCCGACCTTTGTTCTCAAATGAAGACAACCGTCTCTATGAGAGCCATTAAAATAATTTTCAGCATTATTTTATCAACAAATGTTGATAAAATTTCCAGTTGGTTGTTGATTGATGTTCCGTCGCCCTCATGATTATGTTCATCCCCGTTTGACCTACATATTCTATTTGGCATAAGCCACATTGCACCATGTAAATACCAATTATAAAAGCGGTGCAGGGTTTTTAACGCTGCTTAAAAGTTCTGATACAAGAAAAACTATTCCTTTTAAGAACACATGCACTGCGCTGTGAAACAGTTCCTTAAATAGGGGATAAAATACCACTAAAGGTTTTCTTGACTAGTTTCAGATTTGTCGCTCATAGCTTTTAGAGCCAACTTACGATTTTCTTCCTGATAAAGTTATTTATCATATTTATATTAAAACGATTAGCTGAAGCTATACATCACTCTTTTTCTTTACATCTCAGCGGAAGTTATTTTATTTATTTTTGTTTGTTTACTTGTTCTTTTATTACTTTTTGTATTTTCATTTTATTTCTTTTGTCTCCTCATACTTTTGCTCATCAATTGTAAAGTAAAGTAATTTTTTGTTTTACTTATTATTGTATTCTGTTGTTAGGTTTTGCACTGATGATAAGGCCTCTAGTTAGGGTTTGAAAAGCGATTTGCCCGATAATGCTTTGTTTTGTGGAGAGACCTCTTTATTATTTAGAAAAAAAATTGTCACTGCTGGTTGCCTTTGAACTTGGTTATAGTTTACCTTCTGTAGCAAATTTGGATATTAAAATAGTTTGCTATTGCGAATGGTTATGTGAATTGCGTTTAATCAATACAGGGTCATGTTACTGTAACAAATTTAGATATTAAAATAGTTCGCTATTGCAGATTGTTATGTAAAATTCTGTTTACTCCGGAACAGGGTGCTGTTCAGTAACTACACAGAGTGCTGTTCCTATAACTTAGAATATATAAATAGTTCGCAAAGGCGAATAGTTATATGATATCTTTTTAAGCCTGGGCTGCCCGAATGATTTTTATTAGATTCCCCAAATAATTCAGTACAAGGAAACGAAGAAAAGAGTCGTAAAAACAATAGTTTATTGGCAAAGCGCTTTCAACCTAACATGCGGCCATCATCAGTGTCATGAAGATAAAGAATAAAGTTATAAATACATAAAACTATTTTCTTTTCCGAGATGGAAGACTCATGTTCAGTATCAGTACATGTTTTTCGTAAAAACTTAAACTTTTCAAGTTGTACGAAGTCCACTTTAAGTATGAGTCCACTGCCTTCTGACTTTCGATAGCTTTAAAACTTGACATTAACACTTTGTTAAAAAAATTAAAATCAACCCTTACGCATTTTAAACACCTTGGCCTGATTAAGCAATGACCCTAATGAAAAATGGCTGTACCTAAATAAATTGTGGAATGAATATGATTTTAGCACAGTACATATATAAGACGCTGATTTATAGTACCCACTTGGAAATCAAAATCATATAAACTACACAAGATCAAATAACGAGAATGATGATCCAAGGTCAATTTAGAAAATAAATACTAACTACCAAGTGAATTCGAAAATAGAAATTTAGTATTTTGTGACCAATTTCCATTTTGAAGCAAAATTTACTGAGTGGATTTGACCAGGACTATCCGGTTAGGTTTTATAAACACAGTCTAAGTAAAATAAAATAATAAGTTTGTACTATGTTTTATAATTAATATAATAAATATTTTAATTATTGTATTCTTATAAATCACTAGATAATTAAGATGTAAATATTAATTATTGTTGGCATTATGGGTGTCCACAGAGGAGGGGATGCAAAGGGTGCATGTTCAATCTATGAAAAGTTAAAAAAATAGCAGTTAGACTAAAATAATAAAAAATAGCAGTTAGACTAAAATAAAAAAAATAGCAGTTAACTAAAATAATAAAAAATAGCAGTTAGACTAAAATAATAAAAAATAGCAGTTAGACTAACTCCAAAACAAGTTTTTAGTTGTTTTGGAGAGCTTAGCAAGAACAAAATACAATTAAAAAATGTCTCTATACAGACATGAAGAAGAACCTTTATATTTTAATCAAAACCAAATGTTTAGTTAGTAAGTTTTAGACGAAAAAGGCTACAATTTTAAGAGTGCCCACCCCATTTAATTTACCTATATAGCTCTATAGTCTCTGGCCCTCCCATAATATCCTCCGGACGCCTGTATCACAGTTACCTTTTAAATCATGAAAAATTGTATGAACTGATTTGTAAATTAAGTTTAAATAAATTATATTTACGTTCATTAAAACGCAAATGTAATAGTAAAATAAATTTATTATTTATTTTTATATATAAAATAATGAATCACTTTGTTTGTGTATTTAAATGTATCTGTTAGACCCTATCCGGTGAGTACTTGTCACTTTATTTACTTTAAGAATACAGGATTGTTAGCATTAAAAATCCGAAACCGAAATTAACTACCAAATGATCCGTTTCAGGTGTTTTTAGCGTATTTTTATCAGAAAATACGCTATATGTTGGTTCAGAGATGGAAGTAAAAGAGAATGAAATATCGATCCCATATATATATAATATATATATATAATATTATATATATATATAATATATAATTATATATATATAATTATATATATTATATAAATAATATATAATATATATTATATATATATATATATTATATATATATATATATATATATATATATATATTATAATATATAGTATATATGATTAGTATATAGTGGGGAATAATGGCGACAGCGTCTAGTCAACATGTATCATTTTGTCTCTCGACTTCACTAAAAAAAATTGTATAGTTTTAATTAATTATTTTAAATGTGACAAAAGTTTGTGTTAGAATCAATGCACATTAATATTTGTGTTAATAAAAGAAGAAATTAATTTCAGCAATTCCCTGGAAACGATTTACTAAATTATTAAGAAATTCTCTACTTCCACCCTGTTTAACCTACTATCCCAGTGAGTCTGTACAATGTGTAGGACGAAAGGGCCCATATTAATGCTAACAAAATATTATGATCTATTTGCATAATGACGATAAAAAATAATAATATATCAGCAGCAAATTATGCTAAACAATAACAACGAATGTACAAGGGACTACTTCGGCGCATAGCAGTGGCAGCCAAATGGCCATTCTTTGACAAATTTAGTAACGAGTAGTGCTTAATATTGAGTAACTGGTCAAGTTATAAAGCATAAACCGGAACCTTCAGCAAGGTCCTCAAAGTGGCGTTTTATGGTTGTAGGCATTCTAAAACGATTGCAACCGCAATCGTTTTAGACTAAAACCGCTGCGGAGCAGCCGTTTTTAAACTCGAAACTGGGTCTCAAAACCAAAAGTGGCTACCCACCCCAGTTTTGAAATCCAGCTCAGGGGAGAAATAATTGGGGCATTGCAGGGTAAGTATTCTTCAGTACTTCTTTCTCAGAATCATAATTAAGATGCATATGAGCGCCACGTTAGTTTTATTGGAACGATGCCACTGGTGGCAACTTTTTATTTATAGTTATCACGCCGCAAGGCTCTAAACGTGTATTATTATTATTATTATTGTTTAAGTATTAGGTTTTAAATAATTAGGGTTTAATTAGTGTACAATCTAAGTATGGGTATTTTAGTAAATAATTAGTTAATAATTTAGATTTTAAATTAAGTTTATTTTTTAAATATAAGGTTCTCATATATAGATTAAATATAACATAGACTTTTATACTACTATACAACGTTGCATCATTAAGGTTATTTATATACTAGTTATTTATCGTTATTTATAAGTAATAGTAGCATTTCTACTACTACTATTAGTATAATACTAAATACTAGCAGCAAATATTACTACTATACAATTAGTATAGTAGTAATATTTCTCTATTTTTTAATTAAATTAATTTGATCAAAAATATAAGTTATACAAGAATTATATTTTTAAAAAATAAGGTCAACCGAATGCATAAAATAAAAAGAGTACCTGATTATATAATATCCAAATTAAAAAGTAAAATGTTAACAATCCGCTAACACTTCAGCTCGAAAGAAAAAATCTAGCCCAAGCTGATGAATGTTTAGCGAAAACTACCGATGGTCAAAAGTTATCGTGGTTAGGTAAGCTATTATTCAGCGTCGGGAAAAGAAAGCTGGTAAGGCGTAGAAGTAAGCATTATCAGCCGTGTAATGGATAGCCAAAATCATAAGCAAACCAACCAGCAAAAATGGTCAGATCACTTCTAGCCAAAAATAATGATCAGCCAACCAGCACATTAATAGTTTCAGGTATCTAAAGCCACTTGTGAAATCAAGGTTTAACCCAACCATAAGTAGAGCCCACAATACAAGGTAGCACTGCTACAAAGGGTTTAACATACCTTACTAAAACAAAGATTTTTTATTACTCACTCCGAGCCTCATACCTAAACTGAGCGCGAGATTTCCCCAACCCAGATTCATACCTACTTCCCATATTGATTGACAGAAACAAATAGGACAGAGGAGTCATAGTTAAATTAAAATTACCGCTGGATCATGGATTTAATTAAAATATTTATTAAAAACGAAATGATATCGATCTAACACAGGCGACCCCATGTATGAAAGACGTTAAATGTAACCAATAGTATGCGTCTAAACTATCGTGGAAAGGAGAGGACAAAATAGGGAATACATCATAAAATCAAATTGAAAAGAAAATCAAATAGATAAAAATAAAATAATTAAAATAGATCGAAAAGTATAATAAAGACTTTGATTAGGTAATCAGTAGCACTAAATGTAGGCACACAAAAACGGCTACCAAATCATTTACGTCTAAAATTTAACATCTATTTATGAAAAAATAAGTCAAATTATTAGTGATATTATACATTGTGTTAAAACGAAGAATAAAATTTTTGCAGGACGTAAATAAACCAGGTTTTTTCATGGAAAACAGAGAATTTAATTTTAACCACTTAGAAATTATAACCTACAGATATGGGTTGTTATAGGACAGCCAAATAAATCATTTGCATCATCATGCACCACTGCTGTCTAGCAAACTACTCGACGCAAAACTGACTAAGACAAATATTTGCTCTTATATAATAATGACCAATATCAAGTAGGTAGATACTGGTGTCTTTTAAATGGTAATAAAGAACGAGATGCAGATGTCATAATACTAACTTAGAAAAGTTAAAAAAGGAAGAATGCTAATGTGGGGTAGAGGCACCAATGTGGTCATTAAAGTAATATATAAACCAAGTAGGGAAACAAACGTTGGTGGATATTTTGTCCACCAAGAAGTAGGCTCCAATTTTCTTAAGCGCGAGGCCATTTTGTTTTAACCTGGTAAATGTAAACAAACTATTTACGGTACTCAATTTTGTTTGTTTTTATTGCATTTATTTGAACAGTTTAGTTTAAAATGTTAATAATTTGTGGAAGAAATACATTTTGCCACATCCAATAGTGGTTGAAGACCGAATCTTTAAATACTAGGTTTGTTTGAATTTTTAAAACGAGCGGCTAATTAAACTTTATTTCGTGTGCACTACTAAACTTAGTACATTTTCGCGAATGATATTTTGTTTTTCCCCTTCAAATAATAATTGCATTAGTAATTTAACCTATTTTTTTAATGTAATAAAGCAATTGTAATTTTAAGGCAATACACTGAGTCGTGCGCATTTTTTTAAATCTTAATAAAAACATGTGATCTTACCTTTACTATAGTTTCTCTTTTTTCTTTAACTAAATTGTTATAACAATTATTTAACAGAATTTAATACAAAATCATTAAATTATGACATACACATTAAAGTACGAAAACGCGATAAAATGTAAAACTCCCTAATTTATCAGAGGTTGCCAATAATTAAATAAAAATACCTAAATCCGAAAAGGCGCATGCGCAGTTATTCTAATTTTAGCTATTTTTTATTTTTGATAAAAAGATATTAATTACTAGAGGGGGCCCTATTGGTTGAATTTTGAAACACTGACAAAACAACCTGACCACCTTCGCTTATAATGTAATCAAATAATCAGTACAAAATTACAATAACTTATATAGTCGTACGTTAAAAATACAAATCAAAACACAAACAAGGTATAGGAAGCCGAAAACAATAGATTTATTATTGCCTTAACTCACTCTTGAAGGAGGTTTCAATGAAGGTTACACAGAGTCCCCTGGAAGCCCCAAAACGATGTTTCAGGCCTTTCAATGTATTGAGATAAGCTATGCCCCCCTTCTAGTATATCTCTATGCTTTGAGGCCAGCTACCAGCCTATCGGCAGGTCTGAATTTGTTTACATGTGTCGTATAGGAGTTTCCCTACTTGGTTTATATATTACTTTAGGAGAGGCGTAAACTTAATTTTCATTGACTTCCCAAATAGAGATGAGCCATCTGGAGTAGATCTTGTAGCACTAAAATATCAACATACGTCCCGGTTTCGGCTCTCACACATATGTATTCAGGATCCGACCGGCACGAGCGCTCGCACGAGAACATGAGAGAACCTTCTTGGCGGTTTCTATCTTCCAACCAAGGTCTTGTCGAGTCGCGATAGGCGTCGTCGACACCGAAGTTGCGCGATATACAAATTTACGTTTTCACCAGGGGGAATAACATTTAAATTTTAAGGGACCCAAGTGTTATGATAAGAAATTACAGAGCTGCCGCTAGATAATAGCACCGACTTCACCCCCACCTTCTGTCTAACGCTTTCGCATACCTTCCAACATTCTATACCTATTATATTATTTAGGATGAGTAGAACAAGAGTAATTAAAAAACAAAATCACTTTATAAAATTTAGAAACGAAACATAATTAGATATAAGTTTCCTCTTCCTATAGTACCTCGACGGCAACTGGACCAGCAAGAATAATTAATACTTAAAACTCACTCCTCTTACATGTTCCCCACCGCTTCACTTACCAGCAAGTGATGACTTGTAAAGTCATGACTAGATTGCCTAAATAATATAATGAAGTATAATATATTGGTATTAGAAACTAATAATATTAAATATTAGAGACTTTTGAAACATTATTAACAGAAAATCTGTAAACGCCTAAGAAAATTATACCACACTAATCACGCAATGCGCGTGAGTTTTGCTAACTTAGTTGTATCTTCAATATGTTTTCATAGTTCTAAATCTACATCAGATACTTCACATTTTAGATTATTTAATACTTAAATTTTAAAAAAATATTTGTAATATACCATAAAAAATAAATTTATAAAAATGTATCAAATTTTGTGAATAGATTGATTTAATACATTTAAATGAAGTCATATTTCTAAACATATAGCTAGAGTAAAAATTGTCAGCCATATTAAGTTTTTTTACAAGAAAAAAAGAGGGAAACAAAATAAAAAACAACCAAGAACGACGATCCGGCCATCTTAGGTTGTGCAAAAAATTGAAACAAATCACATGTGGTTTTATCGTACGCGGAACGTTTGTGAGTGATTTTATCGTTAATTTGTTAATATTTAAGTCATTTAGAAGTTTAATATAATGGAAGCAAATAATCGCGAAGAAGATACGCTTAAATTTGATTTTAAAGATTTGTTGGATCAACAGAAAGTTTTAGAATTTCAACTGAATCAGTTGGCTGCTCAGCGTTCGGACTCTGTTAAAACTCTGCCGGATCTGACCAAGAAGAGGATTTCAGCTCTTAAGAAACTTCAGAGAGAACATCTGGACGTGGAAGCTAAGTTTTATGAAGACGTTCACAAGCTAGCATGTAAGTTACAACAGAGTCTCGTTTCGAATATTGAACAAAGAAATAAAATCATTAACGGTCAGTACACTCCTAACGAGGAGGATTTGTTTGAAAACGACGAAGATCTAGTAGTCCAACCTGTTCTAACCCTCCTAATTTCGAAACAATGGTATAATTGACCTTCTTTGGTTGACTGTTCTCAAATGTGGTAAATTGACCGGTGAGCTGATCCAACCTCAAGATGAACCAATTTTGAAGCACTTAACTAACATGAGAGTGATCATGCTTGAAAACGACCCGATGGGTTTTAATATAGAATTTATCTTCTCGCCAAATGAATATTTTTCCAATAACATTCTAACCAAAACATATTACTTGAAATTTGATGTTGATAATGAAGCTCCATTTTCATACGAAGGTCCAGAAATATACAAAAGTAAAGGTTGCACAATTAATTGGTTTAAAGGTAAGAACGCTACTGTTAAAACTGTTAAAAAAAGGCAAAAACATAAAGCATCACCTGCTACCAGAATCGTAACAAAGTCTGTTAAAATTCAATCTTTTTTTAATTTCTTTTCGCCTCCTAAAATGCCTGCTGACTCTGAAGTCTTAGATGATAAAGTCGGTGAAGAAATTGATTTAGATTTTGAAATTGGTCACTACATGAATCAGCGACTTATACCTAGAGCTGTTCTATACTTTACTGGTGAAGAAATAGATATTGAAGAAGAATCTGATTATGAAGAGAGTGAAGAAGAAACAGAAACGGATGATGAGGAAGAGGAAGAAACTGCTGTTTATAATAAACGAGGAAATAAAATAATTAATAACGATGATAGTCCTTGACATCAAGTTTAAAGTTATTATATTATATCTAATTCAATATGCAGCACCAACAGGTTGTCAAATAATATGTTAAAACAAACAAAAACATGGTTTGTTAACATAAACAATCTAAAAACACACTCACTTGGTTTTGCAATAAATGCTTGCCTAGTTACAAAACCTCATTTTAACTGTTAGTTATGATTTTTTTTAGTTCAGTTATAATAATATTCTTTATCATCACAATCATGGGCATCAGTTTGATTTTTTTCAGGGGGAGTCATAGCTGCTAATTTTGGTAATCAATAATGTGCTGTGGGTTTAGTTTTCAGCCCCCTATAAGAAACTCAGAAATAGGATTCCGTCAAACCACAGGAGTGGGGATTTATTAAACTAAATGTTAATATATTCACAAAAATAATGTAATATTTTATTTATTGTGCTTAAATAAATATTTCAATTTATTTATACCTTTAGCGAGCAAAGCGAGTTCCTTCAAACATAGTAAATAAGGAACTTATCTACGAAGAGAGCTAAGCAAGCCTTTATTACTATACATAAGTTTTAATTTCTACAATCTAGCAAGCGAAGCATGCTCCTTTAACTTATCTTATAATATACTTTAGCAATCTTGTGAGCCTCTTTTCTGACATTCACACTTATATTTTAGAAGTTTAAAATTTACTATCAGCATTAAGTCAGGTTTTATTGATTCACATATATATAACTTAATGTCTACAAATCGCTTATGGCACGTTAATAAAATTATTGTTATAAACAAAATGCAGGATAGTAACCATTAGTTTTCACTAATTTGCAGTGCGGGTCAATCTTACTTTTCTGATTTTCCAGGGCTGGTTAAGTTACCCGTTGGCCCCCCCCCCCCTGCGAACACCCATGAACACAATAGTCTATGATAAAATTTTGAGTTGTTTTAGAGTCAGAACAAGAAGTTAAATAAATAATTGTCTCCGTTTTTATAACACAAGTTCATTTATAATGTTTTCTTGGTTGTGAGTATTTGATACTTGTATTTCCTGCTGAACATAAGGTGAAATAACATATTTATGTCCACTAACGAAAGTTTACAAGATTAGTAGTTCTGCTGAATGGCAACACTCATGTGCTACCTTCAAAAAATCTTAAATTTAACTTCTCTCTCAAAATAATGTGTTTCACTTTCTGTGAAGGAACTTTCCCTACTGTAAATAAAATCCTGCATTCATTGGTACTGTGAAAAAGCAGTTTTCTAAGCCAAGTGAAGTAATACTTTATTCTTTTTAGCATCTGTTAAAATCTATTTGTTTTTAATTTCATTGAATTATTTTTTAAAGTTTTCTACCACTAAAAGAAAAAATTCTGTTAAAATGTACAACTTTATTTTTTTAATATACTTGGTCCTTCCTTTCTACATTGACCTATGATCATCAATTTTTTGTTTTATCTTGTTTTAGTGATTTTTCATAAGGAAATGACACTTATGAAGCTTGTTTTTATGTTAGTGCTTAATCACTGATCCAGTGTTAAGTCTCAATCCTGTATTCAGTTTCTGATAGTGTTTACTTGTCAGACAAGTCACAATTATTTTAAAATGTATTTCCTATTCATGTGATATTAGTATTACAGTTGTATTACATTTTTTACATCCTTTTCATTCAACATAGTATTATTTTATTTTCACATTAAATTATTTATTTAACTTACTCCCAGGCGGAGAAAAAAACAATCTTTTGGTGCTGCTCCTGTTAAACAGTTTAATATGCTTAAATATTTATTTTCATGTAATATTGTTAAACTTGAGACATTTTTCATAACCAATTAGATAATCCCTGAAAAAATTCTGTATGATAATGCTAATATTAATTTTTTAAAGAATTTTTTATGTGTAAATGTTTTAGTGTATACTTGAAAAACTCAAGATAGTTTTTAGAAGATATTTTGAGCTCACTAATTAAAAGAGTGTTTCTCATTTTTAGAATTTGGTGTCCAATCTATATCTACTAGCCAATATACACTATTTCCCTGTATCTTTTGGCGGCTATATATAATATATAATACATATATATATATATATAATATATATATATATATATATATATATATATAATATATATATATATATATATATATACATTATATACATAATAATATATATAATTATATATTATATATATATATATATATATATATATCATAATAATATATATATATTATATTATAATATATACTATATATATATATAGTATATATAATATAATATATATACATATATATACTATATATATATAATATATATATAATATATATATATATATATATATATATATATATAATAATATATATATATATATATATATAATATATATTATAAATATATATATATTATATATATATAGATATGCATAACTGATACTAAATTCATTATGTCATTTTTGAGTATGTATCAGCTATTTTATTAAATCTTTTCTTGTGAAGTAAAGAAAACATAATGTTATGATTGTTCAATTTCAAAGTTTATGGTGAAAGAAATCCACCAATCAAAAGTATATTTTTTAACTTATTAAGAGCTTCATTTTATATTCACTTGCGGTTTTATCATTACTTAAATACTAAGAAGTATAGCTGTATATTTAAAATATATCTAAGGTGCCAAAATAAACAGTATGTAGATCATAATTTAGTTATTGGATTGTTTACTCTTTCATTCTTGTTAAAAATTTTGGTTTTAATAAATTACACAAAAAAATATAATGTCAGATACAATTAATGTTCTTTAATTTTAACGATTTTTTTTTTTATTTCAATATGATGTGAACACATGAGCTCCATACATGTTGATAGTGAGTTAAAAAGAAAGAGGCCGTGGCATCATATTTTTAATACAACACTCAATTTTGAAACTCATACTGTTCTGCAGTACGAGTCCGTTACTCAACTTCATCACATAATAATGATCCTATGCTATAACATGACTCACATATCATTTGCTTGTTTCTAAATTATTCAAAGTATAAATTAGTTCAAAAAAGTTATAGAAGACAGTATAATAGATTTTATTATATTTAAATATAAGCGCTAGTGGATTTTTACCATAAGGATGTAAATAAAAGTCTATCCACGAATAAATATGATGTGAAATATTATTTGTGGATAGACTTTTATTTGCATCCTGATTTTATTATAATTTTCCATGAGAAAACTTTAAATGTCATTAAACTTAATTTATATGCCACCTTAAGGTTCTTTCCACAATAAAAAATTAATAATTGAGTTTATATTTCAGCATGTATTGAGCAAACAAAAATTACAAAAAGGATCTGTACTATTAATGCTAATGTTGCATTTATCTGTCCCAGTTTTGTTAGTTTAATAAATTTAATTACAATGCTTCCTCTTCTTTCAGGAGATAAGGAAGCAAATCTATACAGCGTTTTAATTTTTTCTCTTTTCCTCATTACTGCTTTATTCTTTAGATGATGGAAAATTATGCTACAAGGGACCAAGAGTTAACTTAATAAATCCCCCTCCATTTGATAAATTGTTCTGAAACTTGGGATACTTTTCTTGTTAAAGTGAAACTTAATTTTTATGGTAATATTTTTGGTATCCCACACTCCATTTCTATACTGAGTATTCATACTATTTTTTTATTACTATACCTTAAGTATAAATATACAGGGTGTACCAGATAAGTTTAGGAACAACCAAATATCCCAGAGAAATAGATCAGATAGAAATTTCAGACCTTCAGTGGTCTTTAGGGGCCATTAATAAGCATGACACAAGTTTTGGTCTAGGAAATTCGCTTGAGAAAAAGATAATAACAAAAAAATGAACCGGAAGCTATGCTTTTTCAATTCTATGACCAAAAATGAAAAATTTTCTTTGATCTGCCCAATAGTTTGGTCTCTGGATAGTAATGACCTGCAAAATGGGCATTATTCAACCTTTAATCCATTGGAGGAAAAAAATGTAAACATTCTTAATTTTAGCCATGTTATTAAAATCCATTACTACTTTTGAAATTTCAATTTTTG
Source organism: Microvelia longipes (assembly GCA_018340805.1). Lineage (NCBI taxonomy): Eukaryota > Metazoa > Arthropoda > Insecta > Hemiptera > Veliidae > Microvelia > Microvelia longipes. Next base: position 60,691,064 of record JACMZG010001908.1, read on the forward strand.
GATATAACTGAACTGGAAAATTGGCTTAGTAATAATAACCATTTATTGCATTAAAAAAACAACCAGAAAAAGATATTTCTTTTTTTATTTTTATGCAAATCAGCACTGAGCTGTAGTACCCTTCTGAAATTAAAGCTTAGATAAAGACTCCTTAATTCAACCTTCTTAAAATGGATCAAATAACTCAGACTAAATAGTTATTTTTTGTCCAGTCATAATTTTTACATCAAAATCGATTATATTTTAACATTTTTTTAAACAAGTTCTTTATTGGCAAAAGTATACAATTTTATTTATTGATTTAGGGTAATTTGTGCCTTTTTATTTTATTTATTTTTGTGGTATAAAATTTTTTTTGGGATGTGAGGGGGGTTTGTTTGGGTTAAGGATAATTTTATATTTTTTGGTTTGGGTTAACTTTCAATTATATTCCAAAAGAAAGTTGCATTTTTGAAGAAAACTATAAATTTTGAAATACTACAAATTGGAAGACTCAAATTTGGTTTAGTTGATTAAAATGCTCCATAACGGGGTAGGTTGATTAATCAAGTTTCTTTGAGTATTTTGTATTGATATGCAGATATAACAAGGCTAACCGAGAAGCCTTGTTTTGTCATTAAAATCCTTTTTAAAGGGGACTTTCATACAAAATGACTTTTATGTGTGTATGATGATATTTAATACGTTCAAGAACTTGGTTTCATTCAAATGCAAAAAAATCTTGCTTAAGAACACTAACAAATTTAAAAAGTTTTTCTCAAGATTTTCACCTAGTTGTGGTTATATTTAAAAAAACGAGGAGGCCTTATCATCAGTCAAGGCTGCCAACTTCAGGCATTTAATATGACATGTCTGTTGAACTAAGTTCACACAACTAGGTGAGTGAATCCTGCCTTATCATCAGTCTGGGCTGCTAACTTCAGGAACTTAGTGTAGTATAGTATTGTCTGTTATCAAAACATTCCCTGAGTTCCTATTTGGCCCTTACATAACATGGTAGCTTATAGGTTACTACTAAATTGCTTAGCCATTATCTCATAAGTTTAATTGATGAATGCTACTCATTGACTACCCCCCTTTTTTGTACACATTTTTAATATTGTTTTTTTTTTTATATTGTACAAAAACAAATAAAGTGTTTATTTATTAATAGGAATGATATGATCTTATTATCAAACTCATTGTTCAGATTTAAGCAATAATTTAACTCTAATCTTTCCAGATAGTTATCCAACATTTAAGGAACCTTTGTAATGAAAGCACCGATGTCTGCTGCTAAGAGAAGACTAAAGCCTATGAAGACAACCAAAGACACCTGGTCTGATTACTACACAAGAGTTTTAAAAAATTCTTCAGTTCATGGCCTGAAACATCTTGTTATGTCTAACAGGCATATAACTGAACAGTAAGTTAGTTAAATAAAAAGAAACCTCATGATGTTTTAAGTATTATTAAAGTAATCAAATCAATCTGAATTTAGTCTACATTACTATTTATTAACTAAGTCCTCTTACAGTCTGTTAGACATCATCAGTGCCATTTAAATTGTTATTCATTTTTAAGGTTCAAAAACTTGTCAAAATAAAGACTCTGTGTCTTTGTTGAACTTATATTTTTGATTAATTTTGATAGTAAATCAGAGCTATAAATTTAATTGCAGATTAGGCTAGGCTTATATAGCATGTATGGATGATAATGATACATGCCAGTCAAATGGCTGATTTGACTGAAAAGCCCTAAATTGTGCATTTATTTATTCAAAATAAACATGATAATATTGTGTCACTTTAATAAACAAACTAAAAAAAATCCAATTTATCCATACACAAATAACAAAAAAAATAATATAATAATTTTTCTTTCATATATGTCAGATTTTAAATAGGTTTTAGAATAAAATAGAATCAAAGAACTTAGCATTGTTCTCTATTCTTTTGTAAGTCAGTGACCAATTCAATTATTGTGTACTTTTGGCTTACTTTAAATGTAGTTATTATATAGATAAAAGGTGCAGGTATATATTTTTAAATTATAGTATGAGACAGGATTAAAATCAGTTGACAGCATAGGAAAAATAGTATTGAGGAACCAATGAGTTTGCCCTGGTATAAAATTATGGGCAAGGTTTAACATCCAGAACTAACCTCATTGGCTCCCTTGCATTATTTTCCCATGATGTCAACTGATTTTAACCGTGTGTCATTCTATAATAGTATACATACTGAACCAAAAGTTTATCTTTATTCATGTACTACTCATGTCCACCTGCCTGTTTTTTATAACTATTCAAAATTAAATGCATGTGCTCTATAATTAGTATTCCAACAGAGTGATGTGGATTTGCTGGATATTACTGTGTCTGCTGGGTGCTGTAACAGTAAGTCTGTCTACATGGCGTAGGTATGGAAAGAACCCAACTGTCATATCAATGGAAAGAAACTATCTAGATTGGAACACCACGTTTCCAGCAGTCACTATATGTCCTCACTACAAATATGATATTGTCAAACTGAAAAATAAAGCAAAACAATTGTAAGTTAATTAAATTATTATTTAAAGAAATATCTATTTGGACCAAATATAAATGATGATAAATAAAAGAGTCTCTCCGCTTAATTTCTTAAAAAAAAACAAAGCCGGCTTTCAACCCCAAAAGGTCATCATCAGTGCCTAACAAACAATAAATATAACATAATAATAAAACAACAAGTAAATAAAAAAGTAAAAATATACAAAACATACTACTATACAAAAAAAAAGTCAAACAAAAAAAATAAAACTTAAACATACATCAAAAAAGTTAAAAAAGCAGTCTTAAAATAAATATAAATGGTTTGACGACATTCAGCAAAAAATATCCTGTAGAAATATTGTTGATAACTATTTCTTAAAATTAAAACTCACTGTTGTATACTTTTGACAGGTTTCCTAACAATATAAAAGAAGGAGAAGAGTTTCTAAAAGCTCTGTCAGAGACTTCCCTGGAAAATCTCTCCTTGCCTGACTTCGATCTCATGGATCCATCTCAATACTTACAAACAATATATGACATAACGTACAACATATCTTACACAGTAACTAATAGTAACTCTAGAAAAGCTCTCTTAGAATTATCTGTTACTGAGATGGGTTTATGTTATAGTTATAATTCGGATGTAGCCAGGTATAATCACCCAAGGTAAGAAAAAAATTAATAATATTTTTAATTAGACGAAAGGAAAAAAATTAATAGTATTTTTAATTAGCTGAAGGAAAGGAATTAAAATTTATTTAGAGATCATGACCAAAAAAAAAATAGTGCTTTCAATCTGCCTTAAGACCATTATAGAGCCTTCACTACAAACTATTCCACTATTTTCTATTAGACAAACATTAATAGCTAGGTGTGTCAACTAGAAGAACAAAACTTTTTTTAAATATATAAATATGATTAAAGTTGCAGCTATTATATTATATTCTATTAGTCGTTTTGGCTCTTATAATTTTGACTAATACTAAAAATGCATATCCATGTGGCTGTTACATTTCTTTTCTTTGAATAAATTAACTACTGTGTTTATTCAACAAAATCATAGCAGCAGTTATGAGAGTCTTTCCACTTTATTGTGAGATGATTGTATCTCTAATTTGACAACTGAACTTAAAAACAATTTTTTAAAGAAACTTCTCCATTAATCTATTTTCAAAATAGTTAAATATAGATGAATTAGATCGAAATAAATTAGAGATAATCTGTTCTGACTCTGAATGTTGCAGGTCAACCTTGTGCATTTAAAACCTCAAAAATGAAATCTATCTGTCTTAACACAGTAAAAATTCTTTTATGATAAAATCTATTATTTAGGGGAAAATTCTAGGGAACTGAAACTCCTAAAATAAAAATAAATAAAATCTTTATTATGTTTAAGACCCTTTTTGGGGTATACATTCAGTTATACCCCAAAAACTACTGTGCTAACCCCCTCCTTCTAACTTAATAACTACAAACCCCCACACTCAGCTACTGGCTTGTGGGATTGTCAAAATTTTTATTTTTTATGCTCTTGTTAACTTAAAGTAATTTAAGTCAAAATAATTTTTTATATATATATTTTAAATGTAATTTTTTTCTTCTTTTCTTTTAATTATGTACATAAAAAATAATCGTACGTGATTATTTTTTATTTTTCTAAAATATGATTTTCTGTAATTGTGATTCTAATTTTGGCAATAAAGAATGTTTTGAATTTGAATATATTAACTTAGTGACTGGTAATTTAATAGGTTTATGTGTTTAGATATTGGTTGTCCAACAACTGGACAATAGATAATACTGGATATACATTTGCTGGTAACCCACTGGATGGAGATATCTTTGCTCAGATCATGGAAATGGACTTCCCTTACTCTGTAAATATATAATCATTACATTTATTTTTTCCAAGAAGCTAAAGGGACGACTTTTTTTGCCTATAGACCAGGCTAGTTGTTAATGACATTTTATATCATATTATTAATTTTATTATCTCTCAGAGTTCAACCTTGGTGAACTTGTGGTTTCTATATAATATAGCATTGAAAAAATTATACAAAACGTTCAAAATGCATATGTGTTTAAGTAATATCTGATAACACGTGCAGTTCAGAGTAAAACAGTCAGTACAGGAACATACTTCAAGAAATATGTATCTCCTTCCTCTACTGATCTCCAGTGTGCATACAAGTGATGGTTCAGTTTTAATTTTCTTTGTCCTACCCTGAAATCATCCAACTACACTATACCCTGCTAAACTTTAAGGAAGTCTACTATTTAAGACATTTTAATCCCTGCCAATATAATACCTTATAGATAATTGAGGGGAGCTGTAACTAGATTGCACCAATGGATCCTTTTAAGGTGTACCACCACTATTGAGAAAAAAACCCTCAATATACAATTTTAACTTTTGAAAATAATTGGTATTTATTTTTAAATTGATTTTGCATCATCAAGTGGTCATCATACCTTGTTTTCACTTCATTATATTAGCCTTGTGATGTTACGCAGCTCTATTAAATCTTACAAAACTTCTATTTTATTCCCTAAATTATGACCAATTTCTATCAGGATAGCACCAAATTGTACAAAAACCTACAGAATATGTTCAGCATTGTTCCATTATTTTTTTAGAAATGAGCTTCTAAGCAGGACATCGAATTTCAAAATGTGCTAGTCCTATTAGCATAATTTGGTGAGCATCTGTACAAAATTTAAAATCTCATACCAATAGTTACAGAGCAATTTAGAAAATTTGAAGGAGGTATACATCCACCTCTCACTCCCTTGATTATCATTGGACATTGTAGTCACTTATTGTGTAATACCTTCTGCTCAACTTTTCACATCTTTTACTCTTTCAAATTATAAATAATTTTGAAGTGTTATAAAATTTAATTTCAGAAATTTACTAAAGATTGTTTCAACTTGCTGTATTATGTTGCAGGTCTGGATACAAGCCCCGGGGGAATATTTGAACCCGGGAAGCATTGTGGCAACGTCTCAACTCCAGCAATACACATCCATAGAACTAACAGCTCTTACCATCTACCCCAGTCCTAATCTTCAGAGTTTGTCTATTGAGCAAAGGAAGTGTAGATACGCAACTGAATCAAATCTGGATATATCTCCTTACTACTCATACTCATTCTGTAGGATGGAGTGTAGGATCAAATTAGCATTATCATTGTGTGCTTGTGTTCCTCACTTCTACAGACCAATACAGGGTAAGCTTGTTTTCAAATCTAGAAAACGTTGATTTATTCAGGGGGATAAAATCTCAGACACTGGAGTCTAATATTTTCTTTTCGCTGAATCCTTTTTTTTATTAGAAATACTTTATTATTATTATTTTCTCATTATAAGTGATATAGGCAACTAAATATGAATACATACATTAGTTGTGTTGTAATGCATCCATACAAAATTATTTATAATTTTGAATATAAATATAAAATTTTATATTTAAATTATTTAGTATACAATATTAATATTATTTGAAGAGTGTAGAGTAATAAAAAGAGTGTAATAAATAAACTATTTATATTTTTGAAGGAGTCAGAATTGGTAAAAAAAAGGCCTAAGCCGATTCCGCAGCCCTGGATATATTTTAAGGTAGGGTAATAAATTCATACATGAGGTGATATCGTAATGGGTAAAACCATACACATCAGAGGTTTATCCCAGCATGATGATAGATATTTATTTTAATCGTTTATTTTGCCATGCAAGATTAAATTTAAATATGACCATTATTTCTTAGAATTTAATTAGCTAAAGCCATTAATTCAATTTTATATCTTATGTGGAAAAGAAGCTACAATGACAACAGAAACACTTGCAGTGAAGTAAAAACCATTCAGGCATCCCTCAAACAAATAATTCAGGTGAAACAGCAGTTTTGGATTTATATGGATGACACAAAGCTTTTCCTATATACTAACTGTAGTAGGTTGAGATCATAGAGAAATATAATATGGGTGATATGAAATAAATATTATGTATCCACTCTGTTAAGGACAGCATAGATTACAGTCCAGAGGGAAAATTGGTGTTTTATACATTGTATCACTGTTAGCCTCTGAATCAGATAGCAGCACAGCCTTCAATCAGATAGCAGCACAGCCTTCAATCAGATAGCAGCACAGCCTTCAGTCTAGATAATCCATCAAATTTAATACCTTTTTTAGGAGATAAAATTTTACTTTTTGATTACTTAACAGGATTTTGCTTATGTTTAGGTAATAGAATTTGTGATCCTTACGGATTAAAGTGCTTATCAAGATACAAGGGTAAGTTTTAGAAATTTTGTTTTCAACCAATATATTGTCATTTTAAATAAATGTATGCAGATAAAAAATGCTTTCTAATAAATCTTCAGTAAAAGAACAGTGAGGATAAGAAATTATCAATTACTTAAAATAGCTGGTAATTAAATTAATTAAGTAAACAGCCTATAAACAACCTAGTCATACAGCCATTTTATTAAGTAAACATGTCTAAGTAACATTCATTCTTTGGTTCTATGCAAAAATCTAAGACAACACTTCTTTTCTAATTAGAATTTAACTCAAATTACACCCTTATTATCCTACACCCTTTGTAGCTGCTGAAATAAAGACAACATTTGAAAATAACATTTTAAAAGCACTTTTAAAATTGGAACCCACACAAACACTAGTAAAGTTAAAACTGGTTTAAATGTGCAGGATTAAATTTACAAAAGAAATGCCATCTTAAATGTTTAAAATAATGCTTGGAACCAGAGATATTCTATTTTAAAAATAATACTGGAGAAACTTAGTGCTTTAATTTTTACAAATATAAATGAATTTTCCACATTGAACATAAGTTACTTGTTCACATATTATCCTATTACTAAGTTTATTATTTTTTTTACAGTCATGCTGATAACGCTAAGAGATAAGAACAAAAAGATTGAGTGTCAGTGCTATCCTCCTTGTGAAGAGAATATATATTCTGTCTATAGTCAGAATAATGTGCCTTGGTAAGTATAGTACTTGGAGCACAACCAGAAAGTTACAAGAAACGGTGAAAATTGATAACACAAAACATTGTAAACACTACCTCATTTATGAAATTTAAAATAAAAATTAAATAATATAAACAATTTTAACAGGGTTGCGTGTTATGAATAACTAACTTTACAAACTGACAGATAAACAGTCCTAAGTTGGACACTAGAGAAAGTCTTTTTAGAGCCTTTCGACTCATCAGGCAAGAAAGATATAAAACTCCTAAATATTTGAACTGAAGTACTAGTTTCTGAGGTAAAAATCAATTAATTGTCAAACTTCTGCAAATGTCTCAAATTCAAGATAGCCTATTGGATCAAAACAAAATAAATCCTAAACAAAGATTATATAGTATACCTTATGGTATACTACATAATCTTTGATCCTAAAACTTCAAATAAGTGCAAATAATGTGCCTTATAATGTATAATCTATATCATACATATGCGCATTTTCTATGAAAAATAGGAAAAAAATAATAACTTGTGAGGCTACTGCTTAGTTTATTTAATACCGAAAACTTTAGCAATAATTGGATTGATAAGCAAGAATGCGTGCATTTCAAAGAAAATTCACATGGCTTGCGGACCTCTGTACTATAATTATTTTATATTGTAGGCACTGTGTAGGTTTTTCCAACTTTCCTTGTCATATCATTCTGGCATCTTTAATTTTTAAAAACTTCATGAACTTAGCAAGAATTTTATAATTATGTCTAAACATTAATGTTTAGTTCAGAAACTCTTAATTTCATGAAATGGCGATAATTAGCCTTTTTATATTTTCATTATTCTTTATAACACTAATATGCCTAGTAAATAAGGTAAATTTTAAATTACTCTTCGTCCATCTCATCCAAGGTCTGATTAATAACTCAAACTTAAAAAATTACTTACACAGTTATTATTATTTTCAGGTTCCTAGGAACTAATTTTAAGTTTGGTTTGGCAACCTATCCAAGATTTAGACTGAAAAGAGATATATTGTTTAGTTATACTGATCTCCTGGGTGAGTTAATTCCACAAAGTATAACTTAAACAGCAATAGTTCTATGTTTATTACATTTACCAAGTTTTGATAACAGCATGCCATGCGTTACATCAACAAATAACAAAACCTGACTATAACATTACTTGTATAGTAGTACCAATATTCAAACCGAAAATAGTAATTCATCCTAATGTTTTAATTATTTATAGATTTATTTGACAATATAACTCGAGGAAATTATCTCAATTGATTTCCTATAAAGAATATGCTTTTACAAGGTTTAATTTGTACTATTCCTCATATATACTATATATATACTATTTCCTCATATATACCGTAGGTATAAATGTAGGATGTCATCTGAGTTATCTGTTTCAGGTGTTTTATGGCATCGTGAGTAGTTTTCACTAAGTTGTGTGTCTGTTAACATTGTAGCTCCAGTGTATTTATGCTAGAGAGTTGAAACTGATTTTTGAAACAAAAATCAGTCTGAAAGTTTAGTTATGCTAACTGGGAAATATTTTTTAATGACGTCATTAACCCACAATAATGACTCAACAAAAATTTACAAAATGCATAAAACAGGGATTAATAAATTTTGTGATAATTTTGAGATTTGGCACGCATGTAGCCATGTATAAGACTAACATATGTGCCTTAGATGACTAAATAATAATTGCATCATATAATCAGCATTAGTTTATTTTTTATCAAATGACTTGTGTACTTGTGTATTTTTTTTTTAAAAAATACAAAAAGCTGTGGATTAATCTATTTGAGTTGAAATGTAGTACAAGTGTAAACCTTTACAAATTAAATAACTACGATAAGTTTCCTTTGAAAACAACAAATATATATCTACGGTTTCTGTTAGATCATAAAAGTTAAGAAGCATTGAGGGTGATCATTGCCTGGATGGGTAACGGCTGGAAATAAAAAGAATGTAATTACTATCTTTTAAAGATAAATACAGATAGTAAGTCTTTAAGACAGTAATTCCAATGAGATGAGGAAAAGTTCTGAGGTACCCCAAACCCAGTTTTTATAAAAAAAGTAAAAACACCTACGGGCCTCAAAATTATGACTTTATATAAACCTCAGTAATCACTTAGGCCCGTATTCAAAGACGTTTTCCTAACTTTTTCCTAACACACTTTGTCGTATTAATAACTATCTACATAAATTTACATAATATAAGTTACTGTTAATCCACTTACTTTACTATTAGGGAGTTTACCCTGAAATTCTTTTAACACAATCAGATTTTTTATTTTCTATGGTCTGTTTGTGGCGGGCTATCAATTCAAACAGGAAATTCAGTTGGTCCGGCGTGAATAATTCAGCCATTATTATACCAAAAACATTTTACACAAACAAAAATGAATTTGATGACAAAATACGAAAAACAAAATTGTGTAAATGATTTAGCAAAATGAAAACAGTGTTGCACTGATTAACAGGTCTTCATTTAGACACCTTTGGATTCGTACAACCTGGTCCACGTTCAAACTTGAAACGCTTGATACTGCTTTATTTATGAAAGCTGTTACAATAATTGAACATTGTATTTGTATTAACTCTACTGTTTACTGAAAACATATGTAAATAAAGTTTCTAATATATATAACATTCGCCAAAGCAAAGCCGCATTGTTGTTTATGACAAAGTGTGTCGTAAATCCAGGGAATAAGTTAATAACATTGATATTTTGCGATATATTACGTTACTTACAATGGTATCACTTTTTGACCTAACTACCTTAGGTTCTTACTAAATAAAATCATGCAAAGCCTCTAAAAGACTTTTAAAACACGATAGGAGAATGTTAGAAGAATGTTAGGAAAATGTTAGGAGAATGTTAGGAAAAAGTTAGGAAAATGTTAGGAAAAAGTTAGGAAAATGTTAGGAAACGTCTTTAAATACGGGCCTTAGTATTATAACTTTTTATTTAATTATATATAGTCCAAGAGCCCAGGGGTGTTTGTTAATAAAAAGTGTAATGGCTGGAAACCGGTCTCAATATTTCGTAAATACCTCCTGAACAAGGATCTGCAATTCTGCCGACTCGTATCGGATGGGTGTCCCAGGCAGAACGCACATTAGGGGTCAAAGGTTCTGCCTGGGACACCCATCCGATACGAGTCGGCAGAATTGCAGATCCTTGTTCAGGAAGGTATTTACGAAAAATTAAACCCGTTTCAAGCCATTACACTTTTTATTAACTTGGGTGGTAAATTTGACCCCTAAAGTGCGTTTTGCCTGGGACACCTATCCGATACGAGTCGGCAGAATTGCAGATCCTTGTTCAGGAAGGTATTTAAGAAAAATTGAGACCGGTTCCAGCCATTACACTTTTTATTAACAAAACACCCCTTGGCTCTTGGTCTAATAAGAGGTGTAAAATGTAATGGAATGTGTATAAGGAATACTTGAATCTTAACTTTAAAAGTATACTCTAAAATTACCATTTACTTTTTTCAGTTCAGTTCGGAGGAACAGTAGGTCTATTCCTGGGCTGCAGCGTCCTCAGTATCTGTGAAATCATTTATTTCTTAATATTAAGACCACTTTTCCTTTACTTTCTACATAAATTTACATCATAAGCAAATTAAGAAAAAATAATTAGTCAATGTTTTAAGAATGATACCTGTAGTATTCTATTAATTGCAAAGAAGTTGGACCGATCCAAAGCCAAAAAAAAACTCTTTTTTAATCTTTTTCCATATCTCATTTAGTTTCATCAGGACCTAAACATTTCTATTTAGACATACCCCGTAAGTTTATTTGTTTAAGATTAATAAGAAAAATTAAACTTTTTATCATGTTCAGTATAATATTTGAATTTAGTTTAGATATATTGGAAGGCTTAGCAATTGCTTTACTAAATAAATAAGCCTTTTATAAACAAGAATTTCTCAGTTACATAGAGTGTATTCAGCTGTTTCTTTAAGTTCTCTACAGAAATGATGAGTCACTTTTAACCAAACTTTGTTTTTAAATAATAGTTACCCTGTACCAGCCTGTAGTCAGGAGGGGGAACGCCCCTTGGAAAAAAATGTTGCCCCCTGTAAAGAAGTAGTTTTCAGTGGAAGTCTCTTAAAGATGTGTGAAATAAATCACCCCTCTGGAATTTATTTCACCACTCTAACAAGTTCTAGAGGCTACATACCTGGCCCTGTAAATAGACCAGTTAAAATTTGTTATGATCCATTTTCTTTTGTCATACCAAATGTTTTGGTTGGTTACTAGAGGGAGATATTGTTGTTTTAGATTTTCTGAAGTAAGATAGCATTAACAATTCATTTAAATATTTCTTATTGAATAATACAACAATAATAGTTGTAAAGCCAAACAAAACGACAAATTATCTCCTCAAAGAGAATTTGGCGTTTTGTTTGGCTATATAAGTTAACTCAGTATCTTAATTATAATAATACTTGTAACAAGTATTAGAGTTCCTGAAGTTTTAGTGGCTTAGTAAAAGTTGTAAGATAAAACACCATTTTTAAAGTCTTCTGTAGCCAAGAAGTAGACAACAATTACATCAATAATAAACTTTAATTAAATAAAAATATATTTACTTCTTCACTAACACATAAAATTTAATAACACATATTTCAGACTATAACTATCTCTAGAAGGTTTATATTACAAAAATAAATTAATTAAAATTTAAAATAAATTCATCCTTTTTCATAAAAAATAAATTTATCTTTTTTAATTGTAAGAAAAGAATTTTAATGAAACAAACTATATCTCCAGTGATAACTTAAGTAAATTCAGAGTAATAAAATATTTATTTTTCTGCCTTTCTGACAGGAGAAATAAAAAAGTTATTTTTTTAATTTTAAATGTTTTGAGAGGTCATACCACAAGTCTTCAATGCTTAAGAAGTAGACAGTTTGAGAAAGGGTGCTTTTCTTCAAATATTCCTACTCTTTTGATCGATTAGAAATGTAAGAACAGCTTGTCGTCATATGTAAGAAAAGTTTTCTGTCAGTACCTTATATTTTAACAGAAAACACATATAATCTATTCTTGTCTTTAAATTGGTATCATTATACACATTTCTTGACTGCTACTCCTACTTGGATAGGTTCCACTATTCGTGAATCAATTTTGGCAAGAGTGCAGTACTGTTTTTTGAAAACATTGATTATAGGAGGATTATATTTTTTAGGATTATAAGTACAAATTTATTACATTTTTTCTATAAGGCGCGGTCGAATATCCACGGCCTTCTAGAACATTGGATCACCAACAAACTTTTTTTTCAAAATTTTCAGTAATTAGCCGGATTTGTGTTAAATGAAGCCTATTTCCGTAATCTGCACGCTCTTCTGGTTAATCTCAAAGAGTATTTACATTCACTCAACGATTTATTTTTAATCTATCTGGGTACATACATAACTACTGTTAGACGTCAATGTTAACAAATATGACATGTCAAAATATAACACAAAATATTGACGTCTAACAGTAGTTATGTATGTACCAAGTTAGATTAAAAATAAATCGTTGAGTGAATGTAAATACTCTTTGAGGTTCACCAAAAGAGCGTGCAGATTACGGAAATAGGCTTCATTTATCACAAATCTGGCTAATTACTGAAAATTTTGAAAAAAAAAGTTTGTTGGTGATCCAATGTTTTAGAAGGCCGTGAATATTCGACTGCGCCTTATTACAACTTAAAAATGTTTTGCATTATTGTTAAGTTTATTTATTTATTTATTTATTTTTTATTATTATAAGTTCATATTTCAACCTTTAAGTAATATATTTTTTATGAATTTATTATTTTAAAATAGTATCATGGTCTTGTACAGTTTATAAATAAATAAATAAAAACTCTAATGGAAAGAAGTTGATTTGCAATTAATTTTTAAGATGCATACCAATAGAAACATTAAAACACTTTGTTTTCCCATGCTAAACACTATTTTGATCACCCTTCCCTTTCAAGGCCATTGCAAGTGTCACCAATCTTGCAGCTTTGTTTTAAATCGCAAGTACATGAAGTTGTTAGGTTGGTAGTATAACACACGGCTAAAGTCAGTTGACAGCCCACCAAAATCTCAATGCTTTCAACCCTCTTTTTTACAAAAAAAACCCCTTTTAAGTAACAAAAAAAATCCCTACTCTGTCAACACAGTAATTCAGGTTTTGTTTTGAATTTTATAATTTGTTTTTATTTGATATAGTATATCTTTATTTTTTAAAATTTTTTTATTTACTTTTTCAGTAGGAATATTGTTGTATCTTTTAAATTTACCAACTAAGTTGCTTTAACTTTGTCCGGAAGTATGAATTAAGTGGAGTTAAATTTGATAATTCCGTAATGCAATAGATCA
>JACMZG010001908.1:60712455-60754955 GCA_018340805.1 Microvelia longipes
CTCTATGATCTCTGGATGTAGTGTCTTCATTCACTTGCATTCCTATTGATGTAGCTAAATCTATAATTTATGATCCATATCCCCAAATTTCTGCTTCCATATCGGTAACTTATAACACTTCACTTTAGTTAATTTTTGCCTTTCAAAATCATATTTTAGCCATAATAAGTTCTAACCTTACACTAGATAACAAACTACTCGTTTACAAAAGCATAATAAAACCATCATGGTCATACGGTGTTGAAGTATGGGGTTCCACGAAACCTTCAAATCTTAAACGTATTCAAGTCCTTTAGTCAAAGGTCCTCCGCAAAATAGTTCAAGTTCCCTGGTTCGTATCTAACTTAACCATCCACAATGACCTCAAAATTCAGTTCATCAAAGACATTGTTTCCTCTCGATACAATTCCTTTCATTCCAAATTAGATTCCCATCCTAATCATCTTGTCCAAACCCTACATTCCAGAACCATTCCTTCCAATCCTCCACGGCGCCTTCGACGACAGTGGCCGCGTGACCTTCTGTTATAATCAATATTAATTTTAATGCAAAAACGCAAAACATTTCAGAAAATTCATCTATTCAAAAGTCAACTAATTTCTATTCCACTAATTTAGTCCAAGCCAAATTTTTATATTATAAGTAAAATATCAACATTTACCTAACCACACTAAGGAGTATCACCACTGGGTGATTCCTCCTATCAAGACTGCCAAGTCACTTTAACCAGCATGAGCACTATGTTAAATACATTTATTGTAGACAATAATCAATAAAGTTAAAAAAAAGTCATAATAACATTTTATATTATAAAAAAAATGCTCTTCCGATGGGTGACTTCCGAAATCTAAAATTCACTTTAGAAATTCAAATTAACTCTTCCATACCCTTTTTAGATATTATAATTATTAAATCAGCTGATAATGCCCTTCATATCCAACACTACACCAAACCCACCTATTCTTGAAGACTTTTAAACTATTTATCCCATCAACCCCTATTGTATAAAATATATTGTGCTAAAAACCTTAATCGCAAAGTTTTGACCTTAAGTGATCCACAGTTTACAGCTGAAGCCACCATCAAAATTAAAGATATACTTAGAGAAAACAATTATCCTGATAGACTAGTCTCCAACCTATTGTATGGTTACCACAACCCACTTGTCCAAATACCTCCTAATGCTGCTAATGATACCAGCCATGTAAAGACTTACCCCAAGCATACACAGGAGAGACCTCTCAGATTTTCACCAACAGATTTGACACACATAACCAAATACTTGACAACTCTAACCTTACGGCCTTATCAGAACATATGACAAAACTTGACCACCAACCAGACAAAGAAAACTGTTTTATACTTCATACAGAACCACATACAGACAAAAGGAAATTTTTAGAAATGCTCTATATAAAATCTGACAAAGACAGTATGAACAAATACAAGACATTAACAATCTTAGCAATATTTATTATAATTTATTATAAAAACTTAATTTTTCCTTTCCCCTCCGTTTTTGTAATTTCATTTTAAATTTATTTACTTAGTTAGACACGTGACATAAAAAACATTCAAAATTTTAATAATTTACAAACTTTTTCATTATTGTCAATTTCAAGATCTGACGAAGCTCAGGATCCCTCAGCGAAAGCTCTTCATTAATTTATTTTAAATAATGTTTTTTTTTAAAAAAAGGACTGAAATCTAAATAAATTTAATTGTTATTAAAATTTTATTTATGTCAAAATTATGCATTTTAGAGCATCATTTTTTTAAAAATTTTGATCCAGGGTTTTCAAATTTTAAATACCAACACAAAAAATGTGCATTGGCTGAAAATCTGTTAAAGAATGTATAAAAATGTAAGAAGTTGTAAATAAAATAATTTCAATTATGTTTTGGGTTGGAACTTCTTTAAGAGAGACAGGACAGGATAGGAATGATAATACCCAATGTTTACTAGTCTCATTCATTAGATCATGTATTATCTACATTGGCTTCTTATTAGAAGGTAATTTTAATTAAAAAATGTATTATTGGACTGTTTAATAATTAAATTCTAGGTAAAGTAACAAAGATTTCAGCCTTTTAAATTTTTTTGTTTATTTACATTAACATTAACAACAGACGTTTCGCCTGGCGAAGCCACGCATCTTCAGTATTAAAGAACTGAAGTATTTGTTAATCTACCTAGAATGTAATTTTAGTTGTCTACACTTGGCTTTAGCAAGGAGGGTTCAAACTTGTCAGTTAATTTCAACATTCCACCCTTGTTAGCTTGATGGTCCTGCAATGTTAGTTAAATAACTATTTAATTACCAATAAATATTGGCAGCATTAGCTCCCCTCCTGAGTTCCATCAGCATGTTACCAGAACCTGAGTCAAACACCCTGATCAAAGTCCCCTATAAAAAATACACAACCAACATTTATTCTCTTATTTCATACGAACATCAATGTAAAAATAAATTAAACATAATTTTTTATGACGTCTTATGACTGATGAACTCTTTAATAAACACCATAATAACTTTGATACAATTTGTAAACACAATTAACATTTTTGTCACTAAGACAACCCTTTTTGAGAAAATAATATAACACTTGATTGTATATCATATATATTTAAAAGGTTCACCTCCCAAAGTTAATGAACACATAGGACTTGTTCTAAAGATCAGTAACATGACCTGAAAATTATAATTAAATCTGTCAACAGGTTCTTAACATATGGTAGTGAAAAAAAATGTCTACAACCAGATAAACGTGGATGTGTTTTCTAAAGATAACAACAGAATGAAACCATTTTTATCAAATTAAGTTATTAAAAAGTCCACCTTTAACAATAAGGCCAACTATTTTTAGTAAAAAACACTTAATAGCTGAAGATCAGAAACAGAAAAGTTGAAAAAATAATTATAAAAAATTATTTACTTAAAATTTTTAGCACTATAAAAAATGTTTTTCTTCATAGTTCAGTAAGTTATTTTAAAAAGCTATACATTTTGACATTATCTGCTAACAAACAATAAAATCATTTATGGCAAACATCAAGCTAACTACAAGAGCCAACTATTATTAGCAACACGAGAGATAAAAACCTTATAAACTACACAACACTACTAGCTTCCAAGTCAATTTCAGTTTTTATAAACATATCTTCATATTCCTATGCAAATCTAATATAAAAATATAAACATAACATATTATACATAAACATGGCTGTATGGTTCTAGTCAACCAATGCCAAAAAAAAAAAAAAAAAAAACTATTATTAGCCTGATTGTATCAATTTTCAAGCATATTGCTTTTTTTAATATTGTGTAGAACTGAAGTCAAATATATTTCTATATTTGTAATTAAAGGAATTCAAAACCTTTAATCCCCTGTTTGAAAATCATGTTTAACATTTAAATTTGTGCACTTCATATCTTAATTGCTCAATATAATCAAATTGGCCATACAAATATTCATAGTCTCAAAAACTTAGAACCGTCTCTTTTAGAATTATTACAGCCAAAGATTACAATCTTGGCTGTAAAAAAGAATTTTATTTCTGCAAAAATGTACTATTAGCTCAATAAAAAAAATCTTCAGCCATAATAAAATAGGGTATTGTTAAATATTGAAAGAATAAAAACAATGCTGCAAAATATAAATCCTTGTTTCAACGGTAAAAGAAAACGTAAACAAAAAGACGAGGAGCCGTCTCAAGATGGCCAACGGAATAAGAATATAGATTAGAAAAAGATGTACAAATCTATAATCGAGCCCCTTAAATAATGGGCAGAATATAAAAGGTATCGAGGCATACCTGAATAAAATAATAATGCAAGTTTAAAATTTTAAGCAAATTAAATTATTAGTGTTGGCTCTATTTTTTGTAAACAGGAAAAATTAAAACTGAAATTTTTGAAAGAGGTTGAGTCAAGAGGTCCCTATAATAAGAATTAAGCTATAAGGAATAGCCTTTGATAATGTTTTTCCTTTAAGAGTATGGACAGCATCAATACCTTCTCTGATGAGGTAGCAAGACGAGTCCCCTGCAAGTTGAGAGCTATGCAAGACAGCGGGGCTTCATGTGCTTCTATCTCTAGAGGTCTCCTCTCCGTATCAGCTAGATCTATTATTTGAACCGAACCAGTGTGTCTACTCGGGAATGCTAATATCGAATTATTACTAGACGGACACAAAGCACATAGACCTGCAACAATAATTAACAAGTTTACTTTCACAAGTTGAAATCAATGTATCCACACTTGTCATCCTAATAGGTACATAAATAATAATTTTTATTTACTTACGACTGCAAAATGTCATTTTACCAACAACAGTATGGGACATTTTTACATTTAAATATAATGGTAAAAAAGTCAAAACACTAGGAGGAGAAATGAATGTGTTGAGGTTATTATGTGAATTTCGGTGTTTTTCATCTGGTAAACATGATTTTTGTTTATAACAATATTATTTTTAAACATTATATACCTGCCTCTGTTCGTGGTTGTATAGTACTTGGCTACGGCACCGGAGGTCTGGGTTTCACAGCCCGGGCTATGCTTTCAGTTTTTATGAATAGAATTTGATATAAAAAGATTTCCCCAACTTTAGCTTTACTTTGAACATAGTAGATGTGACCACCCGAGGTGTTTCCGGCAGGGCGAATACCCAGAAGGGCAAAGAGGCCCTAAAACGGGCATATTATTATTATTATTACTTTTTTTTCAATAATGCCATTGTGATGATGATTCATTATAATTAAAATAATGACTTCTATTCTATAATATTTTCTTAACTAATCTAAAAATTAGCAATGGCCATTTTACCAAATACAGTGGGCATCTTCAGGCCATCAAAAATTAACTTAAACACTACATTAACAACAAATTAAGTTTAATAGTACCATTAATGGGTAATAATAAAATTCCATTTCATTATTGAGTTATTTATTTAAATTATTATCGAGTATTTATTGTAATCATTATTGTGTTATTATGTACGATTTTAAACATATATTGTATTACTTTCTTTAATTTAAATAAATTTTTAAATTAAAAATATAAAAAATATAAAAATAAAAAAAAATTCAAAAAATATTTCTTGGATAAAGTTTTTCTTGATTTGACCTATGAAATTTAAACCTCTCTTTTTATCAATAAACTGTAACATTAAAAAAATTATGATTAACTAAACTCATGCTTTTGGGTCCTACTCAAAAACGAGCTAAGACTTTATTGTCATTAAGCAGTACTTAATTGTCATTATGGCCTGGGGAGCAGCATACAACAATGTCATAGAAAAACTCAATGTTACTCAAAAACACATTATGTTTAATAAACCCATGTTATACTCAACTGATCTCTTGTACTCTGAATCTCAACTCTTAGATGTAAGGGAATTGTACGTGTTCAAAACTTTAAATTTTGTAAAAAGCAAAGCTAAACTTTTTGAAACTAATAATGCTCCTGTCCAGTTAAGGAAAAATCATTTGTATAAGATACCTCAGTGCAATACTACTCTTTCACTTAGATTTATTTGCTTTATAGGACCCAAAATTGCTAACTTCTACTTAAATGCTGCCCTCTCATCCTCCAAAAACAAAGTCACCAAACTCTGGCTTCTTTCACTTAACAAAAAACAACTAACAAAGTTCTTCATCTGAATTTCATAAACCTTGTATCTTTTTTTTATTTTTTAAAGTAAAAATCTTTACTTGATTTATGTATATGTTTTTTCTCTCTAGTAAACTAGCCTTCTTTTTTCTGTAAATAATTTTTAAATTACATTTTTTATCATTTTAAATTACTCTTTTTCTTTTTAACTTTTTTACTTAGATTAAATAGCAGCTTCGCAACCCTACCATACCATCTTTTTAACATTAATTTGTAGCCCCTTACTCAGGCGTTGCAGCCTTGTGGGTTCCACCCTGCATCAATACTCCAATTACTGCTTTGTTTTTAAATTTTTTGTACTTGTATTTTTTTTTTTTTTTTGTACTATTCTTTTGTATTTTAAGTGGAAATAAAGAGTTTATTTATTTATAGCAAGGGAAATTGTCAGGACATAACAGGAGTTCTTACTGTTCCCTACTGACTCAAAAGACACTTGCATCTAATGGGTCTAGTGAACAGCCCACTCTACAGATTTTACACTGAAGAAGATGAAACATCATCACATTTGGTTCCTGCTTTAAACTCCCAACGTTTACTGACCGTTAATGTATTTACCTTTACCCCTGAATAATTTAAAGAAATAGAGATCAATAATTTGAATGAGATTGAGCACAAGTGGAGTTATTCATACTAGGAATCGAAGATAAGAGTCTCTCCACAAAAACAATAGTTTATTGGCAAAGCGCTTTCAACCTAACATGAGGTCATCATCAGTGCCTGCACAAATAAGTTATTACAAATTAAACCAAAAAAAAAACAAATTACATCAGAAAAGCCAAATAATGAGAAATATGCAACAAATACAGTTTATAAAAATAAAATAAATAACGTGAGGATAAAGATGAAAGTTATAAATACATAAAACTATTTTCTTTTCCGAGATGGTAACAGCTCGGTGAGTTGAGTAAGACTAATTAGTAGAGAGGGGGTGGCACTTTTAGTTGAGCGGGCAGAAATGGCGACCTATCTCCTCTGACGTTCAGATTCAAGTCCCCCACATTACTCTGGCTCCGAAGGATCTCATGGTTTCCTAGGAAATCAAGCCTCCACTCTTTATCAGGGGGGTTCTTTGCCCTATATTGGTTGCTTATCCAATAAAATAGCGTCAGTCTTGCAAGGTAATGGTTTTAATGTTGGTTTTAGTACTAACGGTACGCTTCGTGCTCACTTAAGTAAAATTAAAGATCCTGTTACTTCAAAGAGTGGTGTTTACATAATCAAGTGTGATACTTGCAAGTCTGAGTACTTGGGTCAGACCGGGAGAAGTTTAAGCTTGGCATACCTGAGCACACTAAGTTGTCTTCCAGTACTCAGACTTGCAAGTATCACACTTGATTATGTAAACACCACTCTTTGAAGTAACAGGATCTTTAATTTTACTTAAGTGAGCACGAAGCGTACCGTTAGTACTAAAACCAACATTAAAACCATTACCTTGCAAGACTGACGCTATTTTATGGATAAGCAAATAAGGCAAAGAACCCCCTGATAAAGAGTGGAGCTTGATTTCCTAGGAAACCATGAGATCTTCGGAGCCAGAGTAATGTGGGGACTTGAATCTGAACGTCAGAGGAGATAGGTGCCATTTCTGCCCGTCAACTAAAAGTGCCACCCCCTCTCTACTAATTAGTCTTACTCAACTCACCGAGCTGTTACCAATCTCGGAAAAGAAAATATTTTTGATTTATAACTTTCATCTTTATCCTCAGTTATTATTTTATTTTATAAACTGTATTTTGCATATTCTCATTATTTGCTTTTCTGATGTAATTTGTTTTTTTTGGTTTAATTTGTAATAACTTATGTGCAGGGCACTGATGATGACCTCATGTTAGGTTTGAAAGCGCTTTGCCAATAAAACTATTGTTTGTGGAGACACTCTTTTCTTCATTTCCTAGAGATCAATAAGTTAATAAAATTTTGCCAATCCACTTTAATTTATAAACAAACGGGAGGAAACCTTGTAAATGGCTCATATACTGTATCATAATTATTTTATATCATTTTAATTCACATAAATCTATTACTATTTATAATTATCTACCTTTCTTTATTTACTTTATATAAGAGGAATAAGATAATTAAAAAGCTTTGAAGATAATCTCCACCAGAAAAAAATACAGATATTTTATTAGGATGAATATAAACGGAGTAAACTGAATAAAAAGTTAAATAGGAAGAAAGAATGTCTAGCACCATATCATTACTGCAACTGCCTCACTCTACATTGACCACTATGTCTCTGATAGCAAGCTTTCTCAAACCCCCATTTAGTTTAAGTTGCTATATAAAATCATGCATTTCATTGTCATTTCTTCTTTACCTAAGATTATATTATTTCTGTAAACTGTATTTGATTAGATTTTGTTTTCAGGTACTAATGATGGTCCCTTGTTAGGTTCAAAGTGTTCAGTTTTATGGTTGATAAACAATAACTACTACGAAAAAAGTTTACATGTGTTCATTTAATTAATTAGTCATCTGAAACTTATATTATTCACAGAGAAACGGCTAATACCTTTAGGATTTGGATGAGTTTCGAAGACATGTAACTGATGAGGAGCCTGACTAAATGTAAATACTTTAATAAGAGATTCTAAAACGACAACTATCCTATCTCGCCTGAGCCTGACTCCGTGGACTCTGCTACTGAATTCTAAAGATATGGCTGACTCCTTTCTCATATCATCCCAGATCATCACTGCAACAGGTTAACACACCAGCTAAATTAATAGGCAGCTGTACTAATTCTCTGAAGTCGGCAGTACTGGCTTACAAAAAGGTCCGCCCCCCATAATTAATATATTGAGGATTTGACAAAAAAATCATTTAAGCTTAAGCATTTTAATCAACTTTGTTTTATATTGATTTTGAAAGTATTATTTTTAACATCATTTTCCATTGATAAAATTCTGGCAAGCCGAGCTTTTTCCCTTAGAATTCTCACCAATCCAGTTCCGCTTCATAGCGGAACTTCAATCCGCAGTTATGCTTCATAGTCGGAACAATAACACTTCTACTTGTTTGTCAATTTTTCTGAATTTTTCAAAGGAAATGCACATTTTTGTTTACTTGTTTGCCACCTGACAGAGGGATCCCACTAGCAATCCAGTAAAATTACCTTTATTATTAGGATATTTAGGATTGAGTCCTCCTCCAACTAGAGCGAGATAATTACACCTGAATAACATTTCCACGTGGCTGAGGCCTCCTCCATCTGGGAAATCTCTCCTTTCCTTCTCCTTCAGCGGATCACAGTTGTACACTCTGAAACCATCGTCCATTCCACACGCAAAACATCCTAAACAATGGGAAAAATTACATAATTTCTGCAAAATTCCAGTTCGTATTTAAGGTGATTTTTGTCATATATGCCATGAGTTTTACTTTCAATTTTTAATTTTTCACCTCATTAAAACCTCCTTCAAGAGTGAATGAAGATTATAATTAATCAATTTTTTTTTTGCTTTCCGTGCATTAGATGCGTTTTAATTTGTTCTAAAGGTTCTATTTTTTTATTTACTGTATCTTTGTTCAATTTATATTGATAGTTGAAGGAGATCAGGTTACTTTTTCGATGTTTCAAAATTCAATCAATAGTAATATATCTCTACACCTGCCACCCTGTCAAGTTTTACTTGCTATAACAACCAGTTCAAGCGGTTTTTTTATATAAAAGAGAAGATTTTGGAAATAAAGTGATGTAGAAATTCATACAGTAGGGGTGGAGTGCGTGAGACACAGTGGTCTAACTCACCTGGAATAAGCTGTTTTTGACAGGCCTGTTTTTAGTTTGTCGTTTCTCCACTAGAGACAGGTCAGCTTACCTTGTCCCGCATATATGAAATAATTATTTCTTCAGCCCCAAGATTAAATTCATTCAAAGGGATTTGTAACAATGTTAAAAATTGTATTAATTATTTTAAATGTAAATTTTTTTATAAAATATGATAAAAAGATAAATGATGTGTTATTTTTAACTAGACCTGATATCATGATAACCATGACGTGCAGAAATGGAAATTAATTTGTGCGTTTATTATTTTTATAAGTCTTTTTAATGAAAAAATGCTAAAATTATCTTAATTTCTAAACAAACAATCTTATAAACAACTAAAAATGTTCATATTTAAGTTAAAAATTGTCTTGTTTACATTATTTATAAACATAGATGTTTCAATTTAAAACTAATAAAAATATTGATAAAGGCAGCACAAGGTGAAAACTAGTTCACAAGGCTCGATGCGGTAGTTCATGCAACTAGCCCCTGTTTTAGGACCACCTCAAACCAGGAGTGGAGGACTGTGTTCCGCGCCCCCATCCCTACTGTATGAATTTCTACATCACTTTAGATAATAATAACAATGACGATCTGTGTTGAACGTTGCTTAGCAAAGGATAGAAATGAACAAGGCAGGATGTAGGAACAAGTGTGATGACTAGTCCAATCCAAAAGCAGGTCCATCTCACCCATAGGGGAAAAGGAGAGTCAGAACTATCTTTATGCAGACCCCTTCTTTTATTAAATTGCAGATTCTATCCCAATATATCAGTGAGATACACATATACACCAAGATATTTAAAATTAAACGATCAATGATCAATTCCTGGTTCAAACGTAGAAGTAATACAGTAGAAGTCAAATTTAACTTATTATTATTAGAAGAAATAATAAGAATAAGAAAAAATCCGGACATTACACTTGAAAAATATGAATCTTGAAATTTAAAATTTCCTCTTTAAATATAATTTTTTTTTAAACCAAGTCAAATACTAAAAACTATGAAGTGGCATAAAACAACTCCAACGTGCTTTTAGCAGTATGTAACAAAATTGTTTAGGATATCAATAGGATCAAAATAAAATAATTCAATATGTTGTAATACGGACCCTGGTCTTGATTGAAACCGGCATAAAGCAAACCATTGCCGAACGAATTCGATTTCTCTAAATTCATGATGAATCTTCATAAAACTACGAAACACATTCTTAAAGAAATCAAACTAAATATTTCATACAATTTAAAAAATAAAACCTTAATTTTACGTTATATTTAAGATCTTGTTTTCATTATTTTTATTTTTTTAACATTTTTTTCAATAATAAAATCAGTGTTACGTTGTATTTGTAAATAATTTTTTGTATCTAAAAAAAGATTTAAATCTTTAAAATGAAAACAAGAGACTAAAAACAGAGATATATATACTAGAGGGGGGCATACCCTATCTCATTGCATTGAGAAGGCCATAGAGATATATACTAGAGGGAGCATAGCCTATCTTAATACATTGAGAGACCTGAAACATTTTTAGTGGGGCTCTCAGGGGCTCTGTGTAACCTCATTGAAACCTTCTCCAAGAGAGAGTAGAGGTTATAATTAATCAATTGTTTTGGGCTTCCCGCAGATTGTTTGTGTTGTGATTTGTATTTTAAACATTGTACAATTTACTGTTTTTTTGTTCTGTTTATTTGATGATAATGATAATCGAATGTGGTCAGGTTACTTTTTCGATGTTTCAAAATTCAACCAATAGGGCCCCTCTAGTAATATATCTCTATGGAGAAGGCTAAAACATCTTTTTGGGGCTCTCAGGGGCTCTGTGTAACCTCATTGAAACCTCCTCCAAGAATGAGTTTAGGTTATAAAACATCAAGTGTTGGCAGCTTCCCGCACATTCCTTGTATTTTTAACGCTCAACTGTATAAGTTACTGAAAGTTTGTACTGATTATTTGATTGTATTTAATAGCGAGGTAGTCAGTTTACTTTTCCGAGGATTCAAAATTTAACTTATAGGGCCTCTCTAGTAATATATCTCTATGACTAAAAATTAGTAAAGGGGTTGACTTTAATCGTTATCAACTTAATTATCATAACTATTAAAAGATATGCATTTAAAATGTTATAAATAGACCTATTTTTATAATTGGTCATTTATACCAGTTTGTGCTGTTACCAGTTTTTTTCTGGAGAATTTCTTAGCATCCCGGTACCTCCGTAGCCGCCTCCGTGGCCGAGGTCGTTAAGGCGTTAGTCTTTACACTGACCTTTGACATCCACGGAGGTCTGGGGTTCGCATCCCAGGTTACGCTCTCAGTTTATAGAAGATTATTGTTTAGATAAATTATCGCCAACTTTAGAATTTACTTTGAGCGTAACGGTTGCTACTACCACCCGAGGTTGTTCCCGCAGGGGTTATCCCTGATGAGCCGCAAGGTTCTAAACAGGCATTATATTTATACCAGTTTGTGTTGTTACCAGTCTTTTTTCTGGAGAATTTCATAGCATACAGGTACCTTGTAAATTACAATCGTGTTAAACCCGCAATGTTTTATTTAATAAAATAAAATTAAAATGCTAACCTACAATAGCAGGTTAGCATTTCAATCCTTGTTGTACGCCCACAATGAGCCAACAAGTTTAAGTTTTACGTTCTTATTAAAGAATATAATATATATTTATATATATTCGTTGGTTCTTTTATTGAAGTTTGGTGAAAAAATAAGTTTTTAATAGACTGTTTGTTAACTTTAGTTACGTTCAAATATTTAATTTATCGTAGGAAATCGGTTCGAGTTATCATTATTTCAATAATCTTTACGCCCTCATGATTAATTTCAAGGATCAATTCATGCTTTCGAAGATATATTTTCAAATTAACTTCGTTTGTACAAAACTACGGTTAGTTTAGTTACTTGATTTTTGTTAAATTTTTTAATATATTATTAAAAATTAGTACAAAGAATGGGGTACGGGATTTCTCGAAACTTTTCCTCATCCCATAAGGCGCGGTCGAATATCCACGGCCTTCTAGAACGTTGGATCACCAACAAACTTTTTTTATAACTTTTTTTTTAATTTTCAGTAATTAGCCGGATTTGTGATAAATGAAGCTATTTCCGTAATCTGCACGCTCTTTTGGTTAATCCAAAGAGTATTTACATTCACTTAACGATTTATTTTTAATCTAACTTGGTACATACATAACTACTGTTAGAACTCAATATTTTGTGTCATATTTTGTCATGTCATATTTGTTAACATTGACGTCTAACAGTAGTTATGTATGTACCAAGTTAGATTGGTTAATCTCTTTGAGATTAACCAAAAGAGCGTGCAGATTACGGAAATAGGCTTCATTTATCACAAATCCGGCTAATTACTGAAAATTTTGAAAAAAAAGTTATAAAAAAAGTTTGTTGGTGATCCAATATTCGACCGCGCCTTATCGGATTCGATAGATTTACCCTCTCCTCTACTTTAGTCTCGCTTTGCTCGTCCTCAGACTATACAAATCGTGCATACATAAGTACTGTGAGATGTTAATGTCATTTACTTAATTTTTGTCCAACTTCAGCTTACAAGTGGATTATCCAAAGTCTAAACTCCTTGACTGTATCAACTTCTCATCTGCAAAGCAATGCCCATCTTAAGTTTTATCAGGGCGAAGACTTTAAGAGCATCTGTTGCAACCTTCAAGATGATATTATTCCAATTTAAATAGGATTTGAACTAGTATTAAACTTCTTTTTTATGGTTAAAATTTTATATTCTAATAAATAAAAATTCAATTAAATTGATTCTTTAATTTTATTTTAATTTCTGTATAACCAACACCAATTTAAGAGGTTTGTCATGCAGGCACCTGGACAAATCTATCATTTCTGACTTAACACATTTTAATAAAAGAGGAAGAAGTCTCTCCACAAAAATATATTTTCATATAGCAAAGCGCTTTCAACCTAACAAGAGGTCATCATCAGTGCTAGCCGTTGAATAAAGAAGAGGGTGATAGATGAGCCTTATAGATTAGATATTAAAGATAGACACCATATATTTGTCTATCTTTGATATCTGATCTATAAGACTCATCTATCACCTTAGTTCTTTATGAGCTGCCCACTAGTGCCAAGGCGGACAGCATACAAATTAAAAAAAAAACGTACAGGGTACCTCGGAACTTTCTCTTATGACATCGGATTCGCTACGCTCGCCCTCCCTGCTTCGGACTCTCTTCGCTCGTCTTCAGAATATACAAGTCGTTAAATGTATACTGCAACACGTTTAATATATAGTAACCCACCCACCTTAATTTTGAGACTCCCCCGTGGTGATGAAGAATCTTTGAAAGAAACTGAGTTTCAGAAGTTATTCACACAATTTTACATTTCTTGCATAGTGCGCCTCAGCCTTAAAATACATAAATAGAAACAGACACTATATGTTTACGTTTCCTCATTTATAACGTAGGTATAGGAGAGGAATTGTGTCCGAACAGAAGCCGAAAAATCCGAAACCGTGATGAAACTGGAATGATCCGTTTCAGGCCTTCTGAGTGGTTTTCACAAAGTTGTCTGTATGTGTGTGTGTGTTTGTGTCTATCATCATGGCAGCTTCTAGAGTATGTATGCTAGAGTTGACATTTTGTACAATAATCAGTCTATAGGTGTAGTTGTGGTATTCTGGAAATATTTCTTATGACTTCATTAACCCGCAATAATTACTTAGCAAAAATTTCGAAAAATCATTAAACGCGGAAACATGGCACGCATGTAGCCATGTATAAGACTAATTAATGTGCCCAGTTTCATATCGTTATCAGCATTAGTTTAATTTTTTATTGAATTACTTTTACAGGTTTTAAGATATTGTAAATATTAAAAAGGTTGTATTTACCGCAAGTTGAAGAAGCAATCGAAGAATCAGCTACCGTCGATACTTGCTGTTGGATATAAATATCCCTAGACCGGTTTCGGCATAACGCCATCATCAGCAGGCGGGGCAACACTCGAGCTCTCAACTAATAAAGTTAAATCAGTGATTAACTTCTAGTCTCAATGAGCACGACGAGCCCTCTGAAGATTCGTGCTCATTGAGACTAGAAGTTAATCACTGATTTAACTTTATTAGTTGAGAGCTCGAGTGTTGCCCCGCCTGCTGATGATGGCGTTATGCCGAAACCGGTCCAGGGATATTTATATCCAACAGCAAGTATCGACGGTAGCTGATTCTTCGATATTGTAAATAATTAAAAAATAATCCAATTGAGTATAAATTCGATACAAAAATATACCTTTACGTAATAAATAAGTACACTAAGTTTCATTTTAATACAAGTATATCCATGATTTTTGTTGGATCATAAAAGCAGCATTAATCGTGGTCAGTTATGTATGGATGACCGCTGAGAATAAAACGGATATATTTTCAATCTATCGCAAGGACGAGCAAAGCGAGTCCGAAGTTGTTCCGAGGTACCCCGTACCCGATTTTTGAGAATTTGAGACTGTAAAGTTAACACTTAACAACTCCCTAAATAATCATAAAACAAAAAAATTGACCTATATACCTCCTACAAACTTATGGTGGAAATGAGGACTTGGGAACCACAAAGCGGAGGCTATGAAGCAGTTACTCAATTGTCAAGCACTGCTCGTAACTCATTTTGTCTGTATTTTCTAAAGGAAATGCGCTAAAACCTTTAAAGATAACTGACTAAGCTTAAAGATAAGTAACTAAGCTTTAAACTAGTGCAATTAATAGTGAGTACTTCTAATTTTAGAGGCATAGTTTTGTACAACCATCTGGATAATTTCCTGGATAATTTTCGCATTTCCTTTGGAAAGTACAGACAAAATGAGTTACGAGCAGTGCTTGATAATTGAGTAACTGCTTAGGTTCTAAAGCATGAACCGGAACCACGCAATGGGCATGGTTCTTGCACAAGCAAGAAATGGGTTGCTTAGCACGGAAACACGCATTCTAAATGAAATTCGCCCGACAGCGGACCACCGCGCCGGAATTATTTATTTACTAGTTGTAAACTTATATAATGTAATAAGCACGGAAACACGCATCCAAAGGAAATTCGCCCGACATGCGGACCACCGCGCCAGAATTTTTTATCTTCCATGCTTCCTTATACGTACAGAAGATAAGAAACTTAAACGCGGAAGAAAATATTAAACGCAACGTAAAGATGAAAAGACGAAAAAATTGAACTTGAAAGTGCACAAAAGTAGAGTTAGATACATGATTATTTGACGGATTTATTGGATTGATATTCAAGCACAAGCAGGTAGAGTTAAAATGCTAGCTAAAACCTTTAGGTATGTTCAAGGTCAGTTTTCTTAAAATAGACGTGCTTCTAGGAATTAACCAAGACGGGTCCTGCAACAAAGCATTATACAAATAAAATAAATATTTATTATTATCATTACAAATTAAATATATGTCAAATATTACTTACCAAATTATTCATTATATTATCATAAATAATACATAAATCGAGCTAAAATTATAATCACATATTAATTTCATATGTATTTTTGTTTAAATAGTTATTTAAGATGAAGTTGTGTCCTATAGGGTGGTAATAAAAAAACTACGATTATTGTGACGTTCGGCTATGAAGCCATTATCAAACAATTGAGAAAAGGTAGACCTCTAAAAAGAGTCATAGTCAGAAAGTAAAAAGCTAATAAAAAACTACTGAAAAACATCTCCATCACCTCTTTATTGCACAGTTCTGTGTTAAAATTAAAATAAAGTTGGTGAAGAGTAAGAATCGAAAAGAGCAGTAGAAAAATGTAGTAGAAGCAAGAAATAAATAAGAGACTGTACCAAGGGAAAGTGAAAAAAGAAAAAAAAAAAAAAAAAAAAAAAAAAAAAAAAAAAAAAAAAGATAGTTATTAAAAGTTATTAAAAGTTATTAAGTTATTAAATAGTTATTAAAAGTAGCTAATTATAATAAATTATAATTTGGTATTGTTTCAAATTAAGATATAAAAATCTAGTTACGAGTATGACCGCAAACTTTTTACAGTTTTAGCGCTAGCTAACAGACCCTGTCACAGGCCCGGATTGGTTGCTCGCCGTGACGCCATATCGGACCCTTCCAGTTGGCTGCCAGGTCTCGTGTCGATCGCATCTTTCGTTTGGTTGTTTAATTTTTAGAGTTTCTTAATTTTCAAAACTACATTTGTTTTAGTTTTGCTTCGATCTGATTGAATTCGTAAGTGATTGTACTATTATTTACTTATTTAAGACAAAGATTTAAGTAATTAATCATAATTTTAAAATGGATTCTTCTAGAATATTTTTTTATGTTAAGTCTATAACAGTTCTCTAATGTCCTATTAGTTTTGCCATTAATTTTGTTTGTGTGCTATATTTAACTTTATTTGGTTAAAAAGAACATAAAGATAGTATAATATCAGAACAATTGTAATTTGGCTCTTCAGTTCTGTGCTCTTTTCATACGTTTGACTTGCATATTTCGTCTATGAGACACAGAAAAATTGGAATTAAGGGTAAGCATCTGGCTCTTGTTAAGCTTACCATAGTTAAGGTACTTAAAATTATTATTATTTGGTTGTATTATGAAATGGGTATAATAATATAGGCGATTTTTTGACTTTTGGATAGAAATAAAGCCAATAACTTTTGTAGGTCAATCATACAGACCAAACAGAATGCAGTTTATTTCTACCAATTAAGTTGTTCCACATCAATCAAACTGACCAATCAGAGAGCTTGTTATTTTGACGAATGAAATAACTCTCTCTGTCACTGCCGGACCAATGAGATTAATGCATTTTCTTTATTCCTTATTTTCCTCAAATTTTAGGTTTTAATGAATCATATGTAATTATTTCATTGAGATTTGTTAAAATTTTGCGATATTTCGGAATGAGCTCAATATTACTTTGGAAAATCGCTAAAATTAAGCCTTAATCAGTGCTTTAAGTCGGTATCTTCAATACTTCAAAACAAAACTTTACAAAAAAAAGTTGTTGTAGTTGGTTAGACCCTACTGTCTTGTCCAGGACATGTTCGGTTTCTAATTTTCCGTATTAAAAATGGATATTGAAGGTACACATTCTCTGATAGGTGAGTCCTAAGTATTTTGTTGGTTATTTATGTTAATTCGTCGTATATAAGGATTTTACGAACTGTAAATATTTTAAATAAATAAAGAAAAAAATAAAAAATATGCAAAATCAAGTATAATAATTATTACTTTGTTCACACGCAGGGTTTGGACAGGGGGTTTAACCTTCTAGATTGTTCAACCTTCCCGTCCGTTGTCGTGTGAACGGAGTTTAATCATGAAACTCTCTAAACTATAAGTTTAAAAATGTGGGGGTTGAACACCGTTGAACTGTTCGTGTGAACGGTTAGGGTACCCCCATGGCGATTGAACACCTGTGTGTGAATGAAGTATATCTATGTAGATATACAACTTCAGGTCAATCCATGCTTGGTCAAATGTCCTGCTTGGATGCTCAAAAAATATATATTTGATAATTATTTGCTATTGATAGCCATACCCATGGTGAGTAAAAAATTACCTATATTTATTTTTATGGCTCCCCTACCCTAAAATTTAGTTATATTTGACCTTCAGATAAGCAGCTGATACTTGGTTCTGGTTTGAACTACAGCAAAAATATGAATGGTTCTGTTCAAAACAAGCTTTGAGCTACGTTTGGCCCTTTGACTGCTCCTTGAGGGGGGGGGGGTCAATAGTGGTTCCAAATTTTAGGTTTTCTTAAAAATATATCAAAACTTAAACATTTTTTTATAATGTGAAGAAACCTAAATTAAGAGCTCCCAATATTTTTAGGAGTTTCCTACTTTAAGACAAACAGTCAACAAAGGACCCCGTAAAATCCTTATGAAAAATGGCTCTCGGCTAAATTCGCTGAAACTTTGCATAAATACTAAACTTAACATGCTGATCAAAAGTGTCAATGGGCACAACGCTCTGTCTTTAACCCTTAGCCTTGTAAGGCCCCTTATATTAACAATATCAGTGTATATCCATATACAAACTGGCTCTCGTTGAATCAACGAATCTGATTGAGGGCAATTGTCTATAAAAATATAATGTGTACTCTGATATTGTTAATATAAGGAGCCTTACAAGGCCAGAGGTTGAAAGTAGAGCGTTGTGCCCATTGACACTTTTGATCAGTATGTTAAGTACCGTATTTATGCAAAGTTTCAGCGAATTTGACCGAGAGCCAGTTTGTATGTGGATATACACTGATATTGTTAATATAAAGGGCCTTACAAGGCTAAGGGATGAAGATAGAGCATTGTGCCCATTGACACTTTGATCAGTATGTTAAGTACCGTATTTATGCAAAGTTTCAGCGAATTTGACCGAGAGCCAGTTTGTATGTGGATATACACTGATATTGTTAATATAAGGGGCCTTACAAGGCTAAGGGATGAAGATAGAGCATTGTGCCTATTGACACTTTTGATCAGTATGTTCAGTACCGTATTTATGCAAAGTTTCAGCGAATTTGACTGAGAGCCAGTTTGTATATGGATATACACTGATATTGTTAATATAAGGGGCCTTACAAGGCTAAGGGTTGAAGACAGAGCGTTGTGCCCATTGACACTTTTGATCAGCATGTTAAGTTAAGAGAGCCATTTTTCATAAGGATTTTGCGGGGTCCTTTTTTAAGGCTTTAATATAATTTTTTTATGAGCTATAATTTTTTGAAAATTCATAATTTTTAATTTTTGATCTTTAATATCTCCCTTGGACATATATACTTTTAAAAAAAAATATATTGCTAATACTCCTTACCAGTGTCAACATAAAACACGCAAAGCACAATCAAAGTTTTAGCTTAATCATTTTGTGTGATTTTCCAAATATCCAAAACAATTTTTTTTATAATGTGAAGAAAAAATAATTTTGAAACCTGTGATTAATCCTGCTCACACAACTGCCAAACCCTGCATGTGAAGAATTAATAATACTCTAAACATACAAATTGGTTCACCGGTACTTCATTTAATAAATAGCAATAAAATAGTCTACAGCATCTCGAGGCTAGTAAAACGATTATAGCCCAGCTAATCTCTGGGGAAGGTTACATCTTCAGACTTATATATTTAATATATATTATATTATATATTGGGAGTTAACACCTAACACCTGCACCTAACACACATAACACCTGCATGAAAACTGTAGGTGCTATATGTGTCACTGACACATATCCATTTAGTGTAGTACCATACTAAAATTATAATATTACTATGCCTTTTGTTATAATAGTACTAGTGCCAAAGGTTAAGCACAGTGGCGGACTGAGCCATAAAGGCCTGAGAAGGATTTGGCCTAAAAGGGCCCAATGGGGGGCCCTATAATGGTTATTAGAGGGGTCTAATAACCATTATAGAGTAATAATTAAGTAGAGTTAAGTAATAATTTAACTAGAGTAGTTTAATTGATTATAACAAGCTCAATTAATTTATTTAATTTTAATTTCATATGTAATCAAATTAAATTGCATGACATTATTTTATTTAAATAAATTGAAAATAAACTTAAGTAAAATAAAATTTTAAGTAAAACCTAAGTTTATTAATTTAAATGACATATTTAAGTAAACTATTTTATTTTTAATCTTAAGGGCCCTTTTTGTACTTCTCTAGAGCTTTGATAAGGGCCCCTGGAGGCCTTAATCTTCTGTTTGAGACTTTTAAAGGTTCTAGTATAAAAAATAAGGGACTTAAAAGACCTACATTTAAGAGGCATCAAATTAAGAATACTTTTAAGTACTTTAAAAACATGTCTCTAGGAGCTCTTTAAGCCCTACCATAGTAGAGTATTGGGCCTCTATGACTCTTGTGTTATGAATATATCAAATATTAAATATGTTAATTATTCTTTTAATTTTTTTTTCTTTAAGTTTATTTTGGGTGAGGGGCCCAAGAAGGGCTGCCCCCCTCGCCCTCAATGGCCAGTCTGACCCTGAGTTATGCAGTACACCTAATAGTGTACCATTATTGATGAGTAATAATCTTTAACTTGTATATATATATATATATATATATATATATATAATATATATATATATATATATATATATAATATATATTTATTATTTATTTATACTATACTAATTGTGTACAGTTGTATAGTTTACTATATTATTATAGTATCACTATAATCTTACTATTATATTGTAGTACATACATATAGTAACACTAAATAATATTATATTATTTGGTGATTAGTATCTACACTTCATATTGTAGTTGTAGGATACCAATCTAGTAGACTTTCAGGTCTTAAGCATATCTACTCTATTTTTGACTTCTCTTGCAAATCATGTTAGTGTTGCATTCTAGCGGATTCCTATGGAAAGACTGATGATTTATTTAGTTCATGATATCTCTACTAGGTTGCATTAGTTGTCTTCCAAGGTTAAAAGTAACATGCTTGTATTATACTTAACACTTGATTTTTCATCTTTATTTTTTAAAGTTTTACCAACTTCTCAGAAATAAGTTTACAGTATACATTTTTTTAAAACCATTACGATAGTTACTTTTTTGAGTAACAGTATTAAGTACAAATTAAATATCAGTATTTAAAAATCTTTATTTTCATATTAAGAGACTATGGATCACTTTTGGTATTAATGATTAAAACTACCGATTAGTAAAAGGGATACACATAAAAAACTATCAGAAAAAAACAATTATTTATAAACATTATTATATTTTTTATGTCTTTTATAATGTCTTTTTTATTTTTTTTTCACAATCCCTTGACTTACTTTAAGGTTGTCAAATATAATAGTCCAAAAGCCAGATGCAAAAAAACGTTACCGTTGACCTTAAAGGTTTAACCCGCTAGATTGACTTAATTTGGCTCCCTGATCAAATCTAGGAATTTGGCCCCTGTGCCTCTTTAGAGTCCAGAAAATACAACAAAAGTCTTTGATTTATATTCCAGAGCGCACAAAAACCTTAATTTTTTTTAAATGTTTTCATGTCTAAGATACAGGCAAATTTGAAAATCATGCATACTCTGTCAATATATAGGTATTATAGAGTTTTTATAGCGGAAAAGAGTAACACAGCTCTAATATATGATGATTATTTATTGTTTGACTTATAATAAAAATGGGTTAAAACTTGAATTTCGTAAAACATTTTGGCGCGCGACATGCTGGGCGAATTCCCTTTGGAATGGGTGATTCCGAGCTTAATAACCCATTTCTTGCTTCTAGTTTATGCTTTATAATCTAAGCCGTTACTCAATTATCAAGCACTGCCCGTAACTCGTTTTGTCTGTACTTTTCAAGGAAATGCGCATAATTATCCAGTTGGTTATACAAAACTACGCCTCTAAAATTGGCAGTGCGCACTATTACTTGCACTAGTTCAATACTTAGCTAGTGTTTATCTTTAAAGATGTTAGCAAATTTCTTTTGAAATGCGCTAAAACCTGGTGCTCCCGGCATGCTGACTACCGCGCCAGAATTATTTTAGCATTATATGTTAATAATTAAATTATCACATAAGAGATTTGTACTACTTACTCTCTTTCTCTAAAACAACTTTTTATTATCTTTATATGTAAATACAGAATATGCTTGATTTTAAACTATATTTTAAACATGATAACGAGCAGAAATTAATTTTGGGGCCATTTTCCGGACTTTGAAGCGGTACAGGGGCCGATATTCCTCGATATGAAATGGCAGACCCCCTGATCCTTTATCATGGAGCCAAAATAAGTCACACTTTACACAGTCACAGGAGTTAAACATTTGGGGGCTCAATGATCACGTTTTATGCGTCTGACTCTTGGACTATAAAGCTATGCTCCTAATAATGTAAATTAAAACAATTTTTCTAACTCTGACACCTCGAGAGCTGTGTTGTCGACAGATGTGGTTAAGGTCTATTTAGCCTCAGAACTTTTAATATTAACTCTTATAATCATTAATATTAAAAAAAGATTTGCAGTTTTCGATTTGTTTTTCTAAAATCTAATCCATTTCTTTGTAGAGGACTTAATTTTTTTAAGCAAACTTGAACTTAGTCAAACGAATAGTATTTAGACATAAGTTGTAGTATGTCTTATAAAATAAATACACCTACTATACATCCATAAATTCAGACGGACTCCTAATTTACTTTTTTGGAGATTTGTGCATGCTAAAACCTAGATATTTGATGTAAAAGGTGGGTTGTACATTATTTGCTATTAAAATGGCCCACTCTTGAATAGGAATATAGAAGTACGCTGATAGACATCAGCGATGATAAGACATAGAGACCTATGTAGTTTTAATTTTCATTGAAAACAGGATCTGACAAGTTAATTGTTTGTTACCTATCATAGAAATTAGCTCATTTTTTCTTTGAAAATTCGCTAAAGGAAAACTTGTATTATGGAAAAATGAGACATCCTCTTTTTCATAAAATTGCTATGTTTTAGCGCATAAAGAACCCAAAAATTACAAAACGTTGGTGTCTGTGTTTGTATGGATACTGATGGGTGCTCGAAGTACTGGCCTAATGACTCACTCAACTGAATATAGTATAGTTTAATGAATATTAGTAGAAAATTAAAAACTGACACTAGATTTCGGGAAAAATCAAAAATAGCGTTTAAAAATTATGACTATTTTTAATTAATAAATTCATCAATTTATTAATTCGGAATTATTTTAAAAGTAATATTTTCCAAAAAATGTTTTTTAGTGCTAAAAGTGCTAAAACATCTGTTGCTAGCTGAGCTCTTAGGAGAGAGTTTTGATAAATTGAGCTTGAGCTTAGTTCCATTATTTAGCAAATTTTTTAGTTAATATTCGATGTCATCGAATAGTTAACATCGATGTCATTACGCACTTCTATCTCTTAATGACCCTGTACTTAATATGATTGTTTCGTATTTTAAAACAAATTGAATTTAAAATCAATAAAGTGTATATTTGATACGTTCGTTTCTCTTATAAGTTTCGAGGCCTGACTCAGCGTTTTCGTTGTCATTGTGCACGATGTACCAGTACTTCTCCTTCTTCTCTGGAATGGCGTAAGACTTGCATACATCGCCGCTGTGTCTGATGGCGACTCTGTTAGGCAGACATGTTCTCTTTGCCGCTCTCGCACTGGGGCACGCAGTGGCGTGAAACCAATACTTATCCAGCGTTGGATGGTTCAGCATTCGTGGTCTGCAACATATGTTTATTTAAAAATTACTCCTAAACTATTTTTTTTTTAAAAAAAAGATATATTTCGATAGCGTTTTAGTAAAAATAAAAAAAAATAGTTCTGGCGCAGTCCGCATGCCGGGCGAATTTCCTTTGGATTTTTTTTTTTGGTTTCCGTGCTTAACAACCCATTTCTTGCTTAAGGTTCCGGTTTATGCCTGTATAACATAAGCAGTTACTCAATTATCAAGCACTGCTCGTAACTAAAGGCATTGCGCTAAAACCTTTATTGATAAATACTAACTCAGCATTAAACTAGTGCAAATAATAGTGTGCTCTATCAATTTTAAAGGTATAGTTTTGTATAACCAACAAGGATAATTATGCGCATTTCCTTTCAAAAATACAGAAAAAACAAGTTCCGAGCAGTGCTTGATAATAAATAATAAATATGTATATTTATACATCAATATAAAAATAAACAGATTAACAATTTACATGTATGAATAATGTAAGCATCCTCAAGAAATTATTCTGAGCGTGGACTCTGCTTAAAATCTGTACGGATTATATTATATTTCTAACATTTTGTTAATTCCTAATAACTATTTCAATTTTAAACAAACAATTTTTATTTACAATTAAAAAAAAGAAAAGGAGGGAGAGAAAAAAGCCAGAGAGAGTGAGAAAGAGAAAAGGGGGAGAGGTGGTGATACAGAGTATTACTGCAGAGTAATATTAGTCAGATAATTGACTATAACTGCTCAAGTTATAAAGCATAAACCGGAACCTTAAGCAAGGAATGGGTTGTTAAACACGAAAACACGCATTCCAAAGAAAATTCGCCCCTCATGCGGACCACCGCGCCAGAATTTTGTGTAACAAACAAGATAATTATGCGCATTTCCTTTAAAAAAACATAGAAAGAATGAGTTACAAGTATCGCTTGATAATTAAGTAACTGCTCAAATTATAAAGCATAAATGGAAATGGATTGTTAAGCACGGAAATACGCATTTCAAAGGAAATTTGCCCGGCATGCGGACAACTGTGCCAGAAGTTGCCAAGTGCCAAAAAAGTTTCCCCTTTTTAAGGTGAAAACAATAGTTTTCCTTGTACCTACGATCGCGCAGGTGAGGAAAAGCCTTCGGCGTGTTTTCTAACTAATTAAAATATATACCTACTTGAAGTTAGTATTTGGCATGAATGCGTCAGGTAGATTATTGTCTATAAATTGCTGAAGAAGTTGTTCTTCGGAAGGTTTAGGAGGAGCATGTGGGGCCTCTTGAGATCTGACGTAGTCGTGGAACGACCTAACGCACCTCTCCTGTGCATAGGTTTCGACAGAGCCTGGACTCGCCAGCCTGACATGGGTTACTGCATTCTCTGGTGTTAAACCATAGAAATACACCATGTAGCATGCTGCCATTACACCACTTCGTCCTTTACCCATGCGGCAATGTACACCTACTGCCTGTTTACACATATTCATATTGTCTTTATTTAGAATTTAAATTATAACTTAGATATTTTTAAATAAATAAAGACAAGTTTGTTTCTTTAACCGTAATCTCATTTTTTTTGCATTGTTATTAATTGCTTTGTAAATTTAAAAGTACGCTTTGCTTATAGCTAACCTTTAGGTCATCCTCATCCTCACGTATTTAAATTTTGCTGAGTAAATGTTACATACATATGTTACATATCATTTTTTTTAAATGTGAGACTTAAAGCATGCTTTTAGTGAAGTATACAATTGGGTTTTTAGCGAGGTTTTAAATTGTTTAAATTTTATTTTGAGAATCTGTTCGAACATGTTTAGGGTTGGTGAGGAAAACGTCTCTTTAATTTAGATCACAGCTTCGTTAGGTAATATCTTAAGATATAACCTTTTCGGTAATTTCTTTTTTTGTTGTATTAAATTAGCAAAAAAACTTTCGTGAGAGCTAATAAAATTCGTTCATTGGTGACGTCATTTCATGATTTTTTAAAACTAATTTTAATTTTAGGCGCAAATATTACATTATATTAATTTTTTGATGCACATATATATATACAGGGTGTTTCATATAAAGTGTCCACCAGAAAAGGAGGTGATAGTACTCCTCAAAAGGAACAAAAAATGTCCTATAATATAAACCCTGATCTCCAACCGTTTTCCCACAAGGTCAAATTTAATATTTTAAAAAAATATTTGACCTCACATTATAAAATTGTTAATAGGGTTTTAACTGTTCAAGCTAGAAAGGCGAAATTGGTCCCATTAGAAAGCTGAGTAAATTTCCTAAAGGACAAACTACTAACTATGTCAAATATTTTAGAACTACTGCCCAAACTTTTGCATGAAACATGATTTTTTGAAAAAAGAAATTTTTGGGAATTTTATAGTAGGGCATTAGAGGAAATAAGAGATGAGCAAAAGTTCAGCCAAGAACGGAAAAAATCTCTTATGATTGCCCTTTAAGAAAATTTAAATATTTTTATACATTCGATAGTCAAAAATGTAAGCTATTGTTGCTAGACGTTGCAAAAACTGATCATTTTTGTCATATAAAGTGAAAATAATATGTTATTTTTAACAGAATATTTTATTTTCTAAAGTAAATTTAATAATACGATTTTTTAGACTTAGGAGGTAAAATAAACCTATTTTATTCTTACACATTTTTCTCTAAAACCACTCTTATCTCTTGCTTTAGAGATTCTTAATTATTTTATGTACCATGTATTTAACATTGTAGACACATGCAAAAATGCCAAAAAATATCAGTTTTTCCAACTTCCAGGAAGAATGGCTTAACATTTTGACTATTGAATGTATAAAAATATTTAAATTTTCTTAAGGGCAATCATAAGAGAAGTTTTTTTCCGTTCTTGGCTGAACTTTTGCTCATCTTTATTTCCTCTAATGCCCTACTATAAAAATTCCATAAAATTCATTTTTTTCAAAAAAACATGTTTCATGCAAAAGTTTGGGCAGTAGTTCTAAAATATTTGACATAGTTAGTAGTTTGTCCTTTAGGAAATTTACTCAGCTTTCTAATGGGACCAATTTCGCCTTTCTAGCTTGAACAGTTAAAACCCTATTAACAATTTTATAATGTGAGGTCAAATATGTTTTTAAAATATTAAATTTGACCTTGTGGGAAAACGGTTGGAGATCGGGGTTTATATTATAGGACATTTTTTGTTCCTTTTGAGGAGTACTATCACCTCCTTTTCTGGTGGACACTTTATATGAAACACCCTGTGTATATATATATATTATATATATATATATATATATATATATATATTATATATATATATATATATATATATATATATATATATATATATATATATGTGCGTCTTTTTAGCGTGAAAAACGTTCTCGAGTAATGCACACTGGATCTATACCGCCGCACCATGGAGTATATATACTCTTTGGCCGTACCTTTTAAGAATCATAAGAGCAAACGAAATTATTACTTCAAACGAAAATATAAATAACTAATTATAAATAAATGCGAACTCTAAATATAAAAAAAAATACAAACTAAAACAAAAACACAGACAAATGGCACAAATCACAACTATATTAGTTGTTTAGTTTACAGTTTGCAAAAAAAGAAATTTTACTAGGGATTCTCAGTCACAATTATTCCGTTTCCTCCCCACTA
Organism: Microvelia longipes; assembly: GCA_018340805.1. Taxonomy (NCBI): domain Eukaryota; kingdom Metazoa; phylum Arthropoda; class Insecta; order Hemiptera; family Veliidae; genus Microvelia; species Microvelia longipes. Next base: position 60,739,776 of record JACMZG010001908.1, read on the forward strand.
TTTCAGCCACTCTCCTTCTCTAATACTTTCAATGCTTATTTTGATTATTTCAAATTAGATGCATTTTGATAAATTAGATAATTTATATTTACCATTATTCAATCATTTTATAGACAAAAACGAACACTACAATCTTTCTATTAAACGGACTACGTTGTTCTTAAGTAAGGCAAAACGATTTTTCGCGAAAAAAAATATATTCATGAAAGTCAGAGGTTTTCTAACCACATCAAAATCAGAACCCTTGAGGAAGTCTAATCGTAATCTGCATGTACTAGTTATACTCTATTGGTTTAAAGTGTATTTATTTTTTGTTTGTTTCAGATACCTTTAATGCAGAAACATTTTGGGGAATAAGAGTCTTTTTATCATTAATTAAAAATAAACGCGTTCCGGTACGGTGATCGCTACTCGTCGTGCGACCCTAAGATTCTTTGTTGTTACCGATTGTCGCTGTTAAATAGGCTCATTCGTGGATGCGATTGAGTTGAGTTAATTAGCGATGTCGCAGGAGTGATGCTCTGTAGTTCAATTGGTCCGAGGACTTCTTTGTCACAGGCTATGTTTTTCTACTCTTTCTTATCTATTCTATGAAGGTGTAGGTCTTGCATTGGTGACCGCGTCGATGTTGATGAAGAATCCGACGTCTAGCTTCCACTAAAAGAGGCATCTTTAGGGATGTATAGGACATCATGGATGGATGCTATTATGTTCTACAAAACTGAACAGTTCAGTTTTATAGAGCGTTATGTCCATGATAACTTCTATTCCTGTAGATGCCTCCCTCATGGGAAAGCGAAACGTTGGATTCTTCATCTACATTGACGCGATCACCACTGGAAGACCTAAATCTTTATGACGATATCCGCGGAAGCTTTTGTAGTTTTGACTGCCTCGGAAATGTTAGCAAAGGAATTGTCTTAAGGCAATCAAGTCAGGGAAGTAAAATAAAACGAAACTTCAAAAGGGAATAATTTTGCTTTCGTTTAAAGGGATTGTGCTTTTTTGCTTTTTGTTACTATGAAAAATGAAAGAAATTAAATTTTCTAATTTCTTTTGTCGAGTAAAAACTGCTTTTGTGCTATTAGTGTGTTCTTTATATATCTGCTTTATCGCCTTCCTTATCAGTACCTTAATACACGTGTTAAATATCCTACAAATATGTGTTTCTTGTAGTTCACAATCCTCGTGGTTATAAGGCGACACATGATTAATGTTAAATTTTATTATCAGCGTAAGTTCCAATTTTATCGTTTGACATATATAGCTTCATATAAAATCACGTCTTTTGGCAAATAAATGGGAAATTCGCTTTAGATGAACTTCGATTGTTTGGTTTTTATTCGGTTTTTAAATGCAATTTGTCTGCATTACGGATTTAAGCAAAGAAATTCGATATTTATAATTTAGCCTGTGAATTTAGGCCATAGTGAGAAAGACATTTTATTTTAAAAAATTATTGAAATTCCCAAATAAATTGATTAAAGTTGATTCTCGGACTTATTGACCTGCAGATTAGTATCACCTTATCGCAGATCGCACTAACATCAAAGAGTCTGATATGGTCGCAGTAGCGAGTTTAGTGCGCGAAATTTGATTTAACAAGTAATAAGTATGCGTTAAGTGCGCGATCAACTTTAATTTATAGTCTCTAAGATCCATTTGACGCTGGAGTAAATTTAAATCCTTGTTGTGGGCACGCATTAAATTCTATTATTTATTTTCGTTATTGAACTTTAGTTTGAACTGAAGTAACCATATAATCACTATCAAAGGTTTAGTTGGAAGTCAATGTATTATTTAGAAGATAATCCGTCGTGAAGAAACTATCAGGAAAATGATTCAGCTATTTAGAAAAAAGGTAATTTTTTGTTTGAATAAAATCGGTTGAGATAAAATATCTTGACCTCTCTTGGGATCAATATCTGGGAATTTCTAGTTGATTAGATGTTCTAAAAACTACCTACAATAGCAAGTATGTGCTTATCTAATATGTCTGTGGAGGTCAGGTTTGAGGAACTGCTCAATGCCAGTCATATATGTTTTTGTCAGTAAATTACAGGAGCCAGTGATACTGAGCATAAGCGCAATAAACAGTGATATCTCTTTAATTAAAATGTAGTGACGATACGTGTTTGTTTAAATTGGCAACTTCTATTGATGCTGTTAAGTACCTACTATGCAATAAACAAAAGCACTACTTTACTTAACATGAAATGGAGATGAGTGGTTAATTTGAACTGTACATACACTGTACACAAAATAGCACTGCACCCACAATACAACATGCAGTAACATCTCCCCACTGAAAATGCAGTCGAGAGACGTGTTTGTTGTCTATTCCAATTAGTGCTTTTTAGTACCTACATGCAGTTAACAGAAACATCTGTTCACTTAAAATTAGGTGGAGAGATGTATTAGATAAATTTGATTACCTGATTCGAAGCCAGAGTCTCTCTTGCTAATCTGATAAAGGAGTTAATCTGATCCAAACTAGGAGATTCAAATTCCAGAACGTCCAACGGCGTCCATTTGAAATTTGTCGGGAACAGCTCAAATGGTGGCTGCTTTTCTGGTGATAAACTTACCAAATGTCTGATATTGTTATTTAATAAATATTTGACGTTGCCCACGGATTTGGGGTATCCCATTATAGCCAGCTCTCTTTTTACGATCCATGTGAAATTCCACGGAGCTAAAGGCTCTTCGTCCTGATCCATAGTTGTCATGATTTAAAGAAAGTCACTCCACTCAATTCTTATACTTAGTATTATACTTTCTAGTAAGAATTATGTTTAACAATTTTTAATAATATCCAAAACCTCATTTACTTTAAAAAATAATTAATTAAAAAAATTGAGAACTGCTTAAAATAAATAATTAAATAACATATTACTTAACTGAATTTATGAACAACTCTAATTACTTATTTAATAAATATTTTTTTAAAAAAATAAATAGTTTTTTACCTTATTATGAATTAATTAATCTATTGCTGGATAAGAAATGGCTAAAATTATGAAATAAATTATTGATTTCTAAAAACTTTCTGGCTTATTAAAGCTTTACTTACTTTTTATGAATAAAAATAAATAATAAATAATAATATTAATTAATGAATAAAAAATCACTTTTTGGCTTAATTAATCTATAACTTATGATACCGTTAGTAAATAAAATTTATGTGTTGTTTTTGGAAATTAAAGCGTGTAAACTTTTATTGATATCTAATATTAATATCTTTTTTTTAAAAAAAAATATTAAATCAATAATTATGACTTATTTATTGTAATTCTAATTATTCTAAGTAAATAAATGCAGTTTTGAAAGTAAGAAAAATAAAAAAAATATTATTAAACAACACAAATTAATCTATAATACCCCTAATATATATATAAAATTATATATAAAATATTATATTTATAAAAGATATAATTATACTTATACAAATATATTATAATATAAATATAACAGTACTTATAATTAATAAACAAATTTATAAAAGAACGATTAAATTAAAAAGAGTATTATTAGGGTTAAATGTGTATTATAGTTTAAATTTTTCGCCTGTACTTTCTCTTGTAATACGGAGTGACTAACGTGTAGTTAACTTATTAAAAGAATACTAACTTGGCCGACACGTACGTAATGACTAAAACTTGTCGGGGTGTATGTTGGCTGATTATGTGTGCCAAATATACCAAAATAGATCGGAAGAGATTCTCTTAACATATTGCCAGATTTAACCTCGAAAGCATGCCAATGTTTTAATTCTTTTATTTATTGTTTTATTTGATGGTTTTTTTGTTCTGGTGATGTATGTATTTAGTTTACTTTCTCTCTTTCGGTTCCCTTCCTCATAAAGAAAAGACGACAAACTAAAGTTTCTGAGATCGATACTAGATCTCAAAATCAAAAGAAATTAGGAGTTTGCTATTGTTGTTTACTCATATCAGTTATTATTGGCAATTTATGATAAAGACACTTGATGGGACGTTTATTAATAAATTTTAACTAATTTAAATGACTATATTTCGCTATAATTCACATAGCATATTCATGTCTGTAAAACCTGAACTTTAAATTATTTAACATACTTAAATTAACCTTTAACACTAGAAAACTAAATGTTTATGAAAGATTATTAAAAATAGCAAACTTTCTGCAAAAGCTTCTTCAAATAATAAAACGACACTTGACAACATAATCAAGTGTCTATCATAAATTGCCTATAATAATGGAGACTAATGATAATATTCATTCAGTTGTTTGAGAATGAGCATAAAAAAAGTCCATCGTAATAGAACGAAAATTCGTTCAGTTCATTCATTAAATTTCGTTCTATTCATTCAGTTATTATTGATTATAATTTTGTCACAGGGATCCGAAATCCGGGTGTATTTTGTTTACTATTCGAGCTTTCTGGCACAATAATTAATTGTTTGCTTATGTTTCCGGTAATAACCTGAGCTGTAGCGTCACAACATCTACTTTTAGACATTTAATTCTAAAAAATACCTCCATAGATCTTTGCGGAAGTTATGCATGACACATACACATCAAGATGTGTATATGTCATGCAACCTTTCACGATGTCAACAAAGTGGTAGAAACGGATACTTATGGCGAAATCTAGGATTCTGGGTTTTAGGGTTGAAAACTGTTTCTATACAAATTTAATTAAAAATTGTAATAATATGAAAGCTATATTCTAAATTTTCCTGACTTTTTTCAATTAAAATTTATATCTTACACTTTCGAGGTTTATGAAAGAATGCTTTATTTGTGGCGGAAGATATTGTTGAAGTTTATAAGAACTCATTAGTCTGGTATAGAGAAACTTGGTCGGGAAAATCTGACGCCTAAATCTTGACAACCAAAACAACTCGGAACGTAAAGTTTTCTCTCATAAGTAAACTCTTCTTTTTGGAAAATTATATTATTTTGACGATTTTTCACAACATGAGTGTGCTTATAATTAAAACTTGGTATGAAAATCTTTTGGTTTACTTCATGGTTCAATTATCTTTTTTTTAATACCAACTGCAAAATTTTAACAGTTTTTTATTTTGAGAATTAAAAAATAAAGAGGTACAATATACCTTGGAATAACTTTGGTCTTAATTTGCTTGCATATATATATATATATATATATATATATAATATATATATATAATATATATATATATATATATATATATATATATTGAGCATTAATTAGTTTTGCTTTAGTAGAGCCACCACGCTCCACAAGATAGTTTCTATGTAAGTCTAGCAAACTTTAGTCTTGCTGAGTTCGACCTCGTGATATGGAGGTACCCCCTCAGGACCCCGTCTGACACAAAACTTAAAAAAATTGTAGGATCGAGGTGAAAAATAATACACGCGTACTACTATTTATGGTAAACAAGTATCCCTACAAAACCACATGCGTGTAAAAAAAAGGAGCCAAGTCTAGCGTAAAAAGTTGTGAGATCATTGGTTTAGCCAAGCCAATAGTCACAGCACCAATTTCTTTAATTAAACATTTGATAAGTAAATAGCGTAAATATTGTGTTATGTTCTGTCTAAATAGAACTCTCAATAATCTAAGTTTTAAAGCCCTCTACTAGGTAGCGCTAGTTGTCAAAATGTTTCTTTATACGTAAAATAGGGGTTAGGATTACCTATTAACTTGGTAGAACATATTAGGCAGAAGGAACTGCAAATGATAGATTGTGATGATTTTTTTTATTTTTACATCAAAATTTATCTATATACCAAATTTTAAGTGTCTACGTTTGCTGGAAGTACCTTAAAATTTTGATGAGTGAGTGTCAAGACCAGGGGTTAACTTAAATGGGAAAATTTGGACTCGATTATCGCAAGCTACTAAAAATAGCGCTGCGGCGGACCGGTGCGGACAACTCATGAGCTAACCCCAATAGCTTTCCAAAAATGACTGATAATATTTTTATATTTAAATTTATGAATACCATGACAATTCTTGGTTATGACAGCTATATTTATTATTATTATTATAAAATTGATTGTTTTCTGTATGTATTTTTCACAAAAAACCGTTGCATGTTCTGTATTTCCAAAATTCAGAAACTAAAAGTAAATAGAAACCTTTTTAAACTTCCAGAGAACGCAATGATGGCAGATAAGTATATTTCATTTATTAATTTATTGATTTAGTCGATTTTATCAGTAATTACATTTAATCACATTGTGCGCATCTCGCCGATGTAATTAAATACAGACTACATTAAATGCCAAAATTATCTTTAGCACGTGTAAAACTTAGCCACTATTCTTATTACCTGATTGAATCAATTAAATTAATAAATTACTTAAATGAAAAACTTAAAAATAATCACAAGTGTTCTGTGTAAAATTAAGTGGTAGGGTTAGTTAGAAGTATATAATACAAAGTTACAAAATTAATTTCAAACTGACTGTGGGCATAAAGCGGGAAATTAAGAACACGCCCACTCAATTGAAAGGTAGGTCCGCCGCAGCGCTAGCGTCGACCGGAATCCAAATTTTCCCACCATTGAGTCGACAGTCTTACTGTTTAAGTATCTATAGTCTCTGGTCAAGACTGCCTAATTTTGAGCCTCCACACTCTCATTACCTTTGATTGCCAAAGAGATGATATTCAATAGAATTGGTCAACTGAACAAGATATTTTAGTTACTATGATATTTTTATGTACTTAATATAGCTTCGAGATACTTCCAGTAAAGAATGGTAGGACAGTGACCGCTAAACTTGTCGGAGGCACAGCCTTGCCCTCACATACGAAGTTTATTTTTAAAATAGCATTAGTTCCGACGTATTTGTTCCGATTTTATTGATTGGCAGGTATTTAGGAACGTAGCAGCGTTCCGCCTCGCCAAGTCAAGAAGGAAAGTTAAAATACCCCGCTTAGTCAGTAAAAAAAGTCAAAAACTTATTAAAAAAAACTTCCCGCCAAGTCATGTCCTTATTGGGTGGACGTTGGTTTGGTCATTGGCGTTTAAAGTGAAGTTGCTAGGTTGGCAATACTAAAGGCCTTATTTAAACTTTGATGCAATCATCAACAAAGTGACTTGACCAAACTTTGATGCAACTTTGGCGGCTAAAAGTGAATTAACATAATAGGTAGTGTTGGCAATGGTATATAGCAGGCCAGGGTAAACTACGGCCCGCGGGCCACATGCGGCCCGCGGAACAATTTTATGTGGCCCGCGGGCAAAATTAGAATGATTGGAAAAAAGATAAATTAAAAATAAAAAAAATATTAGGTATATAAGCAAATAAATTGTTTAATACAAATTATTATGAAAAGATAGATATCAAGATAAGGAAATAATGGTTTTTACTTTAACTTTGAAGTTTGAAGACACATAAACTAGTAAGGTAAAAAACAATTCATATCAATTCTCATTGTCAGATTTGGCGAATTCTAATTATTTTAGCGAATTTTTATTTTCACAATAATAAGATAAAAAAAGCTATTTTGCCTTCTGTGAATTGCTGAAAAGGAGTTGATAAAATACAATCCCTTTGATCTTATATTTCATAGGAATACTTTTTAAACTTATTTTTACACCTAGTATTCTAGCAAAATTTGTCTTCAGTTGTATTTCAAGATCTGACAAAGATACTCCGTTTTGTTTTTTTCCGTTTAGTGCTAAAGTTCCCCAATTCTTATTCTTTGAGAATAGATTTGACTTAAGTAAAACACTAAAACACCAGCGTAACTGCAATTTGTTGCGGGTTAAGCATACTTCAAAAATTTAGGAATGCGGCCCGCGACTGGCTGTAAAAAGACTAAGCAGCCCTTTGCTAGAAAAGTTTGCCCAGCCCTGGTATATAGGGTGCAGTGCCTGATTATATCGTACCTTTATCGTTTCATTCATTAATTTATTTCTTTTGTATACTCCTGGTAAAGCTGCTGCAATTATATCAACTGCTATTAATAGACCAAGAGCCCAGGGGTGTTTTGTTAATAAAGAGTGTAATGGCTGGAACCGGTCTCAATTTTTCGTAAATACCTTCCTGAACAAGGATCTGCAATTCCGCAGACTCGTATCGGATGGGTGTCCCAGGTAGAACGCACTTTACAGGTCATATTTACCACCCAAGTTAATAAAAAGTGTAATGGCTGGAAACGGGTTTAATTTTTCGTAAATACCTTCCTGAATAAAGATTTGCAATTCTGCCGACTCGTATCGGATGTGCGTCCCAGGCAGAACGCACTTTACAGGTCAAATTTACCACCCAAGTTAACAAGCAGTGTAATGGCTGGAACCGGTCTCAATTTTTCGTAAATACCTTCCTGAACAAGGATCTGCAATTCTGCCGACTCGTATCGGATGGGTGTCCCAGGGAGAACCTTTGATCCCTAAAGTGCGTTCTGCCTGGGACACCCATCCTATGCGAGTCGGCAGACTTGCAGATCCTTGTTCAGGAAGGTATTTACGAAATATTGAGACCGGTTCCAGCCATTACACTTTTTATTAACAAAACACCCCTGGGCTCTTGGTCTATAACTGGAGATTAATCTGTTATGATTAATATCCACGAACACCTGAATTGTATGGTATCTCAAAATACAGTAGGCTTGTCGCCAATGAGAAGAAGCTGATGATTGCCTCACAGTTTGAATAAGGCCCTTTACTATTGCCAACCTAGCAACTTCACTTTGAAACACCAATGACCGTCTCCACCCAATACGGACATGACTTGACGGGACATATAAGTTGATTTTTCCTACTTTTTTGGACCAAAGACTTGGCGGGAAGTTTTTTTACCACGTAAGTGGTTTTTGGTAAGATAATATGTAAACAAATCACGTTTATCGGTAAGTTAATAAATACAGCAATACATTTGGAAATTCGCTTATATCATGGCGGTATCGGCAGTAAGCAGCTTACAACCTAGTAATATGGCCAAATAATTTATACCATAAGGCCACGGAAAGACCAAGAGGCCGAAGGCTTCCTGTTTTTTTTTCAATATTTAAATATTTACATACTTTCAAATACTTAAAAAGTCTGTACATAATTGTTAACTTCTATACTAAATTGATTACAGTATTATCTCTTGGTTTGTTTTTAACGGATTTCCCAAGAGAATATAGCTAGTTGTTAACTCGAGATCGGTGTTTAGTTGTCATGTCGTCATTGTGATAAAGGACTTATGAATTTTCTTGGAGTTATTTCAGTTGGTAATCCTTCCGCCTGGCAGCACTGTCTAACCTCCCTTAAAATTCAGTTAACCCTCTGGCCTTACTTTCAGTAGGGTTTGGTCTTCTGATTGTCAATCATTTCCCTCGTTTTACTATCTTGCCGGGCAAATTGCGAACTGATCGGCATTTTTTTCGTACCGGTTCGATTTTCTATCAATTTAATTGTTTAAATTTCTTTTCGATCTTGTTAGTATCGAATTTCTTTCTAAAAAGTTTAAATGATAAGTTTATAAACTATATATCAAGTCTATTTTTTCTACAAAAATTAAACAGGTACCTTGTACTTTTTTATTTAAATAAAATTTTAAAAATATAGCTAACTTGTAGAGTTAGCATACAAGCATGTTACCCAGAGAATCCGGGTTCAATCCTGGCCAAGGCCTCCAGGAATTTTATACAACTTATGGAAATCCTGACATGTGTTTTCCTTTGTTAAGATCGTTAAACCGGTACTTTCGAGTCGATACGATGTCAGATTCTTGCAAAAGATCTGACCTTAATAATCTTAATGAACCTGGGTTTAGATATTTAAAAATAGCTTTATTTAATTAAATTTATTATGTGTCCACTTCATGGTTTAGTATAACTGTTGGGCAGCTGTTCTTTTGCGTTGAACTGAGGGAACTTAGTTATCAATCCTATGCAACTTGCATGGCCATTGGCGCAGCCAGAATTTTCTTACTGTGAGAGGAGACAAGATTTATAGAAGGTCTATAAATTTCTTAGACCCTCATAGAGATATACTAGAGGGGGCATAGTCTATCTAAATACATTGAGAGGTCTGAAATCTTTTTTGGGCTCTCAGGGGCTCTGTGTAACCTCATTGAAACCTCCTTCAAGAGTGAGTTGAGGTTACAATTAATAAATTTATGTTGGTTTCCTGCACATTGTTCGTCTTTTGATTTATATTTTCAATGTACTACTATATAAGTTATTGTAATTTTGTATTGATTATTTGATTATATTTATAAGCGAGATGGTCAGGTTACTTTTTCGATGTTTTAAATTTAACCTATAGGGCCCCTCTAGTAATAAACCTCTATGCCTAATATATTAGTGCAATGCCTGAGAGTGTACGTAAAGTTACATACTCCACGCGTATTTACACTATATTGTATAAAATTTAAGATTAATATTTCGAGTTTATTTTTAAATGAGCTATGGGGGGGGGGGTCTAAATCCCCAGGACTTCCTCTGGCTTTGATACTGAGGCTTATTACTTACTTCACAATATTAGTGTTTAGTAAAATACACAAAAACTTATACTATAATAAGTTTCTGTTCTTGTAGCTCATATAAATATAAACTTGTTCGATTGTAATAGTTCTTCAGTGGATTAGGGACAAAATAAACTAGACTAGATTACAAATTAAGTGTTAAGACATTTTAATATGTCCAGGCTCGCACTCTCAGCTTCTTCTATCTCAAGTAGTTAGCAAAAAGCGCCTAACAACGAAGTATAATAGTATACATGCTGGTATAAGTATACATGCTGGTTAATATATCACCTATTGTTTAAAACATTGTTTATTTGATCATGAATTCCCGCGTCTTAAGTATCAACTATTAAAAATAGTATAGGAAAAGTGACGGAAACATCATATACTGGGGACCCTGTATACACAGAGTGCATTCCCTAGAGACAAAAAATTACCACAAAAAATCATTTTCGACCAAATATAATTTTTTTTAATAAGTTTTTTTGATGATAAACAATTATTATAACAAACATAATCAGATACAGGATACCTTAAAATATTCCTCTAGTTGACAGATTCGCCATAATAATTCACACCATTTCAGATTTGCTGCGTTGATCCCCATCCGCTTGATTCCCATGGAATCAAGTCCCAGGTCTATGCGTTCACCCTATGCACGTATAGACCTGGCTTGTTGCTACTTGCTTCAAAATCCAAACCATAGATATACTTATTTAAATGCAACCTTATTTTATAAAGTTAATAACATAAAGATATATTACTAGAGAGGCCACTAGTATTTACCACTACTACTATTTACTAGGTTAAATTTTGAAACATTGACAAATTAACCTGACCACCTCGCTAATAAATACAATCAAATAATCAGTAGAAACTTTCAGTAACTTATACAGTAGAGCGTTGAAAATACAAATCAAAATACAAAGAACGTGCGGGAAGCTAACAACACTTGATTTATTATAACCGTAACTTACTCTTGGAGAAGGTTTCAATAAGGTTACACAGAGCCCCTGAGAGCTCCAAAAAGATGTTTTAGGCCTCTTAATGTAATGAGATAGGCTATGCCCCTATAGTGGTTCATATATCTCTATGGTTAATAATATGAAAGAATACAATTAATTTAGTAAAAATAAACAATTTACTTTATGACTTCAATTTATGACTACAGGTCATACTTGGGTGATCCTCGTGATGATATAACAGTAATTACCGTATTACGTGATCGGATGGATATCTGCTTTATATTTCCTTAAGTTTTTATTAACCTTAAGTTACAACATCCTAGACTTTGAGTTACTTTATAATTCTGAGGTCGAGCTTGCAAAAGCTAAGTTACATTAACTAACATGAGTCTACTTGTTCAACTGATGCTTGTTGCATTTATACTTATTGGAGCTAATGGATGAATTATAGTTCGAAGTTTATTTTAACAAAATGTTTTTTATATGTATTTTTAACATTATTATAATTAGAGAAACAGATATTTATTTATTAATAATAAATAAATATCACCTTAAGCTTTGGGTAACAAGACATCATAGAAATGATGAAGTTTTAACACTCTATATATTGGTTTATTTTATATTTTGAGGTAAAGTGTAACGAGACATAAGTGATATTACTTTAAACTTTGGGTAACGATACATCCGGAGGACTAGCGAAGCTGCTGCCAATTTAAAACACTTTAAATTTTGCTTTACTTTAAGAGACCGGGCTAATGTAATATACTTAATCATGTAATTAATTAAGTATATATATACAGAGTGTTTCATTTAAAATGTCCACCAAAGAAGGAGGTGATAGTACTCCTCAAAGGGAACAAAAATGTTCTATTATATGAAACCCCGATCTCCAACCGTTTTCCCACAAGGTCAAATTTAATATTTTAAAAAATATTTGACCTCTCATCATAAAATTGTTAATAGCGTTTAAACTATTTAAGATAGAAAGACGAAATTGGTCTCCTTAGAAAGCTGAGTAAATTTACTAAAGTACTTGTCTAATACTTTGGAACTACTGCCCGAAATATTTCATGAAAAACTATTTTTTGAAAAAATTGAATTTTATGGAATTTTTATGGAGGACATTAGAGAAAGTAAGAGATGAGCTAAAGTTTATCCAAGAACGAAAAAAACTTCTCTTATGATTGCCCTTTAAGAAAATCCAAATATTTGTATACATTCAATAGTCAAAAATGTAAGGTATTGTTGCTAGAAGTTGCCAAAACTGATAATTTTTGTCGTATAAAAGTGAAAATAGTGTTATTTTAACAACATATTTTTTTTTGAAAGTAAACTAATGATACGATTTTTAGACTCTATGAGGTAAAATAAACATATTTTATTCTTACCCATTTTTCTATAAAACCACTCTTTTCTCCTGTTTTAGAGATTTTTAATTATTTTATGTACCATGTAATTAACATTGTAGAGATATGCTAGAATGCCAAAAAATATCAGTTATTCCAACTTTTTGGAAGAATAGCTTAACATTTTAACTATTGAATGTATGATGAAGTTTGGGTTTTCTTAAAGGGCAATCATAAGAGAAGTGTTTTCCGTTCTTGGCTAAACTTTTGCTCATCTCTTACTTCCTCTATTGCCCTACTATAAAATTCAATTTTTATGCAAATTTTCGGGCAGTATGTTTCAAAATATTTGACTTAGTTAATAGTTCGTTTTTTTAGAAAATTTCCTCACCTTAATAGCTTAAACAGTTTAAACGCTGTTAACAATTTTATGATGTTAGGTCAAATATTTTTTTAAAATATTAAATTTTACCTTGTGGGAAAACGGTTGGAGATTGGGGTTAATATTATAGAACATTTTTTGTTCCTCTTGAAGAGTACTATTACCTCCTTCATTGGTGGACACTTTATATGAAACACTCTGTATATATTAATTTATGTAATACCACCTTTAAGTTATAAGTAAATATGACATTCTAAATTCGGTTAAGCCCTTTCGACCTAACAAGAGGTCATCATCAGTGTCTATTAAACAAATAAGACAAAAAAATAAATCGTTTATCTTTGTTTATGTACATTTTTACAAAATTAAAATGACAGAATATCTAAATTTAATAATCTTTATTGACCATTTGTGTCGCTTGAGCTTAAGGATCGTGATTGACATTATATAAAAAAGGCCGACCTTAAAATTTTCCCCCCGGGCTTAAGGGCCCGTTTCCTTATTTCTTATAATCCTATTACGTATCCTAATTTCTCATAATCCTCTTAAGCTCTTACGTTTCCTAATTTCTTATAATCCTATTATTTTTTCTAATTTCTTATAATCTTATTATGTCTCCTTATTTCTTATAATCTTATTATTTTTCCAAATTTCTTACAATCCTATTATTTTTCCTAATTTCTTATAATCCTATTATTTTTCCTAATTTCTTATAATCCTATTATTTTTCCTGATTTCTTATAATCCTATTATTTTTCCTAATTTCTTATAATCTTATTATGTCTCCTTATTTCTTATTATTTTGCCACTTTCTTATACTCCTATTAGGTTTCCTAATTTGGTATAATCCTATTACGTATCCTAGTTTCTTATAATCCTATTACGTTTTATAATTTCTTATAATCTTTTTACGTTCCCTAATTTTTTTGTCATCTTGAAATAATATTTTTGTTAGAGCCGCTCATTTGCCATCAATTAGCCACATTCGGCTTCCGAGAGGTAGGATCTCGACCCCTGAAACGTACATATTTCACAGTTTTATTAAGTTTGGTGCCTTAAAAACTTAAAAGTATATTAATTTTGCATTAGTGTGTACAGGGTACACTAGTGTGTTATATAACATATATGTAACTACTAAAGGCCATAACTGTAAGGACATAATCCTTTACTATACTTTTATTACAACTTTACTAATCCTAGTATACTTTATTATTTTAATAAGATTATACATAAATAACGGTAATATACTTTACTGTTTTTGTAAAGTTTCTTAAATTTAAAGAGAATCTAGGCGATAGTGGTTACTTAGCTGGAGCAGGTATTTGTTGCGGCGTTTTTTCATACGAGTCCTTTTCATACAAAATTGATTTTTCGTGTTTTTCTCAAGACTTTATTTCTTTTCAAAAGCTTCTAAAGAAAAGAAGGCTGCTAGAAAAAACTAAATTTAAGTAAAAATTCAACTCTATCCCAAAGAAAATTTGTATTATATATTAATAGTATTTTCTTCGACAAAAAATTATGTTATGCAAAGGCGTGTTGCTTCGCAAGCGGTTTGATTTTTCAGTTAACAAGCCAATCCCAGTTTTATCTGTAGACTTTTTAACCCAAGGATGTTGAATAAAGGGGATGACGCACTAAGTCGAATTGCCATTCAACAAAGTGACCCCATCGAAAATCAAAACATAGAGATGAATGCAACACGAAACACACGTCAAAAACCAACTGCACATGCTTGGTACGAACTGCGCATGCTTATGATCCTTATAACAGCGCAGGTCTTAAAATTTAGAGGCAAACTTATAACCTAAGGGGAGGTAAGTTTGCTCCTATTTCTCTACCTCATAAACTTCCATGGGGTTAGAAATGTTCCTTAATGCATCCCCTTTATTCAACATCCTTGTTTTAACCCCAGCTAATATTACGATTACATTAGGGAGGTGAGGTGAGGTAACATAACTTAGAATCGTATCATGTTAGGTAGAAGGAACTAAAAATGTAAGATTCTGCCAATTTGTCATTAAAATTTATCTATTGCTGGAATTTGTCTACG